>JAKKZJ010000016.1:2666306-2683369 GCA_033441845.1 Pangasius mekongensis
TAATCAATAAAGTTCATTTAAGAAGCTTCTCCAATGTATCACTTGTGTACACTTCATCAGTAGTGTGTGTGTGTGTGGGTGTAAGAGAGAGAGAGAGAGAGAGAGAGAGAGAGAGAGAGACAAATGATGTGTGCATCTCTCTTTTTCTCATTATCTTAAAGAAGCAAAGAAACGTATTGTTACTTAATTCCCAGTGCACTGAAGTCAAATACCGTGCATCACTCTATTAATTATTCTATTCTTTTCTATTCTATTCTATTTGCTATGTTCTATTTGTTCTACTCCATTTCTTCTCTTCGTTTAATTTTACTCGCCTATTCTATTTACTAGTCTATTCTAATATGTTACCATCTATTCTATTTCTCTTTCTACTTTATTAAACAAATGTGTGTAACAGCCTGAGAAAACCTTCACATGGTGACATTTTGATATTTTCTACTGTTCTGAATGTGTACTGAATGTGTACTGAAATGTGTCACTCTTTTATGTCAGTCTCAATCACAAGTGACGTTTTAGCGTTTTAAAATCTGCTTAGACCGAAAAGTGAAAAGAACGAAGAAGAAAAAACGTGGTTCAGGAGCGTCGTGGACATTTTGACAGCCAGTATAAGATCACAAACGGAAGTGATTAGGCTTATGCCTGTTTCGCTGAGACGAAGCGAAGAGAGGTCGAAGTACGTCATATTCAGCAAAACGAAATTTTTGACCTGATTTCTGGTTGTTCAGCCACAGCAACATCCTATGGGTTTTCACAGACCACCACACATTGTTTGGGTGGTTGATCATTTTTAGGTGTAATATACACATTCAGATGCATTTATACACACACACTCTCTCTCTCTCTCTCTCTCTCTCTCTCACACACACACACACACACACACACACACACACAGAGGAATCTCTTTCCCTCACTGGATCGAATGCATGGTGGTGTGGGTGTATTCAATTCTTTCGTGTTGTGGATCTGAAGTCTGTTGGGAGTGCAATACAAACGCAGACCAAGAAGCACTTGCCGTGAGAGTCAAAAGGTCAACCGGCATGCGCTAACATTTAATCCATTACAAAATCATCTCTTCTGAGTATCATCTCCATAATTTAACTGCAGCACAGTGTCTATTTTGGCGAATCTCAGTTAAGGAGAGACTGTGGGAAATCTGGGCAGGTTTAAGACGTGATCTGGCACTGAAACGCTAGCGTTCACGCTTTCCCTCTCTCTTGCCCTCTCTCGCTCTCACTCCTTCGTGACTTCTTGTTTTGGGCTTTGACCAAGCGTAAAATCGCTCGAGGATGTCCAGGCAACGAGGAGATAGGAGTGTAATATATGATTTTATCCTATCTGGATGAGTTATTAAATAAGGATGAAGCCAGGGGGAGTATACAAACAGTGTCCTTGTAAAAAGGGTTTACGGCAACAATAATCCAGATTTACTGTATTTACTCTCTCTCTCTCTCTCTCTCTCTCTCTCTCTCTCACTCACCATGTCTGTTTTTCTCTCTCACACACTTTATTCAGCTCTGTCATTTCTTGTTTGTGAAAAGTTTTGGCTCATGTCAGCACTGTTTTCACCTTGCCATTAGGAATTACCATTTAGAAACAGATTAATACGATGAAGAGAGTTTTTACCCTCCAAGTCACATCTCCTGTCATTTTATTTAAACTTAAATAACTCCTAGGATTTCAACATGCTTCAGATTCGCCGTCGCGCTTTCTGACACGTGCTGAACTGTGAATTTAGATTATTATGCCCTGGGTCCAGTCTTAGCTGTTCAGAAAACTAGCTAGCACTTTTTTAAGGGAATTTAAGGGTCAGTAGTATGTGAAAATAGATTGTCTACAAATGCATTTATTCATAAATTAAAAATAAAATTATTATTACATTAGGAAAAGTGTTAATCTGACACCTACATTGTAATACAATATACTTGCGTTTTATACTTAATACAATAGCTACTCACTGAAATCGATATATAGGTTTATACATAGTTTGATTAAATATGTATTATAATTAAAATATTAAATTATGTAATCCTTAAACTACATATATATATATATATATATATATATATATATATATATATACTATATGAGAAGTGCTTTATGAATAAAGCACCTCTTTTTTCATTAGCATTTATGTTTATTTTATTCATTAGTTTGAGGAAGAGTCTGCATTAATGTCAGCATCCTTTACCTTTTGTTTTTCTTTTCTCTAACCTTTGCCTCTTTTTTCTCTTCTCGTTTCTAGACACCTTGCTGTCATCAGGAGCAGGTAGGAACAAAACTGTGTGTGTGTAAGATGCTGGCTTGTGTGTGTGTGTGTGTGTGTGTGTGTGGGGTGTGGTCATAATCACCAGGCTGTATGCTGAGCATGTGTATAGTTTTACTGTTGTAAATCTACTAATTTTCTTCTGGGTTTTTGAATAAATTCATTTCTTTCGAGCGTCAACAGATAGAATGGCATTTGGAAGAAGAATCTTTATGGCTTTGTAGTTACTGTACAAATAATGATTTGGTTAAACAACCTGGATTTTCTTCAGCTGATGTTTATGAAATCGTTCCCATCAAGGGTGACTTTGTGTATGCATGTTTTCAAAACGTATTTTTTATTTATTTTCATTGTTCGAAGAAAATTGTTTTTTTTTTTTTATGAGATGTTATTGAGGACCATGGTGCAACACATATCCATACAGAAGCATGCTACACAGGACTACATAGCATGCAGACACACAACAGTGGACAACAATAAATACACAGGACAATAAATACACAGGACCATTTTAATGAGTGCTTCTTGCAGCAAAATGTTAAATAAGACAAGGTTACTTTACTGAAGTTTGTAGTGAACTTCACTTTTGCTCATTGCTTCTATTCCCGATGCATTGTTGCATGTCGGGATATCTTCTTTTGCTACTGAGGGCTCTTAAAGTGACAGTACAACATTACAACAATAAATACTAAAAAAAAAACAACAACAACTCCATCTTATAGAAAATAAATGGCATCATTTTTGACCCTTGTCATTTCATTAAAAGATCTGGAGATTTTTATTCATGCTAGAACAAGGGAAAGCATCTTCACTTCACTGCCTAACAGTCGAATATGAGTTGAAGTTTTGTTTTTAAATCTTTACACAGCATGGTGCCAAGATATATCTCTGACCTCCCCTGCACACATTCTGCCTCAAGAGGCTCTAACCAGCTGCTATAAGCGATTCTGCAGTCTTCAATCAGGTTTAAAATTGACCTGGCTTTTAAATACGAAAAGCCGTGCAGATTGAAGTGTTCTGCCAAGCAGCTAACAAAATCTAACACACAAAAACAGCAGAATAAGTGTACATTTGTGTACATTACTATTAATAATAATAATAATAATAATAATAATGTAGTAATGGGAGTAGAGCAGTAGCTAATAATCTGAATCATGTCAGATGATGTCCATGCCAGTTTATTCATCAGTGTACTGGGATTGTAACAAAAAACACATAAGTCCACCCTGGGAGAAAAGCAGAAGACAATCGAAAAAGAGGCTTTCAGGACAGAACAGCTGTTAGACAAAGCTGAGTTTTAGCAATTTTGGGCCCCATCAGATGGAAGGAATCAGTACAGATTGAAGGGATTTCTTTGTACTTGGTGAGCATCTGCTAAAAGAATCAACAGTTCAATGATTGAGTACAGGCAAGTCACAAAGTCTGAGTCCATTACCGAGAACTGGTTTTTACTTCAACAGTTCTCAAATTCCTGAAATTCTACCATTCTTCATATGTGTGTATGAGTCTAAAATAGTGTTTTTGTTGGCTGAAAGCATTATATACACATACCACATAGAGGGCCATGCTCATGAAGACATGCAACATGTTTTGCCAATAGAACTCTTTCATCAAAGGAGCTCTTGGACAGCCAAAAAAAAAATTGATTTGTTTGAGTTTTAAAGATTTTATGACGCAGGACAGGGAGGGAGGGTTGTGAAAGGGAGGTGGAGGACTGTCAGGAAGAATGAGGGAGTACTGTTAGTTAGGATTGTGAGAAAGGATGATGAGGCAGGATAAGGACAGAATGACTGTTAAGGAGTGTCAAGGTAGTCCATGGAGGATACTGAGTTGTAAAGGGAGTACAGTTAGGGAGGACTGTTGGGGATGAGGTGAGGATTTGGAACTTGAGGGAGTATGATGAAGGGGGGACTGTTAGGAAAGGTCCTAAGTAAGCGATATTTAGAAACAGGATGTTAGTGGAGGATAACGAGGGAAGATGATAAGAGAAGAGAGAGGACAGTAAATGAGGATGCCTAAGAGCGATTATAAGGTAGAATTGTTAAGGAGGTCTGAAAGGTCTGAAAATGGGCTTGAGAGAGGATGGTTGGGGATGATGGTATAGGAAGATCATTATGGAGGATTGTACATGACAGTCTTTAGGATGGATGATGAAAGAGCATCATAAGTGTGGATTGTAAGGGAGGATCATGAGCCATAATTATTCAGGAGGATCTTAAGAGTTGACGGTGAAGGACAGTCATTACGGAGGATGGTGAAAGAATAACCTCAGGGAGGACTGTAATGATGATCTTTAGGGTTAATAGTGAAGGAGCATCACTAGGGTGGATGGTGAAAGAAGATCCTAAGGGAGGATTGTAAGGGTTGAGCTTTAGGGTTGAGGGTACAGGAGGATCATTAGAGCGTATTGTCATGGAGAATCATAAGCAAGGACACAAGGGAAGATCATCAGGGAGGATTTTTATGAAGGCTGGTAGAGGATGATCATTATGGTAGATAGTGGAAGAGGATTGTTTGGGTGGTGAGGGAGGATCTTTAGGGTAGATGGTGAAGGAGGATCATCTGGAAGGACTTGGGGAGGGGGTAATGAGAGAAGATCAACGGGAGGAAATGTAAGGGGGGATCTTTGCAGTTGATAGTGAATGAACATCATTAGCGTGAAGGGTGAATGAGAATCATTAGGGTGGGTGGTGAAAGAATATCATCAGGGAGGACTGTAAAGGAGGATCTTTAAGGTTGATGGTAAAGGAGAATCATTAGGGTGGATTGTCACTGAGGATTATAAGTGAGGAAGCAAGGGAGATTCTTTAGAGTTGATGGTAAAGGAAGATCATTAAAGTGGATACTGAGGGAGGATCATCAGTAAGTAGGAAAGGGAAGATTCTTTTGGATAAATTGCGAAGGAGGATTGTTGGGGTGGTGAGGGAGAACCTTTAGGGTACATGGCGAAGGAAGATTGTTTGGGTGTAAGAGAGAGTCTTTAGGGTATATAGTTAAGAAAGATAATTTGGGTAGTGTGGGAGGATCCTTAGGGTAGAAGGTGAAGAAGGTGATCATTTATTTGGTGAGGGAAGACCTTTTGGGTAGAATGTGAAGGAAGATTGTTGGGGTGGTGAGGGAGAATCTTTGGGGTAGATGGTGACCAAGGACCATTAGGATGGTGAGAGAAGATCTTTAGGATAGATGGTAAAGGAAGATTGTTTGGGTGGTGAGGTTGGATTGATTGGTTCTTGAGGAAGAATCTTTAATAAGAGATGACAGAGGGGAAAAATTACGAGTAAGCCTTGTTAGATAGGATTTTTAGGATTTTTTTTCTAATACTGTATCATCAGGATGAATGGTGAGAGTCCTAATAATTTCAATGGAGCGCTCTGCCACATTTACATGTAATGTCAAAATTTCAGCAAAGTATTATGCAAGACAGACAGGAAGACCCTTAATTTTCTATACCATCAAAGATATGCCGACCAGCAATGAACAGAAAGAAATGGTGCATGCAGCATGCGGTAACGAAACCTGCATATGGACACACATGACTAAAGAGGGTCATAAAGAAGAATGGTGAGAGCATCAGGAAAAAATCATAAAGGAAAATCATTAGGATTGATAGTGAAAGAATATCATCAGAGAGAATTGTTCGGGGGCTCTTTAGGGTAGGTGGTGATGGAGAATCATTGCATTAATGGTGAAGGAAGATCATCAGGAAGGGATGTTACAAAGGATTGTGAGGAAAGGTCATCAGGGGGTGTCTTTAGGGTTGGTGATGAGGTAGGACTGCTAGGGTGGATAGTGAAGGGGGATCATCAGGAGGGATTGTTAGGCTGAATCTTTAGGGTTGCTGGTGAAGGAGAATCATTAAGGAGGACGGTGATGGATGAGTGGGCGTTGAGAGTCAAAGCTCACTTATACCAGTGTGCTAATGGCCAGCAGCCCACAGCAGACCACTTACAGCCTCTTAACATCCTGAAATTTAGAGCTGTTTTTCCTCTCATCTTCATAAAAACCATGTATCTGTTTATTTATTTTAATTATATATTTATATATTTGTTTATTCATTAATTAAATTGAATGGTTAAGTGGCGTTTGCAGCATTTTGAGTTTGTAGAGTGACTTCGCACTGACCTTTTTCTCATTAGCTATACAACATTAGCTAATGGACAGTCTCTTTCTCCATTCTCGTTGAGATGGGAAGTTGTTTTGATGGGAAAAAAAAAACAACCTCCTGAGTGTTTACTCTTCATTTGAGGTGACTAGCAGTAGCAGTAGACTTTAGCAGTAGTAGAAAAGGTGGATGGTATTAAATCTTGAAACTTTGCATTGAAAGTAAGGGCAAATGTGAATTGTTAAAGTAAACATTAAACCCTCATGTTTTAACATTTTTTAAAAGTAACATGATAGGTTACTGTCTGAAGTGTGTGTGTATGTGTGTTGTGTTTCTCGTCCTTCTCTAAGGGAATTAGCGGTTTTATCTGTAATTCAGAGGTCATATCTGATCCTGTGACTCTTCTCCCCCTCGAAAGCGTAGTTAAGCACTCGTCCTGTCAATTAGTCCGACTGAGAATCGATTCATCACTACAGCCATTCATTGATCCTGTGACTCATTAATACGCTTTGTAAAGGCTCCGGGTGTTTAACCACACTCGTTAAGCTTTCCAATCTGACAAATTCACACTCTCGTCCTCTCTCTTTTTTAAGCACTAGTCACACTTTCACTATAAATTTCCACAGAGTGGAATAAAAAGTCAGAGGATATGGGGGCGGCCCTGATGTGATGTGGTTTTGTTTAGCGATCAGCTAATGTTAGCTAGAAGGGACAGCCTTGGTCTTGTTTCCTATTGGCTCAATCACCTACATAAAATCTGAGCAAAGTGAAATTACTGGCTACTGGAAGAGAATCCCGTTTTTGTCTTCCCGCATTCACTCCCATTCAATTCAATTGGCTTTGTTGCCAGACTAATTTCATTCATGTTCAGACTGACCGCTCTGTAACTCTCTTTTCTTTTTCTTTCTTTCCATCTATCCCTTTCTCATTTTCATTCTCTTGCACTTCTTCCTTTTCTTCCTTGCTATTTCTGAACCTTTTTTTTTTGTCTTTCTCTTGTCCACCTCATCTCTTTTTTCCCATCAGTATGCCTCCATTTCTCTATCTTAGTCAATTTATTTCTCCGTTTCTTTCACTTTTTTTTCATTTCTCTGACTGTCTCACTGTTGATGTCACCTTCCCACTTTTCTTTTCCCTCACTTACATTCTATCAGTCCATCTCTTCGAATTTCTCTCTCTCTCTCTCTCTCTCTCTTGCTCTCTCCCATGTATCACTCATTCTGCCTTGCTATGTCTATTTACCTTATTACATTTTTCTATCTTCTCTTTCTTGTTAATTTTTCTCTTTGTTCCATCAATATGCCTCCATCTTTCTAACCAACTCTCTCTCTGTTTCTGTTTTTCTCACCTTCCCCAGTCTTCCTTCTTATATGTCCATCCCCCCCCCTCCAATCTTCCCTATCCGTTATTCTCTTCTCCATGTCTCTCACTGATTCTGTCTCTTTCCCACTTTTCTATTTTCTATCAGTCTCTTTCTCACACTCTATCTTTTATTTACTTAATTATATAATCTAATTTTTTTTTCCTTTTTTGACTGTCTCTTATCTATCACTTTCTTATTTTCTCCATCTATCCATCTCTTTCGTCTGTCCAACCTTTTCTCTTTTTCTGTCTCTGCTTCCTGTCTCTTTTTCTGTCTTATTCTCCAACTGTCTTTGTCCTTTTTTAATGTCACTAAGACAATTTATCTGTCCGCCTCTCCATGTTTTTTCTTGCTATATATTTGCCACTTATTTTTGTCCTACTCTTATCTACCTTTTTTATCTTCTTTTTTCTCCACTTCTATAACTCCCACTCTGCTTCTGTATTTCTCTATCCCAAACTTTTTTCCATGTTGAAGTTTTCTCTATTTCTCTATCCTTCTATCTCTTTATTTATTAATTCACGGTCACTTCACTGTTGTGATGGTTACCGTCTGTCTGTCTATCATGCTATCATTTATTCTGTTTATGTCTGTTTATTTTTAATTCAGTTCCCCACAGATTTATCAATGGCACTTGCAAAAGCATTTAAGTTTTTAAGTTGTGTTTTCACTCTGTGTGATTGCATATTAAACATATTTATTCTCTCTCTCTCTCTCTCTCTCTCTCTCTGTCTCTCTCTCTCTCTTCACCCATCTAATTCTCCTTATCATCCAAACCCACAAACACACTTCATTGATCATTCAAATATGGCAACATGGCTTTAGATCTGCAGACATCTGAGGCTCAACTAATGACGGCTCAATTTCTGAAGATTTATCTTGTGGAGAGTTTTTTCCCTTTTTGACAGGAAGTAATAGAACTGTGGAAGGAATTTAAAAATAAGTAAACAGCTGATTATTATTGCATGAGAGCAGTCTCTGTGATGGACGTGAGGGACGACATTTCTCTTTATGTAGAGTTTCTGTCGTCCACGTGGGATTGACACTTGTGTACTTGTGTACTGTTACACCACACGCAGTTTTAGACTCCTTTAGCAACTTTTAGCAACTTTATTTCAAATACAGCAAATTTAGCAATTGCCCGAGCAGATGTTAGCGACTGTCCTGAAGTCCCTACAGCTATCCAGGTCACATCACAGCAGCTGGTTATGTGGTTATGTGTGTGAGAGAGCGGGTTTGCCCGACTCACCACCAGTGTGTAAAGCCTGACTGAGTTGCACTTGAGCGAGCTGATGACTAAACCCTGATCACCGTTGTTTCCAGGGGCCAATCTCTGATCACCATTTTCCCCAACACCTACTCACTGATTAGGTTTGCTCCCAATTACCATTCACTGATCACCATTGTTAGCCATGACCAATCTCTAATCACCATTCTTCCCAACAATTAATCACTGATTAGGTTTGTTTTCAATTACCTTTCACTGATCACCATTGTTTCCAACGGCCAAGCACTGATCACCATTGCTCTCAGGAAACAATCACTGATCATCATTGTTCACAACAACCAATCACTGATCATCATTGTTCCCAATGACTAATCTCTGATCACCATTGTTCCCAATGATTGTTCGCTGACTGGCATTGTTCTCAGTGCCAATCACTGATCATCATTGTTCACAACAACCAATCACTGATCAGCATTGTTCACAACAACCAATCACTGATCATCATTGTTCCCAGTGACTAATCTCTGATCACCATTGTTCCCAACAACCAATCACTGATCACCATTGTTATACCAAACTATATTCTATTTCATTCTAAGTGTCTTCCTTCTTCATGAAACAAGTTTTGATATGCAAATAAGTCTATGACATCATCTGCTGACTTCGAGCAACTCTTTGAGCATGCTTTAGTTACTTTTCTCCAAAAAGAGTTGGCTACACTGTCCCAGAACAATATTTGCAGTAGGTAGAAAGGTTGCTAGTTTCTTTTATCCGAATGCTGGGAGAGCATTTGGTCATGTTAATTCAAGCACACATTCACAGATGTGCATATTCATGCTGAAGGAAAGCAGTGAGAAAAGACTTTCCCCTCCACCAAGCCGACAGTCATGCCAATTAAACAAACGTCTCGCTTCTACAGTCTTTCCCTCCTCCTCCTGGAATGCTAAAAAACTTGCAAAAGTGTCGCCACGGAAACGGCAGATGGGTAGATAGGTCTTCATTCCTCCACAAAAGAGGAGGAAGGAGGGAAAAATAAACAACAAAGTGGCAAGGTTTCTGCAGGGAAAAGCATCTTCCCATCTCAAACGGAGGCAGCCAGAGATGGAACATTTGTTTGTTTGTTTGTTTGTTTGTTTGTTTGTCTGTTTCTCTTCTTTCTCAACTTCTCATGCTAATTTGTGAGATATCAACTGAGATGAAGCTGTCGTCATGTCTGAAACCAAGTAGCAGAAAAGAAAAAAAAACAACAGTGAAAATGCTAACAAGAACAAATATTCAGAAATGGAAATACTAGCAATTTGACACTCTGCTAACCTTTCCTAAAAAAAAAAAAAACTTTTTTTTTTGTTTGTTTGTCTTCTTTCTTAACTTCCCTTGCTAATCCTCGAAATAAGCCGAAGGTGCCATTGTGTCTGTAACCAAGAAACAGTAAAAAAATATTTTTAAAAAACAACCAAAAAATACTACTGCTACTCACTTTTGGAAAGCCATTGGCTTGCTAACCCATTTCTAAACATTCTTCATATTATGTTTCTTTCTTTGTCTAATCTGTGAGAAGTTGGCCAGGATCAAGATCAGGACAAAAATGCTAATGTTACTAATAGCAAATACTCACTAGTGGAAAGTAGTTAGCAAATTGACACCCTGCTAACCCGTAAAAATTCAGAAATCAGCTTGGGCACGCGATCATTTCTGAGAGAAGTACTTCATATCTTCTTTCTGCTACGCTATCCAAGGCCTTGCTATTTCTATCTTTGAGTACATCTTTTAGCCTAACAGCACACACCATTTGATGATAAACCTCCCCCACTGCCTAACACCACACTCCCAACGTGTTTGCACAGCGAGATGGATGTTGACCTTCAGCGCTGGATCAGAGTCAGATTTCTTCTCCAAACTTCAAATCGTCAAAAGCTAAACAGAGAAAAAGTGCTGGCTGGAGGCCGTGCTGTACAAGGCTAGCGCTTCTTTGATGAAAATGATGAAATACCGCCGAGCCAAGAGGGTCAGTTAGATCTGAAACAAGCTTCACCCTGATCCTTTGCCAGTTGTATAAATATACAAAATTTGCCCATGTTCTTGGTTTGGATAAACATTGCAGAGGAATGGGAACAATAGAGCGAGAGAGCAAAGTGCCTTCGCTTCTTCATCGCCTGCAGCCATAATTGATTCTACTACCGTGGACGTTTACGTTCACCCAGAGAGACAGAGACGGAGGAGTGGAACGACAGCCAAGGTAAACATGCAAAACGCAGAGGAAGAAGGAAAGAGAGAAAAAGAGGCAAGCGCCAGACTAAACACAGCCCCCTAGTGAGGTTCACTGACCTGCTCCAATGAGCTACTGTACTCCAGGGGAACTTTGACCTCCAAATAGAGGGATGCGTTACTGGAACTCAAAGACACAGCGAGAGGAGTAAAACTCTCAGCCAAAATTTTTAATGCCACGGGTGAAAAGTTTAGAGTACAAAACAGATGTCAGTCACAGAGTAGAGCTAGCCGAAGGCATTTCTGTAATTCTTTTACAACCGAGGTCAGCGTTTCCCACCCACGTTTATCCCCTGTCCATACAGTTCGCCCACTCACACTTTGGCATGTTCTCTGTTTCTTTTTCCACAATATTTATTCTTTTAAATGAGAGGTGCCTCGTGGTCGGCCGCAATCGACACTGATGTCAATACATATCAATCAAAGAGGAATTTAAAGGGAGGTCACGTTCGTTTTTGAACATCTACAAACCACTAAAGGCTGCTTTTTAGCTCCGCCCTTCACCAGTGTCCATGTCGTTCACCAACACACACTCTGGCTTGTTCTCCAGCTTTTTTTTTTTTTTTCTACAGTTGTTATTTTGTCTTCTGCTTCCTATTACAGGAACATTTTGCAGCCAGGGATACCTTTCACTTTACAATGAATTCCAATGACCCCACTCAGTACTGATGTTTTTGTATGAATATTTTACTATTCAGATATTAGGTTCATTATTTAAATGTGTGCAATAATATTTAGGCTAATTATTGGAGACATTAGGTCCAATTATTTATACATTATTTATAGGCGACCATGAGAGAAGTTAGTCCTGGTTATCACTTATGTTATAGCTATAGACAGTTTTTTTTCTTGGTGGGTTGGGATTTTCCTCTTCTCTAAAACAAATCTCAGACCCCCTGGCTATGCTTCATGGACCTCTCATTAAGACCCACTGTCCTATCGCAACAAAATGTAGCATATCTTGCAAAAAATTGCTAAAAAATCATTTTAAAGAAAGGGGAAAAAAGCCCCGATTGAAACATTCTGCTACTCAATGGTCAGGCCATACTCTAAACAGGTGTGAATAACTAGCTATGAATAACTAGCTAACAGCTAGCAGTCATGGATAGCTCAAGCTAAGAGATGTAGTAGGTGAAATGAAACCATTTGGCAACGTTGACTTACATTTCAGCTAGACTCAGAGGCTCGAAAGGATTATTAGAGTCTAATTCCTTCCAGACATTAGCCTTTAGCCATCAATAATTTATGCTAGTTCTTTTTTACCATTAAGCCATAAGACAAGCTAGATAGATTCTCTGAAAAATTATAAGGAGAACTTGAGCCAAAAGGCTCATTAGCACCGGCTAACCGTGCTCCAAAATGCTGATGATGGACTAGCTTTGATGTTAAGGACCACAGAAGCAGGGCTGGAAAAGCACTGACATGCTTTACTGAAGTAAAAGTGCAATTACTCATGCAAATAAATCCACCAATAGAAGCTGAAGTGCATATTTTTAAACAAAATGTACAACGTAACTATGAAAGAAAAAGTACAAGAAAGATTCAAAAGAAAAAGACATCTGATTTGAGTTATTGATGGTCAATTTGTGTCTGATCCATGGAATGTTGGAAAACATTAGCTAAGGCTAATAACAGTACATAGCTTTATCCCTAATCTCTCCAATGTCAGCTTGCATGATAATCACGCTGACCGTACAAACTAGCTGAATGCTAATAGCTAGCCACAATCCAAACTGCTGTGTTAAATATAAAGTGTACATAGCAGCAGATAGGTTACAGTGATGCGCATTAGCGCTCATTCTCGCCGTCACATCTGTTAAAGTTTAGATTTGTAAGGAATTTATGGTGTATGTCGCTCCGAAGACACCACATATATGTGATTATAGAAACCTTTAGTGATGTGGTATTTGAAAATCTGAGGTTTTTGTTTTGAAATGTCATAAAAGTGAAAAGTACTAGGTAACAGAAAGGGATAACGGAAAGGTTTAGCTCCTAAAATCAAAAGCAAGAGAGCTTTTTTTCTCACTCATCATTTTCCAGCGACTTTTAAAGTCACATTAATGAGAAATCCAGTGTGGAATAGTGGCGACGTTGGAGCAAACGCTGGACTCAAGAGTCCCAGAATGCAATGCAGTACGACGCCCTGAGTTACGGCAGAGACTCGGCTCGGCTAGTTAGCGATCCACGAGATAAACAGCAGTATTAGCATGAAAGTTGAAGCTGCTCTGTTTGAGCAGATGAAGTTGTGAGAGATAAAGCCGCTGCGTTGCTCTCTTTAGGTAGAGGTGAAGGCGAGGGATAAGTCTCACTGCACCACTATCAGCATGGCGTTCTGGGTAATGTAGGAAACCGCTAACCAAAGTCAAAATAGACCAACATGTCGATGAACGAAGTTTAAATTCATTACAAAAGAAATCTTGGATGCCGTTGATTAATATGCACGCCTTCCAGTGTGGGTTTTCCCAAACTAATTGTACACCAGTGAGGCGATTAGAATGATGACCTCTGCTAAAGTCTCAATGATCATCTGTCTTTTCATGGTCTTCCCTGAGCTGATGTCACTCTTGCTATCATTACAATGTGACGGGCTGAAGCAGAGCCCATAAATGGAGACACTTATTTAGCATTTATGGAAGGAGTCTCCAGTGTTAAAGTTGTAACATTAAGTTTTTTGACATGGAGAGGGCAGAAGAATTTATGCTTTCTGGTTTTTCAGTAACATGACAAGCTGCGTTTTTTTATTCTTCAAGAGAGAGAATGACTGTTTATAGCTGCTATAACGTAAGTGAGAACAGGAACTAACTTGTTTCATTGATATTAAATGGCATAATTTCACATTACAAAGCATGGAAACTAATCACCAGTAATGCTGTTTCATTTCCTATAACCATCATGTTTAATGTCTTCCTCATCTCTCTCTCTCTCTCTCTCTCTCACACACACACACACTTTATACAGCACCAATAACCTTTGTGAGTGTAGCGATAGCATATATAACACAGACTTAGTAGAGATTTTTCTTTTGAAATGTAGTAAAAGTGAAAAGTATTAGTCTGAAATAATGAAAGACATTGAAAGAAATACAGAAAGTAATTGTACAGCAGCGACACTATTACAGTGATGGCCTCTGGTAATGTTTCAATGATCGTCTTTCTTTTCATGGTCTTCTCTGAGCGTTCAAGATTGTCAGTTTTGCTATCAAATAGTTAGAGTTTGGGCCAGAACGGAGCCCATAAATGTCTTCTTCAAGCAAGGCTAACTCTCTCTGTTGCCACACTGGCTCTCTCTCCCACTCGCGCCATCTCTCTGGAGCTCTCTATCGCTTTATTTCATCCACAAGGCTGACAGGTCTGTCTGAGAGAGAGAGAGAGAGAGAGAGAGAGAGCTGAGAAGAGTGTGGTGTGTTTGCGCAAAAACTGGCACCCAACTGGGTTTTTTTTTTTTCATTCCCACCTGAGTGAAGTAATCTGCATCTGTCCTCCAGCCCAATGCTCAGGAGAGAGCTCCGTCGCTCCTCCACGGCATCTGTTTGAGGGACGGATCTCTCAAACATCGCCGATGTTCCCCGGGGAACGGAATGACTTTCAGAGAGAAATGAATAGGACTTCAGGAAGCGAGGGACTTTCAGACGACCTTTGTTTTTCCTCATTCTGCCACTCGAGCGCGTGAGATGAATGAACGGTTATAAATGGATGTTAGCGTCCAGGTGTGGGCTTTGATGAAGGAGTTCATCGGTTTCCGCCGTAGTGAAGATCCACACTTGAGATTTGCACCATTCTCTTTATTCCTGTGAACGTGAAACCTTGCCTTCAGGGCATTGTAGTTGTTTACTGTTTGCGCTCCTCCGTCTATATTCAAACTTTCATCAACGATATGCAAATCAGTTCGGTGATAAATGAGGCCTTCCAAGTAATTTCTCGCCAAATATGCATGTTCGCACACAAGTGCTCACATTATAAACACACATAAGGTACGCTGTGTATCGAGAGCGCTATCGTACGGGATGTCTGCTTGGGCAGAAATGGAAAAACAAAACAATAAAAAAAAAAAAAAATTCCATGAATATTAATGACAAAACCAGCCATATGTGAAAACAAGCTAATCACAAAGCGTTTCCCAAACACCGAGCCACGCTAGCACCACTTTGAGGAACAAAGACAGATAAAGGGAAGAGAAAATGAAAAAAGAAATAGAAAGAAGGCGGAAGATCAGAGAGAAGTCGCAGAGAACGAAAATAAGGGGGGGGGGGAAACGCAGTGGAGGTTATTTTCATGGCTCCCCAAGTCGAACGGTATCAAACGGAGAAAGATCCGGGGTGTCACTCACAGCTCTCGCTGGGAATCAGTCACGGAGCGGGAAGATTACGGGGGAAAATATCTTCTGCAGATGAACTTCACTGAGGGCAGAAATCCAGCCACGAGGGAGTCGGATTTACTCATCCTGTCCCCTGATGCGCCCTCAGAAGGGAGGAGTATCAAACTCCGTTTTCTTTTTCATTTCTGCTTTCACCTGTGCAACATATGTGTGTAAGGCAGAAGTTACTGAACTTTCACAGCAATTCTAACAAGATTTACACATTACAGTGAAGAGTTTTGGTTATCAGCATATATAACTGTTCTCCCTTACATTATAGCAGCTATAAACAATCATTCTCTCCATTACTTTTTGTTCTCTCTCTCTCTCTCTCTCTCTGTCACATTACTGAGAGACTGCAAACTCCTCTGTTCTGAAGATGTCGGGGAACTTAAAGCCAGAGCTTTACCTCCGACACTGGAAACTCCTTCCATCTCCTTTACAAAAAACCTCACTATATCAACAATTACACACATTTTTTTAATACGTTTATGTTGAGCATCCGCCGTACACGCCTGTTAATTTAGAAACGATAACGTATTAGAACGAGCGCATTAATATAAGCCTGTGATTTGCTGTCAGAGCTGCTGTTATGGAAAACTAATCAACTCCTTCTGACCAATCAGAACGGTCCTTTAAGAGTTGGATATTTGGATTATTAAAGGTTCTACTCGCAAACACCGGAAGAGGATTTTTCTAAGAGTGTGGGTTGTCCACATTTTCGCATATTACTATAAATACGTGTATGTGTGTGTTAATGTGTATTTTCCCAGCCGCCTACTTCCTGTTCCACCACACACGCAGTGCGGGAAAGAGATGCCTCCTTGTCCTGCGCTCATTATGACTAACAGATTAAGTTGCGAGGATGCTTTTTCTAGCTGTGATTGCGTAGGTGGATGTGTACACTAATTATTAATCAGACTACAGGCGAAGATATTATGTGTGTAAGTTTGTAAAGAGTGTGACGTTGTTGTGTGACACGTCTCCCTCGAGCTCAGCTGTCGGTACACATCCAAATCTCTGTCGCCATCGGGGGAATTCATCAAGGCATGGCAACCCGGTTTTTACTTTCCTTTGGTTTTTGTTCCTGAAAGGGAAGAATAGTGAGGAAAGAAGAGGTAAAGAAAGTGCTGACCTCACAGATGTGCCGGGTTTCAACAGTCAGTAGTTTTCTTACCAAAGAATGGTTTCCATTTTTTCTTTTAAATAAATCCAGGTTCTTATATGTTCTTATATTTTAACTGTACTAATTTCTGACAGACAGATAGATAGATAGATAGATAGATAGATAGATAGATAGATAGATAGATAGATAGACACAGACAGACAGAGGGTGAAACAGACAGACAGACAGACAGACAGACAGATAGATAGATAGATAGATAGATAGATAGACACAGACAGAGGGAGAAACAGACAGATAGATAGATAGATAGATAGATAGATAGATAGATAGATAGATAGATAGATAGACACAGACAGACAGAGG
>JAKKZJ010000016.1:2683469-2696424 GCA_033441845.1 Pangasius mekongensis
ACAGACAGACAGATAGACAGACAGATAGACAGATAGATAGATAGATAGATAGATAGATAGATAGATAGATAGATAGAGGGAGAAACAAACTCATAGACAGACAGACAGATAGATAGATAGATAGATAGATAGATAGATAGATAGATAGATAGATAGATAGATAGACACAGACAGACAGAGGGAGAAACAAACTCATATACAGACAGACAGATAGACAGACAGATAGACAGATAGATAGATAGATAGATAGATAGATAGATAGATAGATAGATAGAGGGAGAAACAAACTCATAGACAGACAGACAGATAGATAGATAGATAGATAGATAGATAGATAGATAGATAGATAGATAGATAGATAGACACAGACAGACAGAGGGAGAAACAGACTCTGACAGACAGATAGACAGATAGATAGATAGATAGATAGATAGATAGATAGATAGATAGATAGATCTCATTTCTTGTGCAGGGGTGACACAGTCCCTCTCTCCTGGAGGATTATGGGATGTTTCCTCTTACCCTTTGATCCTGCAGATGTGGGTGGTCACGTGACCGCAGCCGCTGCATTTATCACCTGGAAATCTGAGGCGTTGTTTAAAAAAGCGTCACTGAGTGATGAGAGATTTGAAACAATTCATTAATTAGACATCATTAATATCTGAGTATAAATCTTAGTTATGAATCATTTGGAAACCAATGGGGCAGAAGTAAAAGCTTTAAAAAGTGTGTGTGTGTGTGTGTGAGTGTGTGTGTGAGTGAGTGAGAGAGAGAGCAGTCTCTTATAAACATGAGATGTGTGAGACAGAGTGTGTGTGTGAGAGCGAGAGAGTGTGTGTGTGTCTGGTAGTAAAGACCTCCATCATGGCTGGTATTTAATTCTCCAGCTTCACACAGATGAAGCAGAACTCCACAGCCCGGCTCTTAAATGGCGCTATTAATATAAGTTAAACTTTTAACGCCTATTTTTTAACATTTTTTTCAACTTGGTTAATGCAAATGGATTCATGAGCCTCAGAGGTCTTGTTCCATAAAAAGATGGAGGAGTAAATTATTGATGCTCCACCACTTCGTTTAATCCACGAATGCTCGCTCGGAGGAAAGAACTAGCCCAAAGGTCCATTATTAGACGGAAACTGTGAACATTAAGTACAAGAAAGTTCTTTCTTTTCAGCCGTTTCTAATTCAGCTCGTCTCAACGCAGCTTTCCTCGCGTGCCTGGAAAACGAGTAGAAAAATATATACATTTAAAAAGTTGTAAAGAATTTTATTTTCAGCTGAACATTTTTGGAAAATAGTGATTTATCTTGTACAATCAACTGAAGTGATTGCAAGTCAGAAGTCATTTCTTATTTTTACGAGTAATTCAGTGTGTTTTGTTTACTTCAGTACATGGTTCAGGATTTAAAAACAAAAAAAACAAAAAAAAAAAAGTTAAGCATGTGTTCTTTTTTTGTAGATTTTAATTAACATTTTAAATAAATCGATCTGTTTTTATTCTTGTGTCTTTTTTTTTTGTATTTCAGTTGGTATAAATCAAATTTTCTGTTATTGACCTCATTTTTTTAAAATTTTTTGTTCATTTTATCCTTTTTCATAATCTGCATTAAGGTGTGTTTGCAAAATAAAACTTGCCTTATTGAAAAAAGGTAGAACAGAGAGAGAAAGCTGCTGGAAATGAATCTCTCTTAATGTTGTTCCTTTTTCTTAAACACACTGTATCTTAAAAAAAAAAATACAGAGAAATTAAAAAAAAAAAAAAAAAAAAAATGTAGGCCATCCAGAACCTTTAGCTTTAATTTTTAAAGTAAACAAATTAATAAAGAATAAAAAATAAATAAATAAATAAATAAAAAGGAATAAACCCTTCAATAAGAATAAAAGTAAAGCTGTGCAAACAAACAAACAAATAAATAAACAAACAAATAAATAAATAAATCTGTGTTTAGCGCACCCTATAGTTATCATCTAAATAAACAAAATAAACAAATGTACTATGTTTCAAACAAACATACAAATAAATAACTGAATGATTATATAGATTAACAAACAAACATCAAAGGAATCAAGCAAACGAACAAACAAATAAATAAATAAATAAATAAGGGTTGCCTTTTGTGTTCAAAACAACGAAATAACTAAATAAAGGTATTTCGTTTCAACTACACAAAAATAGATAAATAAATGATTAAACAAACAAACAAATGAACAAGCAAACTAGTCCAGGGTTACATTTAGTGTTTGAAACCTCAAATAGTCAGAAATGATTAGAATTTTTTTTTTTTTTGTTCTAATATTTAATTTGTTAAAACTTTTGCATACCCTGTTTTTTTTTTTTTTTTAGATCTTATTCCAAAACTGAGACAAAGCGAAACCTGGTTGTGCTTCACCTGCAGCTAATTATTTCGTGACACGTCCTGACTGGACGTGTCCCTGATCTCTTTCCCGTCCCATTCGCACTCCGCTCGCCAAATCCTTAGTGTCAATTAGGAGAAAAGACAGCGTGCTGAAGAAAAGAAACAGGACGCTGTTGGAGAGGACGAAAGATGATAAATGGATGAACGGGGTTTAGTTCGCGAACATGTTCCAGCACGATCATCCAGTCTCTTTGGTTTGAGTGCTTTAGCTGCCTGGAAACTCTACAGTTAAACACGCTGGAATACAGACACGGCCGTATAAACATCCCCAAAATGTAGACAAATACATACCTGATCCTGTACAATGTATATAATATCACAATAAAACGTGTCTGTTTATTATAACAGGGAGAAGAACTTTCTTGCAAGCTAGAAAGTAAAACAAGTTATGATGTGTTTGTTAAAAATTCTGAAATCTGATTGGTCAGAGAAAGCGTCGATTCGTTTTCTGTAACAGCAGCTCTGACCGTCGTGTGGCTGCAAATCACACGTTAATACTATAATACACGTTTCTATAGCGACAGCTCATTCACAGGTGTGGTACCGTGGTGCTGTGATACTGTTACCACCCCGAAGTGGATTATTTTCATATAACAGCACGGTTTAGAGTGTGTTATTCCTCTTATACCATAGCGATTTGCCAACGCTTATGATATCTAGTTTATTAATAAACAATACGTCTTGGATTTTAATGGTTTATCGTTCGATTGAACGTTGTGGAACGTTCGCAAGACAAGTTCGCTCCTGTTCTCACTTACGTTATCAACGAGAAACAGTCTTTCTTACCAGCATCTCTCTCTCTCTCTCTCTCTCTCTCTCTATCTCTCACACTTTTTCTGAAAAACACAGCTTTTCATTTTACCGAACAACAACCGGGAAACTTTTCGAAACACCATAAACTCCTTCCATAAATGTTAAATAAACGTCTCCTGACAAACAAAACTTCACCTCACCAACATTTTTAAAAATCTGTTTATTATTACTCTTGTGGTTATACAAAAATAACGGACAGCTTCTGACCAATCCGATTAGAGACCGCTCTGAGGTATAAATAACATCACAACGCAAAACCAGATCCAACAACACAATGCAGGAGAGGTGCAACAAGTGTGTGCGCAGTAATAACAGTAGATGTAGTTAAGGTTAAGTGGAATACACAGAGTTTCAGGACGTTTCAGGGAAAAAAAGTCCATCAATTAATCTAATATATTTTATTCATACGCTACAGTAAACTGCTTATGCACCTGATTAAATATATGCCTTTACTTTACTTTTTAATTTGTTCATGCAGTCGTTTGGTTTTTCTTGTATTTATTGTATCAGTATAAATCTATAGACAGTATGTGTATGATAATCATGTGTATCATGAGAGGGGTTTGTATATGAGTAAAGGTTATGAGTAATTTTTTTGCGGCTTTGTTATAATCACATGTACAATATAATAACAGCGCAGTGCAGTGAGTGACACATTGAGGCCATATTTACAGTAAAACAAAGGCTTTCCTGCAGGCCAGCACTTTTCCGCACACAGAGCGACGCTGATTTCAGTTCTGACTTCAGCGCTTTTCGAGTTTACGACATCTGAGGTGGGGGGGGATCACTGTTCAAGGCAACGTTTGTCAGAATAATGGGCTCCATTTCGGTGTGGAGGAGAATAATTAAAGTTCCTTTTGTAGAGACGATGAGGAGAAACTTTTCACACACACACACACACACACACACACACATAGCCCACTGTGTTCTTCTGATGATGTTTCATTAAAACACAATGCCCCATCAGGCAAATGTTTCCCAGAAAGCCTCACTGTTCTGAGCCCGAAGCATTTCAATCGCAAAACCATGCATTTTCAGAAATTTCAGTGTTTTTAAAGCACCAAGTCACTCACTCACCGCCCCCTGTTTCAGCTCTGTACACTCCGCATGACCAAAATGTGTGTGAATTCTCAAGAAATGAGTGACTTCATATGACTGAAGTTGTACTTAGAGCCACAAGTGCTAACTCCGCCCCTTACTCAAACCTTACACTAATGTAAATAGTTTACTTTATAGTAAAAAAAAATCGAAAGGTGAGAACAAGGTCACACCCTGCATCAGCTTTATAAGGATGTTATACCAGAATACAAGCCATTTTATATAAGTTTTTTAAAAAATTACAAGAAGTTTAAAATAAAAGTTGTGCATCTTGCAGCAAGCCAAGCCAAAAATCACCAGGAAGAAGGGAAAAAAAAAAAGGTTTGATATGATCCTGTCATTCTTTGTGGGCAAATATTACAGACACAAATGTATTGTCTTATTATAGTAGAATATTATATTATTTTGTGTTATTTGCTTACGATTTTTTTTTTGTTATTTAATATCTGTGAAATATCTGAAACGCACAACATTTCCCGCTGGTATACATTTTCATCTTCATTTTCACCCTAACGGTAATCAGGAAAATAAATTAAAAGAGAAATGTCAAGAAATGAAGTGTTTGTTCAGGTAAAAAATTTTCAAAAAAGAGCACAGTGTTAATGTTGACACACACACAGCACCATCAAACCAAATTATTTATACTCCTGTATGCAGTTAGCACTAAACATTGTTGCTAGCCTGGCCGCTGAGTAACACCACTTCCTGTTACGGGTGATCTTCAGTATAATACCGAAAACTATCCAGTTGGAAGATTTGGTGAAAAGATTCTCGTGGTTTCGTGGATGTCCTACAGCATTAAATGTAGCTATAAACGGATAAAAAGTGTCATTCTTTAGTGTCGGCAAATTGCTGTCGTAGAAGAGGAATAAAAACACTTCACAACATGGTGTTATAGTGAAATGATCAACTTCAGCTTCATCACACCATGCAGTCGTTTATTATTTTCCAATAGTAGCCTGACACAGAGGGTTTTATTCCTGACATGTATCCTGCTGAACATATTGTGTAGTTTGTGTATGTTGGTATTTTAAGCTGACTTGACAGCAGCTTGCTGTCTTTTGAGCACAAAGCTGAAATATATGTAGAACATATATTGTGTTATTCACAAATCCGCACATCACTACGTTTTTCACTGTGACTGTAAAGATTTCATACCTCATCAAATCACTTAACACTTAACATCACAGGAAAATGTGTACTGTACATCCCTGTGCATGTGTGTGCATGTGCATGTGTGTGTGTGTGTGTGTGTGTGTGTGTGTGTGTGTGTGTGTGTGTGTGAGTGCGTGAATGAGTGAGGGTCAGCCATAATCACTCATTTCCCTGGAGTAGGTATTGATGTTTTCTTTAGTGGCTTTGCTCTCTTTGTTAGTTTGAGGCTTTTGTTTTCGACTCGGCGTGTTCGACAGAGCAGAGAAGAAACGTTTGACCAGTCAGTGAGGAGATAATGAGGGGCGAGACAGAGAGAGAAAGAAAGAGAGAGAGAGAAGTCCAGAGAGAGCAGGAAGAGGGGTTGCTAGTGCGCAGCACACACACACACACACACACACACACACACACGGAGCTTAAAGGATTTTTGCGAAGGAGTGTGTGCCGATGTGTACCCATCAAACAAACTGTGTTTGTCCGTATTACTCCATTTTGTACATTTCATATAGAAGAAGTTTTAACTTTTTCTGCCGCGGTGAATGGAGACAGTTTTAGATCATTAATGTGAAATAAAATCTATCTTAGCTAACATTAGACATTAACATTAGGGTGAAAATAATCAGAACCGGCTCCTTTTTTGGGCTGAAAAGTAAAAAACAGTTTAATAGGGCAGCAATGAAATGTCAAATCGAACACATTGGTGGTTACTGTAAAACTCTGTATATACGTGCACTACAGTTTTTAACTTAGACAAGTGATTAGAGAAAGGACAATATTGAAAATGTTCCACCTTCCCTGGGGCTATGCATTATCCCTCTTCTGGTTTGGCAAGTCTGTAATTGCACCGTTTTCCTCTAGTCAGGTTCATATTGACGTAGAGATGCGTGTGTGTGTATGTGGACATTTCGATGTCCGAGCTTAGGACTGTTTAATTAAACAGTACGAATTGAGTACGAGATTGCTAAACTATCGTAATCTATCGCTCAATCTCGCTAATCAGCCTGTCGCCGACAGCAACAACCCGCCTCCCGGCCGACACGTCCAATCAGAAATCAATCCATTCGACAGGTCCTTGCCTCCATCCATCCCTCCATCCCTCCCTCCATCCATCCATCCATGTGTTGTTTGTCCCAATATGTGATTTCAACTGTCAGAATGGGCTTCATTCAGCCGATACACATGGAAACGAGATCTACATGCTAACATAGCAAAATAATTATTGAGCTAATCTCCTTCTTGTTAGCACATAAAACCTAAATGCTAATGTTATAGATAATGCAGCTGGCTTTATTTTTCAACCAATATTTTAGCATGTGCAAACATCTTAAAGAATACCGGTGAATGTGCCTAACATTTCTCATTAGAAGATAATTAGAAAATTATAAATAATTATATGCTAAATTGACCCAATTCTAAATTTTCTTTTGACAAATTAAGGTTGGTGTTATTCCACTGGCCGACAATTTACCTTACTTCTTTAAACTGAGTAAAATTAAGTCATTGGTTTATTAGTCTTATAATAATTTGATCTTGAGCTCATAATAAGCATTTAATATTACAAACAGTAATATAAATACATCCTGTCGATTAACCTGTTGGTAAAGATTGTGTTCATGTGAGAAAAGAGATTTTTTTTTTTTTTTTTTTGACGCTCCAGGAAGTGCTCATGCATTTCTATCATCTCGTGTTGAAACCAAAATGAAACTAAGTGAAACTGGCCAAATTTATATTGAACAATAAAATATAGATGATATTTAAAAGGGATTGTCAGAGAATCAGCGACTCTGGGGGTTTTATATAAGTTATTGAGTTCCTGGCACATGTACAGCCTGCAGACATGTTACGGTCATGTGACTTACTAATGATCGAGTGGAAGCCCTACAACAAGAGGTTATAGCAAAGATCAGAGCGTTACTTGATGATGTAAGCAATGGAATGGCCCTAAAGATGGAGGCAAGGATTCAATCAAAGAGAACCAGCAAGTGGAAGTAAAGAAGAGTGCATTTAAAGTTGAATTCTTGAACAAAAAAATAGAAAAAAAAGCCTACTAAACTCTAGTAAGAAGCTAAAATAAAACTTGCATGCCTCCCTGTGAGTGTCAGTATTCAGAGTGCACTTGTTTAGCGGCAGTGCCCCATTAGCTCTGAGTCTACACTGCTAGTCTGAGCTGCCGAGTTGAGGACTGAACCACACACACACACACACACACACGCACGTGGTTCACCACCATCACCACGCTTCACTCTTCAAAGCCGCAGTGCCGTTGAGGGAAATCACACACAGCGCTTCCTCTCGCTCTTTCTCTCCCTCTTTTCTTTCCTCCGCAGCGATTCCTCTCCTGGCTTTTTTAGCGCAGTGGTAGATAATGATGGCACCCAGAGCAGCGTTTGTGTTGAAGAAAACCCCCGCTGTTGCACAACAGAGATGGAAAAAAAGCTTGAAAACTTAAAAACTTTCCAAGTTTGAGAGCAGCGTTTGTGAATTGTTAGTGTATTTGCTACTGTACTGGTTACAGTTTTGCCAGAAAGAGCACAACTCAACAGGCCGTGCAATGCTTTACATCTCAACAACATTACATTCACTAATTGCCGAGACGTTGTCATAGCATTTCCAACCAGACTAAGATACACTTTAAATGCTGCGACTTTCCATGATTAATCACTGCAGTCTACAATTTTGGAGCCACAATTCAACAGTCACAATTTACCACCATTTCCCTCTTTGTGTAGTGGTTCCCATGGTTACAAATGCCATTTGCGCTTGTTTGTTTTAGCTTTTGTTCTAGTCCTGTCTCCACCCGTGTACTGTCATTGGTTTGTTTCTTGATCTATCAGTTTAGACTGGTTCTAGCTAGTCTGGGTCCAGTTAACTAGCTTGTCCTGCTTATTCCATTTGGTCACGCTGGTTCTATCAGGTCAGGATGGTTCTAGCTGTTCAGTCTGGTTCTAACTGGTCATGCTGGTTCTAGCTGGTCAGGCTGGTCGTAGTTGGTCTGGCTGGTTCTAGCTGGTCTGATTTGATGGGTTTAGATGGGCAGTAAGTTTCCCGACATGGGAGAGACTTCAGGACAGAGGAGTTTGTTATTTCTGGTTTCTCAGTCACATGACAAGCTGTTTTAACTTCAAGAAAGAGAAAAAAGACAGGCTGATGAATGAACGTTTAGAGCTGCTATAACGTAAGTGATAACTTGTCTCGCAGACGACATTAAATGTAACTATTCCATTTACACTGTTTAGTTCCATTAACAGTTTAAAAATTATGTGTGTCATCCATAATAAAAGGAAAGTTATAATCATTGGCAAATTGCTGTGGTATGAACTGAATAACACACTTCGGGCCATGGTATGAAAATAATCCGCTGCTTTGTGAATCACAACACCCTGGTGTGGAAATGTATTTGTATAACAACTCGGTTTATTGTGTGTTATTACTTACTTAACTTTGCCCGCCTGTGTTTTAAGCCCTGCTGTGAACTCTGGTCAGGATTCTTGTATTCACTCCATTGAAGCTCATACTGAGGGTTTCCCTTGAACAAACTGTTCCAAGTAAAATTAGCCAAGCAACCCTTGAGGAACCCTTTTCTCCTAAAGTACAACAGTATTAAAGAACCACAGTCGTACCATTGTTGTAGATAGTGATTTTATTCACAGGAGTGATTTGAAAGGATCTCTGTCGAGAAAAGAACAGAAAATAGACATAACACAAAAACCAATAATAGACATAACACAAACAGAAAACACTTCAGCAAGACTTTCAAGGTGAACAAGGTCTTTGTGTAAAGCTTGTGTTTGAAGCTTGAAGTGAGTTTCACCCCAACTGTTCTTCATTCCCTCCATAATCACATCACACAGCTCCGCACATAATCTCCTGATTTCTGCTTCACTCGGGTGAAGAAAATAGTCCGGCGTGGTCGCTAATTTAAAGTGCAAAAACCTGGAACAGAGAAACATGTCTTCTTTTGTGTATGTGTGTGTGTGTGTGTGTGTGTGTAAAAAAAGTTTCTACAGAAGTCTCTTTAATTATTGTCCTCCACAGTGAAATGGAGCCCATTAATCTGACAAACGTTGCCTTGAGCAACTTTTTTTTTTTTTCCCAACATACAGCAGTTTTTCTCAACAACAAGGTCAAATATCTACATCTAACCAGATCGCTTATTCAGTCTTATCTGTCAAAGGTTCACCTGTGGACCTATCTTCTCCTACGCTAGCCATATAGCTGAATTCCTTGGTCTGCTCTCTTTCATCCACTTTCATTTTATTCCTGTGAAAACACTAATGAAACCTGTGTAAATAGAAAAAGCGGAATCTATACACGTTCAAGGCTTTCTCACAGTGCGGCTGATAGCAAGGCTGATGAATAAGGTCCGGGCGTCTCCTAAGCAACCGCAGGTGTAGATCTGTTTTATTACACTTTTTTAGTTTTATTTGCTGAGAGATATCCATATGTTTGCACTGAGATTGGAAATGTAAAATACACCAATGAGCCATAACATTAAAGTCACTGACAGGTGAAGTGAATAACATTGATTATCTCGTAACAGTGGCACTTGTGAAGGAGAGGGATATATCAGGCAGCAAGTGAACAGTCAGTTCTCAAAGTTGATGTGTTGGAAGCAGGAAAAACGGGCAAGCGAAAGGATCTGAGCGACTCTGACAAGGGCCAAATTGCGATGGCTAGATGACTGGGTCAGACCATCTCCAAAACGGCAGGTCTTGTGGGGTGTTCTTGGTATGCAGTGGTTAGTACCTACCAAAAGCGGTCCCAGGAAGGACATCTGGTGAACCGGTGACAGGGTCATGGGCACCCAAGGCTCATTGATGCTTGTGGGGAGCGAAGACTAGCCCGTCTGGTCCAATCCCACAGAAGAGCTACTGTAGCACAAATTGCTGAAAAAGTTCATGCTGGCTATGATAGAAAGGTGTCAGACCACACAGTGCATCGCAGCTTGCTGCATATGGTGCTCCGTAACTGCCGACCAGTCAGAGTACCCATGCTGACCCCCGTCCACCACCAAAAGTGTGATGCTCTGGGCAATGTTTTTGGGTCCTGGCATTCAAGTGGATGTTACTTTGACACGTACCACCTACCTAAACATTGTTGCAGACCAAGTACTCCCCTTCATGGCAACGGTATTCCCTAATTTCAGCGGGATAATGTGCCCCACAACACTGCAAAAAATTGTTCCGAAATGGTTTGAGGAACATGACAAAGTGTTCAAAGTGGTGACTTGGCCTCCAAATTCCCCAGATCTCAATCCAGTCGAGCATCTACGGGATGTGTTGGACAAACAAGTCCGATCCATGGTGGCCCCAACTCACAACTTACAGGACATACCGCATCTGCTGCTAACGTCTTGATGCCAGATACCACAGCACACCTTCAGAGGTCTTGTGGAGTCCATGCCTCAATGGGTCAGAGCTGTTTTGGTGGCACAAGTGGGACCTCCACAATATTATGCAGGTGGTTTTAATGTTAGGGCTGATGGTGTATATTGTTAGAGATGGTTAGTTGATGATTTATTTTAGGATCTCATAACCAGGAAGTTGAGAGAACATCATGCCCAGCTGAGCCCTAAAAATACCAGAATGTTCCCAGGAGCTGCTTATGTTTCAACAGTGATCAATGACTAATATAATGTGTTTGTGCCACAAACAAGACTCTGTAATTCATCACTGAAAGTAGGAGGGAAGATGGATGATTGACGGGCGACATGTAGATGACATGTGGACGAAGATGCAACGAAGTTCTATACAGCAGAATTGATTATAAGTAAAGATTAAGAGAAACACAATGGGGTGTGCTGTTAAGGAGAAATTACCAACTTTATACATCTAAAAAGTATGGCAATTTCTTTAATTAACGAAAAAATAATAATCATTGCTGTGGTACAGGAAGAATAAAACGCTCAGTGTCATGCCGTTAGAGGAAAGGAATCAACGATGAGATCGTATGATGAAGTGGAGTTACATCAGGAAGTTGATTGTTTTCCAGTACCAGCCTACCCTGAAGTGTTTTATTCCTCTTATACCACAGCAATTTATCAACGACAATAATATTTTATTTATTAAAGAACAATATGTCACACATGTATCTGTTTATTTTTACATTTCATAGTGTGGAACGTCTGTGAAACAAGTTATCGGAAGTTATCGGAAAGCTTTAATTGATTGTTACAAGGCTCTGACACTGGAGACTCCTTCCGTAAATGTTACATAAACTTCTCCTAGCAGAAAACTTGTCAATGATTGTAGGTTTTATCCCTGTGTAAGTTGTTACTATAGAAACGATAACGTATTAGAAGGAGCGCATTCTGAATGTTACGGTTCTAGTGATCTGGTTCTATGTGTCGAGTTTTCTCTGGGTTCTGAGAAGTTACATAACGTTTACAAATTTTGCTACAAAGTTCAAACTTTTTTGGTGATTGAACGTTAATGCTAACATTTTTTTTTATTATGAGCATTGCTCTCGTTGCATTGTGAAGCAGAGCATATGTTTGCAGAACGTTGCAGAAGTGTTATTTTTTGTAACATTAAATCCGAACTTGGCGAATGTTTTGCGGAAGATAAACGTCGAATATATCCGTTAGCTGTAAAGGAAGACTTTATGATGTTAGACAGGTGGAGACAAGAGAGAAGAGCGGTGTTAATTAATGCGGGTGATTTTTTCGTTGCATGTTTTAGGTCAGTGTTGTGCTTGTCGACGTGCTTTGCTTCTCGCTGTAGCCGTTAGTGTACTAATGACAGGATTAATTACTCACGGAGAAGAAACGGCTTGCTGCTGAGCTCGTAGAGGAACGGCTGAACACGCACCTGTCTCCTCCAGAGATCCTCATTAAAATAAGCTGTTCGAGCAGTAAACACACACACAAACACACACACACATACACACACACACACTATTTTTCAGCCTTGAGCTTCAGACGATCTCGTAGCTCGTGCCCCGTGTATTTATCTTGAGCTTGACAGATGGGAAGACTTCTTTAGCATCTCCTCTGCATCAGCACTTTCTCTGATGCTCACCGTTTAGAGACGTCCTGCACACACGCTTTGAACACATACACACACACACACACACACACACACACACACACACAATATGCTTAGTGGTGTGTCAGTTAACTTCCTACATTTGTTGCACGCAGACTTTGTTTTTAGCTTTCAGTAATTTTTGGTCAAAATCATCACACATTACTAAATCAGGGAAAAAAATAAAGTTCATGTTCTTTCTTTCTTTCTTTCTTTCTTTCTTTCTTTGCGTTTATTAATTTTTCTTCTTTATTTCTTAAATTTTTCATTCATTCATTCAATCTTTTCTTTCTTTCTTTCTTTCTTTCTTTCTTTCTTTTTTTCTTTCTTTCTTTCATTTATTTGTTCATTTATTCACTCATTTATCCATGCATCTATTCTTTCTTTCTTTGCATTTATTAATTTGTCTTCTTTATTTCTTAATTTTTCATTCATTCATTCATTCATTCA
>JAKKZJ010000016.1:2708395-2760298 GCA_033441845.1 Pangasius mekongensis
TAGTTTATTGGTTAGGCTGTTTACTATAATGTTAGTTTATTGGTTAGGCTGTTTACTATAATGTTAGTTTATTGGTTAGGCTGTTTACTATAATGTTAGTTTATTGGTTAGACGGTTTACTATAATGTTAGTTTATTGGTTAGACGGTTTACTATAATGTTAGTTTATTGGTTAGGCTGTTTACTATAATTGTAGTTTATTGGTTAGGCTGTTTACTATAATGTTAGTTTATTGGTTAGGCTGTTTACTATAATGTTAGTTTATTGGTTAGACGGTTTACTATAATTGTAGTTTATTGGTTAGGCTGTTTACTGTTATATTAGTTTGTGGATTACTCTGTTTAACGTAATGCTAGTTTTCAGGTTATCCTCTTTGTTAAAATCTTATTATCTGTATACTGTACTGTGCGAGTTGACGTGTCTGCTCCAATGCTAGTGTGAGTGTTAGTCTGTTTCACTACAATAATACTAGTTTAAGGCCTTGACTGTTTACTATAATGCTACTTCTTTTTCAGCTTGTTTCCAGGTTACTGTTTACTTTAAAGCTGGAACAGTATGTGTGTTTTTCTGTTTACTATTTTGCGTTAGCATGTTCACTATAAGGCTAGTTCACTACTTAATGGAATTACTAGGAGATTACTAAAATTCAACGTGAAAATAGTTGTGTATAGTGTGCTACTGCAATTGCATTACCACATCCAAAGAAAAAGAATAAATAATATAAATTGCCATCAGATAGCACTGAGTTTGGAAAATAAATAAATAAATAAATAAATAAAAACATGAGGAGGCACATGAATGGTTACAACTCCCTAGAATGCACTTCACTTCAGCGCATTTAATCAAACGTGACTAAACAGGTGAATTAATAAATGGTTGCGTATTAACAAATGGTTTGAAAATGATTAGCGGTTGCTGTGTTCCATGACGGCTGTCAGAGAAAATTGCTCTCCCGGGCTATAGACATCACCCTGCATGGCAATTTCACAGATAAGCTCATTTATTAAACACCCGCCTTTATATATATATATATATATATATATATTATATATATATATATTATATATTTATATATATATATATATATATTTTTTTTTAAAGGTGCATTACTATTCATTTTGATCATTTTGATCACAGCAGTGGCAGCGTTCCTAATGAGCCCTGATGGTGCCATTTAAAATTTTTGGAGCGCAGACTGGATCAAATTTACAAATTTGCAACACTCTCAGAGACTTTTTTCTACTTTCTAAATCCCATATAAAGCTGTAGCAGGCAGTAAAACTGGTTAGTAATGGTGACGGTGATGGTATTAGCGTTGGAGTCGTACTTTGTGACTCTCTGCGGAAACGGATCCAGTGTTTTGCACAAGCTTATGCACGTGTGCACAGAATAACAATATAGCTCATAACTGGGAATTTCCGACCTCTGACTAGGAAAAAAAAGGAAAGGAAACAGCCCCTGAACTCGGAATTTCCACACGGAAAGGCAGGGAAACTCCTCCAGCACACGATGTCATATCAACATGAGTAGCACTTCTTTACTTTTAAATGCGTTATACTGTATATATTTGTAAAGTGTTTGCTTTAGATGAATCTACATAAACACAATAGCTTGTTAAATCTCCATTGATTATACAGAATGTTGATATATACGTAGAAGCTTCTGCAGATAAGTTTGCATGTGGACATTTTTTTCTGAGAGACTGGCTTGAGATCTTCACATCCATGATGTTATTTGCGATAATACATGACCGAGTGTTCTGTTGCTTCAGGTTCAGATTTTAAACTGAGTTCAGAAATTGGTTCAAACATAGACATATTTTTAATATCAGACATTTCTTTCACCACAAAAACAAAAAGTAGTTCCACCACAATTGGCTTGTTGCTATGCCGGAAAGTATATACCAAATATCAGCATAAACCTGACGCAGCTTCTTTCATAGTATGAGGGAGAAATTTCACTTTTCTTTTCTTCCAAATGAAGTGGTATTGCATCTAACCATCTAGCAGCACGAATATAATAAAATGTATGGAAATTGTATGAATGACGACTTACAGTATTTGCACGCACAATTTATCCCACTGCACTTGCTAATTAGCGCTCGTTATTTTATATTTTAATGAATCAGGGCGTTAATTTTACATTGTTTTATTTGGGATGGGTGACATCTGGTCATCCTATTTCACCGGTGCAAAATAATTCATCATGCATTACTTACGAAAACCTCAGTGTGAGGGAAAAAAAAAAAAAAAAAACAGGATCTTTTAGTGTAGCATCTTTATTTCCTTTTCCCCCATCTACCCTTTCATCCCAGTCTCCCTCTCCTGCTGTTTTTGTCCTATTGAAATGTTCGGTCTCCGACAGGTGTGTGTGTGTGTGTGCATGTGTTTGTGTATGTGTGTGTATGCATTCAACATCGAGCGTTCAGCGTGATCAGGTTGATGATGAGTTCCACTAAAGAGAAAGCGCTCTGCTGCCCTGAGGTTAAAATCCCCAAGCAAAAGAGGAAAAGAGACAGTGACGGAGTGACAGCGAGAAGATGACAGTGAACGAGTGCAGACAGACACCAGAGACGGGTGAAAGACACGGCAGTCATGTGATGTAGACACTCAGATATACAAAGATGCCAGAAAACACATCATAACATCACATAAGATTAAGTGCTCCTTCTCTCTCTCTCTCTCTCTCTCTCTCACACACACACACACACATATCCCTTATTAGCATTTAAAGCCCGTTTTAACTCTATTTACAGTTGAGGTCAAACATTTACATGCCCCTTTCAGAAGAATGCTCCAGAAGGAAAAACCATGGATTAAGAGCCGGGGGGTGAAAACTTTTTTGAAGATCAAGGTAAATTTAAGTTATTTTGTCTTCTGGGAAACATGTAACTATCTTCTGTAGCCTCTGAAAGGCAGGAATAAATGAAAAAATATGATATTTAGGCAAAATAAGAAAAATGTACACATCTCCATTCTGTTCAAAAGTTTTCACCCCCCCGGCTCTTAATGCATGGTTTTTCCTTCTGGAGCATCAGTGAGCGTTTGAACCTTCTGTAATAGTCGCATATGAGTTCCTCAGTTGTCCTCAGTGCGAAAAGATGGATTTGAAAAATTGTTGGAAAGGAAATGCTGGAAAACCATTTTCTGAAGAACAGCAGGCAGTTTAACTGTTCAGGACAAACGAGGGACTCATGAACAACTCTCACTAAACAAAAAAAACACAGCTGTGGATCATTCGGGTAACAGCACAGTATTAAGAATCAAGTGGGTGTAAACTTTTGAACGGGGTCATTTTTATAAATCCAACTATTATTTTCTCTTGTGGACTATATGCAAACATCTTTTATGTGAGATATCTTATTCAGGTCAGCACTAAATAAACAATAACATGCATTTTGTATGATCCCTCTTATTTTGGTAAAATAATTAACATTTTGCCGATTCTGAAAGGGGGATGTAAACTTTTGACCTCGACTGTATACTATCCTGACCAAACGACCAACAACACTTGGGTTGGTACATGGTGTGTGTGTCCATTTTTGTGTCTACAACCTGTTACCACTCAGGCCCTTGAGCCAGGCTAATGAGCCCATTCGCAGTATTAAGTTAATGTGAGCGAGCAGCGACTCATTTCTACTTCATCACTTTCTGTTTGCTGTGGATTAGACGACGTGCTCCTGTCGCTAATCCATCCTCGGCTCTCAATCCCTGTGTAAACAGAGCTAGATTAATACTGAAGTGTCCTGAGAGACATGCGCCTATAAAAAGGTTCCTCAAATACACTATCAAGACATCAGATATCAAAAGCAAATCGAAAGAATTTGCATAGTCGGTCGTGTATTTAAACCTGAGATCATTTTTCACATTAAGCTGTGTGAAGCACTGGAGAATCCTTACATAAACGTTAAATGAGCACCCCCTCACAGAAAACTTCACCACGTCAAAGCTATAATACAAAGCCGAGATCAACACCTTCTGACCAATCAGAATCCAGAATTCACCCGCGCTGTTGTGTAAAAGTTGTAAATAATCTCTGTAAAAATTGCAATAATCTCTGCCCACGTTCTTTGACTCCGAGTCGCTCCTAAATGCAGATTCAATGATGTGAAAGTAAAAAACCAGGATCATCCTTTTAATCAAAGTCACAACAGTCAGTTTTTATCGCCACATTATGGTTTGCTTGGATGCAAAACTTCTGTAAATATGTCACATTATTAGTTAACAGATTGCTGTAGATAACAGACTGGACGTGATTGCATCATTCATTCCTAATATACGTCTAGCATAATTGGGTTCTAATTGACTGAAAGCAGGCACATGCTTTTTCACTGGGTTTAAATTAAAGTGGTAACACGCTGAACATGTGCCAACCTTCATGAAATTTACGTAGCAGTTTGGCATTTTAACATCGGAGTACATGAGTTATCACTCGTATGCCAAAAGAGCAGTCTTCTTTCTTTTTTCCGCTAATAAAAACAACAGATGAGCCAATCAGCATATGAATATGCAATGACTGACAGTTGCATAGGTGTTTTGAAATCTCCAACATTAATAGACCGTCCCTGTAAACCCCGCCCCCTTTCCCCATTTCACATTAGTAATCTTTTGGCCTGAGCTTTCATCTCGACTCAATTTTCCTTTGTGAAGAATGCAGCGCCCTCGCTTTGGAGATTGTTTTGAGGTAATTAATGAGAAATAAAATCGATCTCTAACATTCTGGCCACTCAGAATGGTCCAGAAGGGCACTTTCCCTTTTTTTGGGGGCAAAAGAAGGGGAAAAAAAGTCAAGAAAGAAGATCAAAATGAAAAAAGATTTTGTAAAATGAAACGTGTCAGGCGTCTGGGAACATTTCACAGTTTCTACGTGGGATATCAGACATATGATTTGTAAAAGGGTTATGTAAAATGTTATGTTTTTTTTTTTACTGATAATGCTGAGATTTTTACAGCCATTTCATACTGGATGTATTCACTATGCGATTTTTAATGCACATCACCCACAAAAGGCAATTCTTTAGCCAAAAAGACAAAAGACAAAATCGCTCGGCTTGATTTTTCAGTGGTTGTTTTCACGTTTCTTGCACACTCTCAGATGCACACCGTTTGCCAGCTGATCGTTTAAATGATCAGTTTTTACACCCACTGTTTTCCCGAGTCCACCTGTGAAAACTGCAAGAAATGGGGTTTTGATGTCACCTTTAAAGGGTGTTAAAGTGCATGCCATTATGTCATTATGTCATCAGCTGATGGTTCCTTTGGTTCAAGAATGTGCCACAAGAGCTGCTACCATTACAGCAGGAAAGCCTCGGTCCATCAGGAGCCGGAATTGCATGTGGGCCCATTTCGATCCCTGAAGACGTTTTTATTCGACAGGCTGGACAACACCGACCGTTTTATGAGAGTGTCATGAGTTTCGCACTGCCTGTGTATTGCAGCCAAATTACAAATTGGTTCGACCCAAACAGCGTAGGTGTGTGACTGCTTTAGTCGAGTGCATTATACAAGTGAAAATAAATCCACAGGCCCAGCGAGAGGCATTCTTCTTTACCGAGGTCTGTATAGCCTGAGCCAGCACCAATAACCAGAGACCCGCTGAACCTCTGTAGTCCACACACACATCAAAGCCTGTTCATATCGACAGCCTGGGACTCCGGCGATTGCAGAATTGACCATTTCCCGCTCTCCTAATCCGCTCGTGCCCTATGGAATAAATGGCACAATTGATTAATCAATGTGGCCAAGATAGCGATTTTAAATACCACCGAGCGACCGGACCAAGCTGGCTCCCTAAATCTGCGTCTTTCACTCTTGCACACAGGAAATAGGGAGAGCTAGAGAGAAAAAGAGAGTGTCTGTGAGAGACATTTTCCACTTACACTGCTCACTGAATAAAAAGGAACTGCTGGTTTACACCCTGACACACACACACACACACTAAGAAGCATGAGTTTTCACCGTGTCAGCGTTTATGTGGATGTTTCAGACACAGGAGCCCAGACGTGAGTTTAAAAATGGCCCGTCAGCACTAAAGTCTCAGTCAGTATCGATCTCCAGCTCCGTGCTGTAAACACACCTCAGCTAATCCAGCCTTGGTCAAATACACACTCATTACTATTGATAAGCAGTATTGCATATAGGCTATTAAAAATGTTATTGCACATTAGGGATGTAACTGAATATGAATACATGATTCAGAATGAACAGATGTGTGAATGTGCTCCAATACAGATATGAATATGAGGAGGGACACAGTTCAAGCTTTCCAGAAAGGAAAGCTTCACAGGGCATCTGGTTGAGAGCAGAGGTGTGCAGTGTTTAGAATGCAAAAAAATAATCAACGCAAGTGGGAGGCTTTTACTTTCACATGGATGCGAGCGAGCGATCTGACATGAAGCCTGCAGGACAAACGAAGAGCGTGTGTGTTAACATGCGACGCTGCGTGATGTATTCTTTCCTTCATCCTTAGTAACTGCCTGCTCAGGGTCACGGTAGTTTAAATTTGGCCACGAGTTTGTTTACATTTTGGGAAACAGAACCAACTAAATATTGCAAAAATGTCAGATTCGGGATTCACACACCCATGCTGACAGTGATGACATTTCTACATTTGTTTTGTTTTTGTTTTTTTCAGTGTTTTTCCAGCATTTCCGGGGTGTAGTGGTAGGGTTAATATTTAATTTTTGAAACATCAAGTGTATGCATCGCCGACTTTGGTTTTAAAACCCGGATACAGATACTGATTCAAATATTTAGGGCATTAGACAGGGACAGATACAGACACTGTGTCATTACGTGACACCCATACGTATGTAAAAGGGACTACAGTAATGTTAAAATAACGCTTTTGACATCTAGCTATGTAAGAGCTCTCGTAAGCTTGAAGTGTTAGGTTAAGTGAACACTATTTACTAATTGGTAACCACTATAAGGTAGCTAGCTAATTTGCAGATACAAAGCTAACCTCTCCTATGGCTCTCGTGATGTCATACAGTTACAGTATGTAAGCAATAGAACACGTCAGGGTGGTGTGATGACGCGGAGTTACTGTTACCATCCTGAAATTAATTAGATTCCCAAAACAGCAACACCCAATGTGTTTTTAGTCCTCTTATACAGCAGTAATTTGCCAATGATTACAATTTTTAGTTTATTAATGAACAATATATTGTATGTTTTAACCATTTATAGTTACATTTAAGGATGTGGAACAGCCACGCAAAAAGTTTATTGCCTATTTGTAGTTTAGACATGATTGTGAGAAGCTTTATTTTTGCTAAGACATAAAATTTTCTTTTTATTAGGACTTGGTAAAGAAGGTGTTCTTGGTCTTTAACTAACTTAAACAGGCTTCCACAGATTTAATACCTGCCCTTCAGTCATGCTAATTTATTCATGTAATCTCTGTTGCTGAGGTTTGTGGTAAATTGCATCATGGGTGCAAAGTGAATCTATACGCATTGACTCCAACCTGTATTTTTGCATTTTTTTGGTATTGCGGCCCAATTTGCATACTCGTTGAGCCACATGTGTTATTTTGGTCATGCAAAAGACGCAATGCACTCTAAAACCTGCTAGCTAAAATGCTGTCGCTGGGTTTATTTATCCAATAAACTCCAAGCAAATTGTTTCACCTGATTCACAGTGTGGTGAGCATGATAGCTAGACTTGTTTCTCTGGCTACATCCCAAACCGCATATAAGCCATTGTCAGGTGAACTACAATTTCTGTGTTGTGTGATGTTTATATGTATCTTTTGTGTGTCTGTGTTACTGATTCTAAGGGCCGTATGAAGTAATTTATGTCCTGTCAGGAATATTAGGAAATCTCGCATGCATTATATATACCAGCTCAAGCGAGGATAAGCCCAGATTTCCAGTTGAGATACACCTATGACATTTTTGGCTCCGCAAAGCAGGTTCACTTCAGGAACATATCCGGAGAAAATGGTATTTTGACATCAGTCATGTCGAAAGCTGTGATGGTTTGTCTTTTAAATGAGCTGGGTGATGAAGGTTGATGAGATTACAGCCATGAAGCTATGTATCAAACTGGCGCCCGAGCCACAGCTCACCGATTACGGCCACGTTTTGAGAGGCTGCAGATCTTTTCCTTACCGGTAATTGCATGGGAGGTGGGGAGGAGGGGTGTGTTTGGAGATAAGGTCGAGCAGAGGTGTGTGCGCATATATATGTGTGTGTGTGTGTGTGTGTGGTTTTGTGTGTGTGTGTGTGTGTGTGTGTGTGTGGTTTTGTGTGTGTGCGCACGTGTGTGTGTGTCTGTGCAAGAAACCCTTTTCAGGTGTGAAGAATCCATTCTCTCATATTAGAAGTGTGTGAATTTAAGTGTGTTTGTGTGTGTGTGTGTGTGTGTGTGTGTGTGTGTGTGTGTGTGTGTGTGTAGCAGTAGCAGTTTTAGCCCTTTGCTCCTCACTAAAAGGACATGTCATCTTCAATAAAGAGCAACAGCTTTCGCAGCCGCTTCTCAAGAAGCTTGGTGAACTTTCGCTCCACAAGGACACAAACACACAGACACACACACACACACACACACACACACACACACACACACACACAAACCTGATACATAGAGACATGCACTGCACACACACACACACGCACACACACACACACACACACACACACACACGGACACGGACACGTGGACACAGAGATACAGTCTGCGCCAGAATTATTGGCACCCTTTCCAAAGATGGATAAAAAAAAATGTTATGGGAAAAAATGTCTTTGTGGTTAATTAGCTTAATGTCACACTGAAAATAGGAGTGAAATCTAACTATTAGTTGAAGTAAATTTATTCTAAGATGTAAAAGCCCTTTATCACTCAAAACTGTTTGTGTCACAATTATTGGCCCCCCTGCATTTAGTACTTTGTGAAAAATCTCTTTACCAACGCACCGGCACCGTCTTCTCCTAATCTGCTCCAAGAGATTGGAAAATATAGAGCGAGCAACCTGAAGCACTTTAATACTGAACTCTCCACATCCTCCCGTGTTCGTGCTCCTCTTTTTCATGGACTCTCATCTTCGCTCAACTGGTTTTCAGTGGGGTTTAGGTCAGGGCACCGGAACAGCCATGTCAAAAGCATGATTCCTGGTTACTGAACCATTTTTATGTGCACTTGGATGCTTGTTTTCGATCATTGTCCTGCTGAAAGATCCAACCACAACTTGGTTATAACTCCTTGGTTCCCAGGGACTTTGGAGGAAAAAACAGCCCACAAGATCACACCATACTTAAGAATGGTGATTAGATCCTTTTCTGCATATCCATCTTTATTTTTTGCTGGATGAGCTGAGTGATGAAGGTTTTCTTCCAGTAGAGTCTAGCGAATGCCACGTGCTTACATATGTAAGTGGTTAGATGAGAGAAAAGCCTTTCTTCTGGCATGTAGGTGTGTAATTGTATATTTGAAGACAGATATTTGGTATTATCACCCTGCTCAAAGATCTAACCATGACCCACACTTCCTCGTTTAACTTCTTCTTCTCTGCTTCTGTTTCTACCAATAACAAGCGATCACAGCACTCCATGTGATTAGGGCTCGGATGTAATCTGACTATGAACTTCTGGGTTTTGCAGTTTTTATACTATGTTTAAACGGAATATGTGTCGTGAATGAGATTGAGAGCGGGGCAGGGAAAATAGGAAACAGGTTATCATGACAACTCAGCTGTTAAACGTATTTAAACAGTCATATGTGTCTCTTAAAAAGCATGTTGTTATAATTACTTATAGATATCAGCCGTACCTATGAAGACGAAAGAATGCTGGTGTGGAGCTGATGAGAGCTCCTGGTATTAAGAGCCTATTTTCTTAGTGCTTTTAATAGCAGGTTTTAGTAACGTAATCCTGTCACAACATTTCTTACGCTTTTTGTCTGATTGACATATGAAAAGTGGTGTGTTGGTAGGTGCCAGAGAACAAAGGGCAACGTGAATATTGTAAAATGTACAATTGCTTGTCAAGGGTGCATTATGTGAAACATTAGTATGTAGCATTCACTTAAGAATGTGTACCTTTAAACTTATTTAATGTACAACAGTGGTCCATAAAGACTAATTGTGTGCCATTAATGATTTTTAAAGGTGCACTAGATTCCCTATCCCAAAAGAAGCACCGTAGCGACGATCAGTGGTACAGTTTGTGCAGGCAGTTTCCGTCGTAATGTGCACGCTTATCCTGCTCAATCCATATTTAGTTGTATTTGACAGTGAACTTTACAGACCAACAGGATTGTGAAGATTTCTTACACACCAGCACACTACACACGTCATGATCACTACATCAGCCACAAATCTTCAAACAGGCGCAGTGCATTATGGGTGTTCTGAATTTACTAAGGTATACTGTTTGGACACAACCTATTGCGGTGCGTTGCAGGATGCTTTTTGTTCTTCATTGCGTTTTCTGTATAGAGCACTATGTTTTGATAATGTCAAAACAGGCTGTTCTGGTGAAATGAAATGATTTTAATGAAAGTGTGTGTGTGTGTGTGTGTGTGAGAGAGAGAGATAAAGAGAGAGAGAGAGAGCAAGATAGTGTGTCTTGTTAAAACTAGAACATATACTGTTTCTCTCAGTGTTATCACAACCAGGGATCACAAGTTAGTGTAAAAACACACACACACACACACACACACACACACACAAAGGCCACCTCACACATAGCGGAGACGAGCGCCGCATTGTGCTCGTGTCATTAGCCCGATCTGCGCCGAGGCCTCAGAATGGAAATTCAATTTTCCATTTTTGAAAGGAATGAGATGACACCATTTCACATCCTTCAGAAACAGGGAGCGAGTGAGATGGAACGGAGCGGACGAGAAGCGAGAGTGTTTTTCCGCAGACGGATGGGGAAAAAAGATGGATTGATGTGTAAAAGAATGTATGAATGGAGAAAGTAAAAACGAGGGTGAGATCATTATACACTTTGGCCTCCTGTTTTCTCTTGTGCGTGCCCCAGAGCTGATTTGAATTTCACACGTTCACTTTTTTCCTCGGCTGAAAGGCACTGACTTGCCTGCCTTCACTCCTCTGGCTTGTGTTTTCATCATCGTTTCGCCATCACTCTGCTCTGTGCCGTGTTCCTGTGTAGATATCAGCTTCAATCAAAGCTTAAAAACACAGATACATCAGTAAACCCCGTGATGGAGGCATCGATCATAAATCAGAGCACCACAGGCCTCACAGTTCATGTTTTAAAGTTAAAGTTTAGCCAGAAACTAAATATTCACCTCAAATCAAAATCAGCCAAAAATAGGTCTTAGTTGCTTCTTTAGTTCTTGCACTGGAGCTATGAGGCTCATGCAACTAACAAATAAAGGGTGTTAATTACATAATTACACATTCCCTTGAAAGAGGTCATTTGGCTCAGTAACACCATTGAATGTCATTATACACATGTATACACATATCCACATACACTAGGACAATATTATCAGCTGAATCAGTTCTACTGTTCAGTCAGCCTTCAAACTTTAAACAGAAGCCTCTCTCCCTCTCTCTCTCTCTCTCTCTCTCTCTCTCTCTGTGCAGCGCAAGATGTTCATTGTCAGACATAACGATGCATGTTGTCTTCCCAACCGGGGATTCTGTGAAGAATCTGTTTTTTTTTTTTAAATCAGAGCTGTTTGAGAGAAGCTCTATGAATGTGTGTGTGTGTGTGTGTGTGTGTGTGTGTGTGTGTGTGTGTGTGTGTGTGTGTGTGAGAGAGAGAGAGAGAGAGAGAGAGAGAGAGAGAGTGAATAAAAAACATTGCCGAATACAAGCATGCTCTTTGACAGACATCCGCAGAACAGAATGATGAGGATGGCTGATGATAGAGTCTCTGTCTGTGTCTGTAATGGATTGATGATGGTAGTTAGAATTTAGTGTCCTTTTCCTTTTGTTTTCTCTCTCTCTCTCTCTCTCTGTCTCTCTCTCTCTCTCAAGCTCTTCCAATGAAATGGAGTTTTAAAAAAAAGAACAATTTCCATTTTCCCATTTAACAGCAAGAGAGAGAGAACAATTTGTTCAGAGATGGGTCATCCAGCGTGTGTGTGTGTGTGTGTGTGTGTGTGTGTGTGTGTGCGCGCAGCATAGTCTACTTGCAAATTCAGAACTATCCACTCGAATCAATTTGTATGAAGAGTTACAAAGTTTAAGGTCAGAGGTGAGGTGTGTTCATCCTTCTGTTACTTCATTAGTAGGAAATCCACCCACATTTATCCACACCACTAGAGTGTGCGTGAGTGTGAGTGTGAATGTGAGAGTGTGTGTGTGTGTGTATGTGTGTGTGTGAACTTCAGAGTCTCCTGTGGCGTAGCCTGATTGATTATCCACTCTAATCCTAAGGCAAAAGGAACGGAGGGATAAGGGAAATAATGGACAAAGAACAAGAGTGTTCATACAACAATAGAGCTTCTATGATTATGTCTGTATGACGCTAAATTGGACACTGTAAGCTTCTCCGACTTGTTAGCAGCATTAGCTTTGAATAAAATCAAGGGTGCTTTCACGTATGCAGTGTTTAGTCTGTTTGAATAGAACCGTGATGTGTTTTCCTCCCAGGAAAGAAACACTGCACTTGCACTCGGGTGCGGCCCTAAACAGCTGGTTCGAGAGCTTGTCTCAGTCCCCTTTCTAAGTGAACTGTTGAAGTGAGAAAGCCGTTCGACTCTGAATCGACCCGACTGCAGGGAGTGAACCAAGCGTGCTGTGTGTTTTGGGTTGCAGCATTTTTTTTTTTTTTTTTTTGTAGACACGAGCTTCTAAAATGCCAATTTCTTCCAGAGAGCAGATGTGATACACAAAATGTTTTCAACTAGTTTTATTTTCTGACTTCTACATTATCGAATCAGCACGAAAACATTTTAGATTCCAAACATTCGTTTTCCAGGACAAAATGAAACGTTACAGAAAAATGTTGGCGTGTCAGTGAAGAAAGCAGCAGATGACAGACACTTTTCAGATAAAAACAGAATGAAGGCTGCTGGGTTTCGCTGCAGAAATAAGAAGCGAGTCGACAGTCAAAGTCTCCAGAAGAACTGTGGCTGCTTCTGCAAGATGCTCAGTAACACTTCCAGCTCATTTCCTTATCAAACTGCACTAATTGCACCTGAGACGCTGTTTATTTTAAGCAAAGGGTCGTCACACCAGGGCCGTGACTTGGTTTCATCAATTACTGTTTACTGCTCTTTATAGTATTTTATTTTTATGTTATACATTAATTAATTTCATTATTTCTGAAGGCATCTTTGCTCTACAGCATTTCTTTGCATGTGCCTAAGACTATATATATAGATATAGATATATTTATATATATATATTAATTTAGCATCCATTGCCTGAGCAGTGAAAGAGTTTTACAAGGGTATTTTCAGCCCTACATTTCCCTCAGGCACCTTTTTTTTTTTTTTTGCTTTTTTTGCTTTTTTTTTTTTTTTTTTTGCTTTTTGGTTGGTTTAATTATGCTCAGTGTAAACCCAACCAAGCAGCAAACGAACCAACAGTGTCAATTCCTCTCTGATTCAGACTCAACAAACAGACTAATAGGTGTGAAAGAAAGAACTACAGAACTAACCTCAGCGCTGATCTGATCCAGCTTGTGTACATTTCTACTTTTTTTTCCTGCGAATCTTAACACTGCACAGCTTTTGATATGAGCTTGTTTGTGCAAATTTAAATTAAACCAGCTGTCTAACTCGCAAGGCTTTAAGAAGTAGGTGTGGGAAACACCAGAGCGACTCGCCTCAGCCGCGTAATGAAGCAGTGTTTGTGTTCACCAGCAGTTTTCTCGTGGCAATAATCAAAGAGTTGGGGGGGGGAGTCCTGAAATGATATGTTTCCCTCATTTACAGGCGAACACATAGTGTTTGATCTCCAAGGAGACTGAAGCTCTGATAACACCACAGACTTTCTGAGAATTTCTATTTCTTCGTCTATCCCTTTTCTCTCCTTTCTCTCTCACCAAGGCAACTAGTTCTCATAAAGTTTGCACGTCTCTATCTCTTTTCTTTTCTCTGTGTCTTCTCTCCAAGGAGATAAAAACATATCAGTCTATTCTCTCTTATCTTCCTCTCTGTTTTCTCCCCCTCCCCCTTCTTTTTCTTTCTTTTTCTCAAAAAAAAAAAAAACCTTAATTCCTTGTGAAACATCCACATATACCTTTCATATGTTCTCAGGAATGATAGCTGCTATAAGGTAAGTAATAACAGGAATGGACATTTGTCCATCCACACATGTCGCCTGGACTTTTTCCAAACTTCAACTGTCCAGTTTCGGTGCCACTATAGATCCCTGTTCTTGGCTGACAGAAGTGGAACCCAATGTGGTCTTCTGCTGTTGTAGACCATCTGCCTCAAGCTTTGACGTCTCGTGCATTCTGATATGCTTTTCTGCTCACCGCGGTTGTAAAGAGTGGTTATTTGAGTTAGCATAGCCTTCCGGTTAGCTCCATCCTCCTCTGAAGTCTCTCGTAAGGCATTTCCGCCTGCAGAACTGTCTCTCACGTGAAAATCCCAGGAGATCAGCGGTTTCTGAAATGTCTGATGTGAACGTTAACTGAAGCTCTTGACCTGTATCTGCGTGACTTTGCTGCCACACGATTGGCTGATTGGATAATTGTGTGATCTAATAAAGTGAGATAGTGAGTGTATGTGTACGACTGGCATTTTTCTGACTTTAGTATTATAAGGTTTTATATGGGTTAATGAAGAATGAGAGATAAATGTTCATTTTTTACAACTGTACGCTTTCCGTTTCTTTCAGAGGTGTGTGAGCTGCTAACTTGTGCATTTTTGGCATTAACTATTGACCTTCACTCAGGATGAGACTGTTTTGGTGGATATTAATATATTTCTTTATTAACCAGACACGATACACTAAGAGAGTAAGATTGGCCTCTGCTTTTTTTGAATTATTTTGAAGGTCCTATTTAGCATTTCATTTTTTTTTTTCATAGCAATATTTCTCGCTCTTTCAGAGGTGTGTGAGCTGCTAAATTGTGCATGTTTGGAAGGTTTAGTCATTGAGAGTGACCTTCCCTGCAGACTCGACTCTAATGGCTCCTCTTGGATTACTGAAATAAAGCTCCGTTGCTCTAAAACCGACCCTGGCTTTTTTTTTCCTCCAGGATTTAATTTTTGCTTCTTTAGGCAGACCCTGAATATCAGTCCTGAGAGTGTCAATGGGAATACACACACACACACACGTGCACACACGTGCACACACACACAATGAGGTGGCAGTGACCTTGTAGCGCTACACTTATTGACCATTTTATCACATCGACCTGCCATATAGGTGACTTTGTACTACTACACCGTTGAATTCTGGATTCTGATTGGTCAGAAGGTATTGATTAATTTTCTAGAACAGCAGCTCTGACAGTAGTGCAGCTGCAACTCACAGGTTTATGTCAATGCGCTCGTTCCTTATCATTACCTAATCCTTTCATTTTTAAAGTAACTTACACTTGTACTTGTAGCTACTGTAGCGTAAGTGAGAACAGGAACTAACTTGTTTCATAGCTGTTCCAGACCATTAAATGTAATTAGAAATGGATAAAAAATGTGTTGTACTTTAATGAATAAAAAAATTGTACACATTGGCAAATTGCTGTGGGAAAAGAAGAATGAAACACTCCAAGGCATGCTGTTATTGGGAAATAATCAACTTCAGGATGGTAGCAGTAACTCCGCTTCATCACACCACCCTGTTGTTGATTATTTTCCAATAACAGCATGACACTGAGTGTTTCATGGTTGTCATATCATTAATAAATTAATTTATCTGCATGTGCTACAGTTTGTATCAACAGTTTGCCTTCTGCTTTAAGCTTTAACTGTTCCACAGCTGCTTGTAATTAACAAATTGTTTGTTTTGATGTGTGTGAGTGTGTGTGTGTGTGTGTGTGTGTGTGTTGGCACTGTGGTGATGAACCATGGCAAAGAGGTGCCACTGAGTTTGGATCCGAAAACAACCAAGTGCAAGTAAACAGCACAGTGTGAACTGTGTGTTTCCATAGCGATACACTTCAAGTGTGTGTGTGTGTGTGTGTGTCTGTGTGTGTGGGGGGGTTTGTTTGTCGGCCAAAGCACCATGTCTCAGAGGGCAAAGGTGAGAGCATCGTCCTCATTAGCCGTCTACGACACCTTGAGTTAGCCGCTTTGCAGCGTTAGAGCTTGTCAGTCGTTCCCTTAATGGGGTCATGTGACCAGCTTTTCACCTGCTTTTCACCTTCTCTCTCTCTCACTCACTCCCTCTTTCTCACACACACACACACACACACACATTGCAGGCACTGTGTTTTCCATTTTTAGCCCTTAGAAATGAAATGAAGTGAAAGAATATGAGACATCCAAAAACTAAAAGTGTGTGTGTGTCTATTAATTGCATGTTTATATACATTGCATGTCAGTAAATCACATCTTGCAGCAGTTGTTAGTGACTCATCAGCAAGATGATTGGAGACTAAGTACACACACACACACACACACTTTCTCTAACACACTACACACTGATAAATACATCAATATAATTTGCTTAATTTATTCCTGTCTTGTTCTTGATGGAGATATTCTCCATCACTTCCTGCTTCCTGTTCAACTCTGCTCATTAAATTTCAGGATTGTATTTTCTAAAATTGAAAAAAAGAAAGAAAACAGGGTATGAGTGGGCGTGCGTGTTCATGTGGGCATTCGAGGGCATTATTACCAGTGACTTTCTATCTGACCTTGATTTACACATTCATGCATTTTACATTTTATTTGTAAGGGTCGGTAGGTTTTCCAGGACGGGGAAGTCTTCAGGACAGAGCAGTTTATGTTAAAAAAAAATGAAAAAAATAAAAATAAAAAATGCATTTTTTTGTCCTAATAACTTCGAGAGAAAAAAGAGTGGCTGGTTAGGGAGCAATTGTTTATAGTGTTCCGCAATATTAAATGCAACTATAAATGGTTAAAAAGTTATTTTTAAAAAAATGTCAATTTGCAATTGTTGTGAATTTGCTTTGGTGTAAGAGGAATAAAATATTTTCCGGATGCTGTTATGGGAAAATAAAGCACTTCTGGGTGGTAACAGTGGTAACGCCGCTTCATCACACCGTCATGTTGTTGATTATTTTCCTCTAACTGCACAACACAGACTGGTCTATTCCTTACAAATGGCATTCTGCAGAAAGAGTTTTGAAGCGAAGGTGGAATTAGTTATGAATATCTGATTATGTTAAGCAGTTCGTGAATTAGAGACGTCGTTCTAGATGTACATGGCGTTTTGAGATTTGTTGATTTGGTGTCTGTTATTCCGGCCAGATTGATCCTGTATTTCCAATGAAGCACTTCACTGTCAGCCAACCGGTTTCGAAGTTCTCTTAAATTATGTATGATTTATACACAAATTTTTCTCAGTCCCTGACCTGGTCACGGAACGGTTCGCCTGCATCCTTTCAGACAGCGTGTATTGATTTTACCTGACCGTTCAACTTTTGGCCACTCGAAAACTCGCTGTGGGCAGTGGGAGCTCAGTGGTTAAGGTTCTGCGCTAGAGCCCGGGAGGTTATGGGTTCAAATCCCAGAGCTGTCAGAGAAACACTGTGGGGTAAACACAAAAGACCCTTAACCCTCAGCTCACAGCACTCAGGGTGGATTCTGTATCGGCTGTGAGCCGGAATTATAAATGACTAAAATAAGTGATATGGAGCCATTAGGATATCACATTACAATGAAGTGAATTAACTAAGAATTATTTATTATTAGTCATTATTAATGAATAGTTCATAAAAAATAATTAAATGAAATAGCAAAAAATATATCAAATAAATAATTAACAATTATTGACAACTTCGATTACAATTAAAAAGGATTCAACTGCTCTTTCTTAAAAATGTTAGGCTTTTATTCAGGAAAGAAAGTGCTATCTTTAGAACTGATAATATTTAGTTCTTGCTGTTGTTGTTGTTTTATCGGCAACTTTTTTAAATTAATAAATCATTTATAATAAATAAATCAGTATTAAAATTAAGAGGATTTAAGGGATCTGTTTAGGGGATCTGAAAAAAAAAATGGTTAGAGACAATTATAATGTAAAATGTTTAAAAAAATGTAAAAATTATTTTTAAAAAAGTATTTATTACATACAAAAAATATATTTGCAAACTTCTTAACTCACAACATTTATTTTTTTATTGTTTTATTTTTATTTATTATTTTATTAATATCGTAACATACATGATTTGGTCTTTTTTTTGTTTGTTTTTTGTTTGTTTTTACTTGTAATAATGAAGAAACACCTGAAAAGGCAAATATATTTACACACATGTCCTCTATATAGTGTATATATACAGTATGTATTTAGAGATAAATATTTAGATGTTAGCACTATTACCATTATTACATACATGTAATCGATCTGTCATGCCCTAAGCTGGGAGTGTGTGTGTGTGTGTGTGTGTGTACATGTGTGTGTACATGTGTGTGTGTGTGTGTTTCTGTGCTCTTGGATGCTCTGTGGCATTCTGTGGTGTTCAGTGCTCACTCCTGCCCCCTAGCTGTAATAAGAGGTGATACAGAGCTCATTAGTGACTGCAGTTGAGATGCATGAAGACAAGAGAGAGACTGAGAGAAAACTGGAGAATGAAGTGAAAAGAGAGGCAGGCGGAGTAGTGCATCCCTGTGGAGCTGCCCTGCCTCTATTATCCCTCTCTCCTTCTGTGAAAGCTCTTTACCAGAGAGGCGTATTAATCACTGCTCGCCGCTCCCTGACCCCATCTTTTAATTGCATCCAATTCTTCCCTTACACTCCATTTTTCTTTTCTTACACACACACACACACACACGCACACACACGCACACACATTCCACTTCTCCTACACACGTGTGCTTTATCATTCATTTTTAAGGCAGCTATGAGACAGAGATGGAGAACCTGTCTCCCTTTGCATCTCTTTCTTTAAGTGTTAATCCTTCATTAGGACTGAGAGGCACAGAGGCCACGCCTCCTTTATTAAGACTGAGAGGCACAGAGGCCACGCCTCCTTTATTAAGACTGAGAGGCACAGAGGCCACGCCTGCTTCACTAAGACTGAGAGGCACAGAGGCCACACCTCCTTTATTAAGACTGAGACACAGAGGCCACGCCTTCATTAAGACTGAGAGACACAGAGGCCACGCCTCCTTCACTAATACTGAGAGGCACAGAGGCCATGTCTCTTTTATTAAGACTGAGACACAGAGGCCACGCCTCCTTCACTAAGACTGAGAGGCACAGAGGCCACGCCTCGTTCACTAATACTGAGAGGCACAGAGGCCACGCCTCCTTCACTAAGACTGAGAGGCACAGAGGCCACGCCTTCACTAACACTGAGAGGCACAGAGGCCACGCCTCCTTCACTAATACTGAGAGGCACAGAGGCTTTTGCTTTTTTTCTTCTCCCTCTCTTAGAAGGAGAGGAAAAAACTGACTAATTAGGCATATTTTCTAAAGATAACTTTAGAGATTAGAAATGTCCTTTTAAATTAGGTGTCTAGTTTTGTCTTGGGAATATATTGAAGTTAATGGTCTAGGTTTTAGGTTACATGAAAATATATGCTGGGAGATAAACATTGTTTGGAATAAATAGTAACGTAGTGAGTGTGTTGTGGTCTTGATGACGTCATCATGTTTCTCATCTTCAGAGCATTCAACAGAACAGGAACTGGAAACACACACACACACACACACACACAAATAGATGAAGTTGGTTAACAATTTAGAAAACACTAAGATAAAATTGTGTGTGTGTGTGTGTGTGTGTGTGTGTGTGTGTGTGTGTATGTGATTTGGCTCCTGTACACTGCAATGCAGCAGCACCACACTGCCCTTTATAAAACAAATTTCAGTCCCTGCACGCTGAGATCGGGCCGCCAGCCCAGATGCCCGCAGTGCCAGTCGGCTGGCTGTGAGGTTTGTCGTCTCAGCCACATGTCCTCTGCCCATCTCACAGCATGCGCCAAGACAACGCAGTGTCATCGTCGGAAAGAACGAATCTAATGTGCTTAGAACGAATGAAAAATGTCACGCTATAATAACCATACGAACCAACATCATGGGTTTTAGTATATTTTCGTGTAGGCATCTGTTCAAACCCCATCAAAACTAACTAACTAACTAACTAACTAACTAACTAACTAATCACTCAATTAATCATTTAATCAGTTCAGCCAGCTGTTTTATTACAGTTAACCCACTATTTTAAATTAACAATTAAATAAAGAAATCCCTAAATCTTTATTTTTATTTAAGGACTTCTTCATCGTCCACTCTCAGACTCTCAGTTCACTTATAACCATTTCTTATTTAGAGTTTCTCTTTTTTTTTTTTTTTTTTTTAGAAAAAGAGTGTGTCCCAGAGTGTTTTATTCCTCTTATACCACAGTAAACTGTCAGTGCTAACAATTTATTCTTAAACAAACAACAACACGTCACACTTTTTATCTGATTATAAGTTGGTTCCTGTTCTCACTTACATCATAGCTCCGTTAAACACTCGTTCTCTCACCAGCCTCTCTCCCTTTCCTTTCTTAAACTTAATATGACAAAAAACACAGCTTGTGATGTTACGGAAAAACCACAAAACTTCAACTCCTTTGTGCCGAAGGGTCTGAAATGTTACAGATTTAAATGCTGACAGTGGAGATGTTTATTAAATGAGTCAACACCTTCTGACCAATCAGAATCCAGAATTCAACAGCACTGTGGTGGAATTAAGGTTAGCAGCAGAGATGTAGCTGCTAGAAGTAGCTTACAAATTAGACCATATCAAATCATAGAATTCCTGTAGTTATGACAGTGAGCGTGATGTTTCTTCCACAGGAGATTAGCCTTAGCTTAACTTCAATGGTGTGTGTCTGTGTGTGTGTGTGTGTGTGTGTGTGTGTGTGTGTGTGTGTGTGTGTGTATAAAACACAGTGGGATGTCACTAATTGTTCAAGGTATAGCAGGTCTTTAGCCAGAAAATGTGATAAGTGAAAAGCAGTGAGTGGCATTAATAAGAAACAAAAAAATAACAACGGATCATCCATGTTACCTACTGCGTTTCCCCCGAGACGTCACACCTACACGCTAGGCATCCTGAATCGCAATAATTGCTCCTTGTTAGCAATCATGTCCACACAGTACACAGAGAACACAGCTAGATTGTTCTTGACAACATTTGAGTTTAGTAGGCTTCCCAAAAAAAAAAAAAAATAAATAAATAAATAAATAAATGCAATAACAAGCTATATTCCCTTGCTACAGAATAGCACAGGAATAGCAAGGCTACTTCAGTCATTAGCATCAACAGATTCGTTCATTTAATACAATTCGACCTGGCATATTTGGTGATGTTCATACATTAGCAGGCTTGTAATCCCAAAAAAAAAGAAAGCAAGCAGAAGATCGAAATGTTGGCTGTTTACATCCGCCCTCATCTTACTTATTCGCACAGATCCTCGAGACCTCAGAGGAGATGGTGAGATGAATGTGTGTGTGCGTGGGAGGATGCTAATGACGACGTTTTGTCAGCTTCCCGCCCTGTGCGAGGTCTCCCGGTGTGTCAGAGCGTTCGAACAACGTGCTTATGATAGAGCATATGGTCAAAATGGTCACACACTTGTAAAGTGGGAAAATCTCTTCATAATCTTTTCAAACTGTTGTGTGACACTGCGTTCGCATGGCAGCCATATTTTTTCGGGCTGATTCACTACATATTGGTCACTAGTTGGCATTCCTGAGGAGTTTATTTACCCAGTAGCACCAAGCTATCGTAATGACCATACATCCATACATCCCTGTATGGTTCAGCTAACGTTTCCCGTCAGATTAGAATACTTTAATGTAATCAGCCTGCGAGTCGACCTTAAATTTACACTTTGTTACATAAGGAATAACACACAACAGGGCATGCTTTTATTAGGACAATGTGATGCAATGTAATGCAAACTGGAAATTTAATTTCTCTTAAACTCCTTAATACCACAGCAATTTGTCAAAGAATACATTTTTAAAATCTATTAATAAATGAGACGTCATACTTATCCGTTTATAGTTACATTTAATATAGTGGAAAGTCTGACAAAACAAGTTATTTCCTCTCATTATTCCTTACAGCAGCTAGAAAACAGTTGTTCCTTCTCTTTTCTCTCTTTTGACGTTAATAAGACAAAAAAAAAAAAAAACGCAGCTTGTCGTGTTACCAAGAAAACAACCGTAAAGTCCTCTGTCCTGAAGATTTTTTGGAAAGTTTTACGCTACAGCTTTTACAAGGCACTGACACTAGAGACTCCTTCCGTAAAATGTTAAATAAATGTCTCCTCACAGACAACTTCACCATATCAACGCTGGTACGTCTACTTCTGAGTCTACTGTTAAACACGAGTCCTTTTATTATTAAATATAGATTATGTGAAGAGTCTGCTATACAAGTCGCCATGTCAGTTGTTACTGTAGAAACAATAGTGTATTAGGACAAGTGTGTTATTATAAATGCTCTCCAGGTGGACGGGATCTTTTTTAAAATACAGATTGGATAAAACAGGGGTGCTCGTTACGTCGATCTCAATCAACCAGTCGATCGCAAGACAACCACTGGTCGATCTTCTTAATAGGTCAGTGTAGAACCCCGGTGTGTGAGAGTGTGAGGGAAGACTTGGGAGACAGGCAGGATTTTTGCTGAGCTCCGTGCTCGCGTTTATTCAGTCCATGCTTTTCAGAGCGCTTTCAAATACTCAACAAACCCAAAACAACTCAATCGAAACGGGGCCATCCCCGGAATCGCAGCTTTTGCTCCATCAAGTTCAAGTTCACGCTTCGCAGCGTGCGTTTGTGCGTGCGTGTCTCGCAGCCTCCGCCAACTATATTGCACTCACTCACTCACTCTCACACTCTCTCTCTCTCTCTCTCTCTCTCTCTCTGGCTGAACGCACATAGAGACATAAATAAGTAGACTGGCGGTAATAAGATACAGGTGAGAATCATCACGCGTTACATGCTGGTTCAACCCGCCTCCTGTCCGTCCACAGCTGATGCTTGACCACGCCCCCGCTGCTGCACATTACTTTTGCGATTTCTTTGAATGAATATCGACTGCATAATATTATTAGAATAAAAGCAAATTTCTCCAAAGTAATTTCTCAAACTCCAAATTTAGAGTGTTCAATAAGGTCCATAAGTACAAACTTGAATCAAAGCTGAAAGTCTGCACTTCAATCACATCTCGATTGCTTCATTTCAAATCCATCGTGGTGGTGTAGAGAGGCAAAATTCCGAAAATCGTGCCATTTTACATGGTGGATCATACCATAATAATAATATGAAAAAGTAGATCTCGTGTCATAGAAGTGTGAGCACTCCTGGGTTATAAAGTATGGTTTCAAAAGTACCAGTATAGATGTGGACAGGGCCTGAGACTGAAGATCGTTCCGAAGTCGTCAAGTGGACTGGCAGCAGCCTGAATACAAATCAAAATATAAAACACTGTTATCTCACTTAGAAAAGAGGTGAAGCATTGCAGTCAAAAACAGCAGAACCCCTCGCCCCCTCCCGACTCCCCCTTTCCTCCAATCTGACTTTTGTTTGAACGAGTCCTGGCGTGACGCTTTTCCTTTCAGTCCAATTTGTTCTGCTTTGTCTCGTGCTCCTGTTTTCATCAGGGCTTTAATTAATTGCTGTTGCATGCTGGTTTTATCGTATGCCAACATCTGTCTGGTTCAGTGAAATCATGAAGCTTCAGCTCCCAACAGGGCTTTCCATTGCTTCAGCGGCACCGCTTCCTTTCTATTGTTTCTCTTTTGTGCTACGATTGTATAAGCCTCGCTGAAAATGCCAACCTAAGAAGAATCTAATGAATCTGCTGATGTTAACGATGCTCTATTCTCAAGTTTTTCCTCTGAAAAATATTTCTATTGTTACAGCTTTTTGCAGAACAGCTACTTTGCTATGTAGAGGATAAACTTGAGTCAAGAACAATGGCTCCAGCTTATGTGTGCACTAGTAGGAGATGAAAAACAGGTGCAATTATTTTTATTCAGCAGACGAATGAGAGAAGTGTAGCATGTGGGTGTGACGCCTCAGGGAGAAAACACAGTAGGCAATGGAGATGGTTCATAATTGTTTTTGGTTAACGCCACTCACTGCCTTTCACTTAGCACCTTTTCAGGCCAGCTACCTCCTCTACCCTGAACAATTAGTGACATCCCACTGTGACATGCCCACGCTGTTGAGGGTGGGCTGAATTTAATCTCTTTTCCATTTTAGTCATGGCCAGGTCTGCACCATTGGTTCTTACAGTACAATCCAGGACATACTCTATCCAGAGCATCTGTGACACCACAGTTTTTGGAACCATTGCTCACAGAGAGCGATAGGAGGAAAGCGCTAACGTCCCTAATTTTACGCATGAGCTAATAGACGCGTCTGATTGGCTAGCATCAGAAGGACGCGGTTGCGATCTTTCGACAATGGGGCAAATCTTTAGGAACCTGTTTCAGTGCAAAAATACCCAAAAACCGAGGGTGTGATCGGATTTCATTTGAATTTGTACCAAATATAGTAACCCTGTCCCTAACCTTAACCTTGATCTTAACTCTTTTATGCAAACTGAGATATTTGTAAATTGATATTTGAAAGCGTGAGACTATCTTCGACTCGAGACATCCGTGCCACACGGGAGCCTATTAATCTCTCTTCCAAAACATGCTCTTGCTGTAAAATTCATAATCTTTACAATGAAATCATTGTAAAAGTTTCAAGAGTTAATCACGCTCATTATTCTATCATCGACCAATCAGAATTTTGCATACCATTTAGTAATCCAAGAGAAATTGTGGAACCATGTTGACCAAATTTCTGTCTTTCCACCACATCCATGCACCACATGACCTCACTCTGCAAATATGCTGCCATTAGCATCCACCTACACACCAATACACACCGAAGCCTCAAGAGGATTGCTCCATCTGTGTGTGTGTGTATTAAGTAGAAAGAGAGGCAAACTGGGAGGTTCATCACATTACAACTGTTCTGCACTGCGTATATCCAGATAAAGAAATAAAACTTGCCAGTGGCACGTACCTTTGAGAGACCGTGCTCTAAAATCAAATTTTCTTTTTTTCCTGGGCCAATATTATTTGACCACACCACCACTTCCCTTTTCAGATTCATAATAATGCCAGTATAATGTGATATATATGTGGAAAAAAATACACAGAAGAAATAAATGACAAACAATGACAAAATATAGCTGCAAGCAGCGATTGGAGGGCCCAAGCACCAAGGGTGCAGCATTGTCTGTTTCATGAGCCAGTGTTGGTATGTGGATGTTATTACGCTGCATCACTGAACATACATGTGAATATACAGTGGGGTTATGCCACACTTCCTGTTAGTGCTGTGTGACGTTAAGTGATCACTTTGCCATGGCAAGAAGGTGTAAAATGTCAGCAATCCCTTTGCAAAATAGCATCTCAACATCACATTGACCAAATTTAATTTGAATCTGATGATTCCCTTAGGAGGTGTATTAAAACATTTGGTACTAGTCAAAATACAAAATGGCTTCCTGTTGGGTGGAGTTAATGGATGTGATTGTGAAATTTGTTTGTCTTAAAAAAAGACCCATTCTCCTACCACATTTGGTGCATGTTGGTGGAACTGGATGCCCAAAAATTAGAAAAATGTCAAAGGAGGACACTAATGAAACCTTGGGCCACACCCAGATCCAAGCTTTTGCCAGAACCCGATAACCACCATTTCTAGTTTTTGTGCCAAGGTTTCTGAGTTTTGGAGCATGCAACTAAAAGTGTTGGAAAAGAATAAACAGGCCAAAAACCAGAGCTTTTGGTTTCACCTTTGGTGTTTGGACAATAAAAACACAGTACGTTGGGGAAAATGTAATAATGCCTGCTGTGACTATGGTGAGGATAACACATTTTATGTATATATTTTTAAAGAGAATTGCCTGGAAAGAGGGATTAGCTCTCAAGATATTGTGAAAAGTATGACCAGTTATCTTCAAATTAGATTTGCTGTGAGTCTTCCCAGGATATGGAGCTTAAGCCAGTGTTTTATAGAAATGTGGGTTCTATATTTCCAGTACAGTAATAATGTTTTAGTCATATTAATAAAAAGGGTTTAAGACGGCTGGGTAGTGATAATAAAGAACTATCATTAAATATTGCTACAGTGGGGCAGATGGGATGCCAAGGCCGAGGATCCACTCAGCAGCAGACTGTATTAATGGAAGGTGAAGTTGAACAACGCTTTGTTTCGGTACAATCCGGTATTTACTATACTCCATTGTGGCATGCTGAACACCCATAATTCACTCCTTCGGATTTTGTGAATGTGCTTTTGAAAGCTTCCGAAGTTTCCACAAATCATTTCCGTTGACATGCATAAAGTGGCTCTTACAGGTTTTTTTCTGTCTTTTGTGCGGTCGCATTAGCCATTTTAGCCAGCGGCGGTTCCTCGCTGCGTCTTTGTGTCGTGTGTTAACCCAAGCAGTCAGCAAGAGAACGACTCAATCCAATGTGTCCAGCTGAGTCTGCTCTGATTCATTTACTCTTAAATGCTAATTGCGAGGTAGATGAAGGGTTTAGCTGTGCCGGCGTTAAGCCGGATTCAGCTCGCCGCTGTGGGCTTGCGGTTTCAGATAAATGCGAGGTTCATTAGTGAATTCATTAGGAGATGTCCTTGCTGTTAGTGGGGTTTTTTTTCCCCTTAAAAACTGTTCCATTTTAGGGCTCTACAATGCACTAAAGAGTAAACAAATATTTCACTTAAAAAATGTAAATGATTGATGTCCTTTTCATTTGTATTTCCCATGCGATTATGTAAGCAAAAACACGTGAAGGTGCATTTCGCCATGTTATGACCTGAAACCGCACTGCACTCAAGTAAATGCGATCACACGTGAAAAAGAATTATTCACGTGAAAAATCACATCTGCAAAATTGAAACATGCTCTATGTTTCTGTATTCTGATTTAATTTACCACAAGGTAAATTAACCGTGTGCATAAAGCACACATGAAAACAAATGAATCCCATGGTTCACATGCACTACAAGTGAAAAATGTGAAGTGTGTAAAAGCCACAGGTGTAAATTAATTTATTTAAATTATGAAGGAAAATCACTTTAAAATTGAAATGAATTAATTGTCTGAAAGTCAACTGAAAATAAATTAAGTACGTAAAAAAATGCGAAAACATTTTACATTATATATGAAAAATGTAAAATGTGTAAAAGCCACGTGTGTAGCTTTTCCATGTGAATCATGTGATTAATCACATGTGAAGGAAATACTACACTGTATGTCAGATATATGTTTCTGCAGGTTTGTGAATTGGATTCTTTCAGGTTTTGCACATACAGGTTAACGCTAAACCCTGCTGAGTCCAACTTAAATCCATTTCTTTCTCTCTCTGTCTGTCTCTGTTTTGAATCTGTGTCTCTCTCTCTCTCTCTCTCCCCTCCTTTTTTCTGTCACTCACTCTGACACTTCGTCACAATTTCCAGGCATCGGAAATGCACAGAGTTGTCAGCCCGTCGATGTTATTACTCCGTAAAATCATATCTAGGTCCCTTGATCACACTGACACCTGTACCCATCCTCATGTTTGAGCTTTGGCTTATCATTTTTCCACACAAAGTGTCCACTAAACCCACCGACTCTGCCAGCTTCAAAGATTTTCAGCGAATTGCAGCATTAGGCATTCCTCATGCCAATCCCAGAAAGTATCACTTCTCAAACATGAGAAGGTGCACTTGTTAAACTTGTTTCTTGTCGCACTTTCTCCTCGACAGGTGTGCTCCGGAGCATTAGCGTCTGACGAGGGTAAACGTTTTGATGCCTCCTTTTTTTCGGAGATGTGACAGACAGGAGTTCATCCAAACCCGAAACTCGCTTCTTCAGATTCTGGAAACTTCTCGCTCCACACCTTTCATGGCTGTTAAGCCGCAGTGGGATTAGCTAAACAGATTATCAAGAGCTTTTGGGAGTTTTGTGTTGGAAAATGATCGTAATGCCGCGGAGCGATGCTCTTCTAGCCGCTTTTAAAGCTTCTCAACACAGGTTTTTAATTTACTAAAGCCAGCAAAGCCAGCTGGCAGCGAAGCACCAATCCTGGTGGAGATGAATCATGCCGTGCCAAGTTGGCTAGCTTTTGTGCACACCTGCATGCATGTGCTAGCCAGCTAGTGCTATATGAATAATCACGCTGTTCATCCAGAGACGAAAGAACTTTCAGCCCTGACATGCCTTAATAGGTGGCTTTTTATGATCTGAGTGCTCGGTTTTGATGATGGTTTTGTGTGATTACTAGGCTGAAAGTAATTAAGACTAGCTAGCATTGTTCTGCTAAGTGGTATCAATCTAAGACACCTGCATGGTTCAGCGCTCATCCTTGCTATGCCACTTGCTCATGGAGCTGTTGTAGTTAGAAGTATGGCTGGCTTTAGTCTTTTCTCAAAATCCCAGGAGGAGAAACTTGGCCTTGAGCGCTTTCTGACTGGACTACAGTAGAAGTCCACTTCGCCTCTGGGGAAACCATCGACCGTCCCTTCATTAGTCTTCTGGCTAAAATAGCAGGTTAATACAGGTGGTTCCTGTTGGTTTTGTAATGGTTATTAATGGTAATTTGTGTTTTCTATGTGTTGATATTCCAGTGTAAAAACAATGTCTTGACAGTTGACCCAGGACTGATCTGTGACATGTCCAGTTATTTCCTAATAAGAATTTGAAGGTCCTACAGGAATTTAGGAATCTCTAATTTGTAGGAAATTTCTTACTTAATTGTCCTAATAGATGTTTGTTTTAGTTACTGCAGACTATAACGATGCGTATGTCTCTATACAAACTGTAAATTTAGGGACGGGTGTTTGGCCATACTACACCACACCGATTAAGTTTAATTTAATGTCTGTTTGGGTCTTCTACCAAGATGCTCCTAGTCTGGAGGAAATCTTTGAAGGCAGAACTCAGGGGTAGGATCAGGTCTGCTCTACATAATGCCCAGTTTGGGGTCAGGTCTTTGCCTGTACTACTTTCAGGCACAATGACGCATGACGTGATATTGTATGTGAGTTTGATATTTCCAGCTTATTAAAGCCTGAAGGCTCAGACTATGAAATACTGTAAGTTATTATTGCACTAGTGCACTTCATTTTGGCTCCATTTATAAAATTCTGCTAGCGTCTGCAAGGGAAACGTAGCTTAGCAAGGTATGATAGATTTAACATTTAGGAAATTTCATTTTGTGAGCAAATGAAAGTTAGGTCATTTAGTGGATTGATGAGCTCTAGCAGCCCTTTTGCTAAACATGAAGTCAGGTAGATTAGGTTTTTTTTGTGGGGGGTTCACTGTTGTACAAAGCTTTTAACTGTTTTCCCCTATTTCAAACAAATGATATTAAGCTATTAAAAGAAAAGTCTTTTAATTCTACACAGTTTTCCATCAGTTCTCAGCTCTCCAAATTTGAAAAGTGTCCTATCAACATGTTCACTGATGTACTGGTGGACGAACATATTAGTTTCACTTTGGTTTTTTTCACATTTTTAAACGAAACAAGCGAGTTTGAACTCAAAAAGTTTTGGTTTAAATTCTGGCCAATGTTGTTATGGCAACTATGTCCCAGTCCCCTCAAATGATTTTCCAATCTCTGTTTTTTTAGCTATAATTTTGTACAATTTTGGATATACGGTGCTCATAATGAATGGACTGTGCTGTTTAAAGTCTGTTATGCCCGTCAACAATTTCTGCTTCTTCCTTTTTCAAATAGCTGGGTTTTTTTTGTTTGTATGTTCTTCTGTCCTCCCATTTTGACCATTCCACTTCATTCTCATGCCCTCTATTTACCTCCTACCTGCTCAATTTTAAAGACCTTCTTGCTACTGACTCCCTGGTTCCTCTTTCTCTCTTTCTCCTGGACTGACCAGATGATCAGGGCCTGTTTGTCTCTCTCTCTCTTTTTTTTTTTGCCATCCAAGAACATTCCTTACCACATTCTCATTAACAGCACCTGTCACAGGATGGTGCGGGCGCTGCTAATTTATTTCCCCTACCCTCCTCCTCTCCACTCTCCTTCTGTCCACTGCTCTCTTTTTTCTCCCTCTCATCTCACTTCATTACTTTGTGTCCCCTCCACCCCTCCTTGTCCCAGAACTCTCCCTATCCACCCTTTCCGTATGGCCTTGTCCTTTTTTAAGCACTGCAGTAATTATCCATATTGTGATACCCAACACGCTGTCAACGGGGTTGGGTTTGGAGTGTGTGTGTGTGTGTGTGTGTGTGTGTGCGCGCATTTTCTCCTCAGGGATCTTGGCATGATGCATCTGGCAGGTTTGCCTTCACTCAGCAGGCTCTCAGGTCCCTCAGGACCCCCTCTTAGTTTCCTCGAGTATGTGTGTGTTAGCTGGCTTTCAAAGGCATCCATCTGTTTTAGCATTGCTTGCTAAGGGCTTTAAAGGTAGTGGCTTTCACTCTGGACTTTTACAACTTGTCGATACCACTTCACTCCACCAGATCCGCGGAGGCTGTATGATAAATTAGCTGACAGTTTAGAAGCTCATCTGTCTCTGCCTTTCTTTTTACCACACACCCCTAAAGCTGAGGTCTCTAACCTCCTACCTCCATACCTGGGTCCTCTGGGAGGTTTTGATATCACTCATCGGTGACAAATGGCTCTCTCTCGTCCTGCGCATCTGACATTCGAGATGGAAAACGGATCTTGAAAGCCACCCAAACATTCTGGAGGTGATGGAAGGACAAATGTCTGATCTAACACCAAACGTGTAGGAATTTTAGCAGAAAAGCAACTTAGCAGAATTTCATGTGAACACAAGTGCAGTTCAAATCCCAAGGTACCTATAATGCTTTTTTTTTCTGACATGGTGCTGGTGTTAACGGTTCTGTATTTTTTCCACTGGGAAAACAGATGGTTCTTACCTGCCAAAATCCATTTGGTTCTAGTACCAAAATGCCCCTGCTCTGGAAGAAACTGTGAAGGCAGAGCTTGGGACATTAGGTCTGCCCTACATAATGCCCAATTTGGGGTGGGATCTTCAGCCATACTACTTTCAGGCAGTTCTTTTCAATTGTGGTCCAGTACCAAGATATTAACGGTCTGGAACCAAGAATCAGTGATAATAGAACTTGTGGGGCAGCGTCAGGTCTCCTGTATATAATGCTTATGCAAAGGAACTACAGGGTGTCCAAAAAATCTGCATACAATTAACACTTTTTAGCAAAATGTAACTTTATTTACAAAACATTCTGTACATGATTGCCATTTCTTTGTAAACACACACGGCGTCACCTCTCCCACTCATGATGAACTCGTGGTAAAACACATCCCGTGTTATGCATGTAGTTGCATGTCCATCAAAAAGCTTCTTGATCTAGCCATGAGAATGATTTCAATATGTTCTACTTTTGTCAAAGGCATTGTTAAATGCTATCTGGAAAAAAAAATGGAGACTTTTGGGACATGCCATATAGTCAAAGTGAGATGTTTTGCTGAGCAAAACTCATTGCAGGGCAAACAAAGTAGATCAACATTGAAATATGTTTCAGGTTGGCAGCCCAATAGTAGTGTCACCAACCAGAAAACTCTAGCCAGGGACAAGTTCTAATAGCTTGGATAAGCCTCATATACTGCTCTCTTCCTGGGTTCGCCTTCACTTCCTGGCCTAGGTTTAACACCCCGGTTTGGAGTGACATGACCTGTTCGTGGAACAGTTTACTGGTTCTTTGGACCACCACCACCACCTCCAGCACTGATTCCAGACCAGCAGTATTTTGGTGCTGGAACAGAACACATATTGCTGGCTGAGAAAAGAAAAATTGATTGGATGAAACTAGATGATTGGACTTGTTTTCAGTTTTTGCTTGAAAACTGGAAAAAAGTACTGGTGATGTTGGAGTCCTGGGGTGGTGTCAGGTCTGGCATCTGTGATCCACAACAATATCTACATTCTTGACCAAAATATTTTAGTCTATTCTGCATGTCAGTAGACCCCTTGGGCCCCCACCTTAACCTTAACGAATGAAAGCTGAGTTTTCCAAAAGCAAAGATCTTTGTTAAATGGTAGAGTGAGCATCAGCTTGACCACTTTTTCTACCAGTTCTCTACCATAGTACTTAACTGAATAGATTTCACTGTTACCTTGTCAAAGGGGTACCAAAAAATGGTCAGCTCTGATGCCACCCCTAAGCTCTGACATTACAGGGTTCTGGTTCCAGGTCAGCAGTATTTGGGTGCTGCAGCTGAACGGATTTTGCTGGCTGAGAACTGCAAAATCTGGATTGGACAAAACTTGGACTTGTTCTCAGATGTACTTGAATACTGCCAGTTTGGATAAAAGTATTGGTAACTTTAGAGCTTGGGGGTAGGTTCAGGTCCAGCGTATATGATGCGTGAGATACTTTGGCCTATTCTGCATTCCTTGAGCCCTCACTCTAAGCTTAATCAATCAAGGCTGAGTATTCCAAAAGCAAAGATCGTTGTTAAAAGGTAGAGTAAGCATGATCTTGAACACTTTCTCTACCAGTTAAGATTATCTTTAAAATGATTATGGGAAACTCAGCCATGGTCTTTACGTCAATACAGTCAGGCCATAAAGTATGTGTAATGAACTTGAAGTTGTGAGATCGCATTGATTTATCAGACTTATTTAAATGGGTAAAACGACACCAGGAGTCCTGATCATTGTCCTGCTTCGAAACATTTGGATTGTTGGCTCTGCGTTGTAGCAGTAATTACAGGGTTCTGGCTTTGCTTGTACCATTTTGTCAATGAAATACTAGCTGTCTGTGCAATGACGGTCATGATACTGTCTTTTGTTGTTATTTTGATCAATAGCACCAGATTCCTGTCATCTAGCCTCCACTCTGCTAAACTGAGACACAGCCAATTTGCATTGATGTCAGACATGCTTTTCACACTTTTCTTGGTGGTACCAGGATTGTCAGTGCAACAGCTAAATCACAGATATGTATCCTGTTCCTATTTACTGACATTTTATCTGTTGAATCTAAATTTGACCTTATGATAAACCAGCCTGATTTTAGTTTTAGATTTGCAATGCAATTCAAACATTCCCTTTCACATAGTTGTGCGTTTGTGTGTGTGTGTGTGTGTGTGTGTGTGTGGGTGTGTGTGTGGGAGGGTGTTTGAGAATACTATTCATACTGCTGTGCATCTCATCAGGAGTAACATTGAGAGAAAATGAGTTTGCAAATTAGCTCACTGAAAACCCATGGTGCAATGTTTGATCTGTGCAAAAAGAGAAACATTACTATGGTTTCAGGATTTTCGCTTTGAATCCGTGTTGGTATGAGTCTGTAAGTGGTGATTTTATAATTTGACACTGATCGACTCATGACAAGTCCTATATGAGACACATTTAGAGCAAAAAAAAGGCACTTTAGTTAAATACTTTCTTTTCAAGTGGAGAAAACGATCAATTTGACATGCATATATTTGCTTCTAACCACCTACCAACTTCTCTTAAGCAAATTCATAAAATTTGTTTTTATGATCAGTCCAATGTGTGAAGTTCTGAACAGTTAAGGAAATCTAAGTAAATCACTCTTGCCAGTCCCAGACTCCAAGTTGTAGATATTTTAGGATGCAACCCAAGTATGCAAGCATGCAACCCTTGTTTTGTTCACTTCCTGCAGTCGAGTTGATTCAGGGTCGAATCACCTTCTCACTGCAATAGAACAGTGGTAGAGTTCATTTGGAGACCACCTCGCAAAGACGGTTACCAAAATAACCAAACGAGTTATATTGATCCAAGTGTGATTGTTGTGATCTCACCTGTCTAAAGAACCTCGCTAAGGAGAAAAACACAGCAGAGTTCAATTTAAAGTGACGGCAGATGTCAAAGAACCCTTACTGCTCCTGCTGTAACACTCCTGACTCGGTTCACAGCTTTTGAATGCATGGCAGACGTGAGGAGAACTGATGCTCAGAGACAGCATCTATGAAAGAGAAAGACAAATAGATTCTAAAGCTAGGGACATGTCCCTGTGCTCCTTGTTTTCACTCACTCTCTACTTCCCTCCATCCATCCATGTCTGTTTCTCTGTCTGGTCAAGTTCGTCCCCCTGCTGCTGACCTTCAGTGCCCTCGACAAAACAAATGACATCTGAGCCATAGTTGGAGGCAGAGAGGAGCTAGAGTGGAGTAGAGTCTTGAATAGTAGAAATAAATGCCAAAGGAAGTGCTGAGAGCAGCATTCTGTTTAGGCTTAAACTCCCCCACACCTTCCCACTTGTGTAGATGCCTCATTTCTACAGAACCACCCATTTAACAAGTCTGTCAGATAGACAGCAGAGGTTGCAAAGAACAAATGTTGGTAGACACTATAGGACGGAAAATTTGATTTGTAGTCAAAATGGGCAAATCGTCTCGTTTTTAGCAGGAATACATCTGATTTCTGGTCCAAAAAGTGGTTTAATATACGTCTGTAGTTGGTATGTGGTGCTATCGGTGAAAGCATAGAAACTGGAAGCAGGCTAAAAGATATGAATGCCCAATAGCATCTAACAATTTGACAGAAGGCCAAAAAAAAAGTGCTACCGATGTGAAAGCAGGCTCAAGAGTTTTTTTGAGTGCCAAAAAGCCACTGTTAAGCCCTTCAGTAATATACACAATCAGCCAAGATGTTTTGGACTGAAGCTACAAAGCTAAACTAGCTTAAAAAGTAATAGAAGTGTAACATATCAGACTCTGAGAGAGAGCTAGGATCCATACACAGAGGCTTTAATACGAAAACAAGCTGAGAAAACAAGCAAAAGATCAAACAGCATAAGCAATCAGACATAATGCTTGGCAAGACTTTGTTTGTGTTTATACACCAATGAGAGTAAGGAAGTGGATTGGAAGTGTAATGGCAGAGGTCATGTTTGAATTCTGGAGATCATGACCTCTGCTGGCAGAGAGGTGTAGTGTCCTGGGTATTTGAAAAACAGCATGGTCAATCTGGTAGACCATCTTTTCAAGTATCCTTTTTACTTGATTATGATGTATCACTGGCAGACACTATTTTTTTTTTCTAGCAGCCCTTACCAGCTGGCGAAGATGGCCTAGCAGTTTGACCATCTCTGTCTGTGTTTTGGTAGCTGGTCAGATCAAGCTGGATTTTTCAGCAGGGTAAGGAGAGTCTGTATTTGTTTATTCAAGATCCAAGTGGAACCATATTATCATTCGGTGAAAATACAGCTTTAAAGATTGGGAGGCGGGGCCTAGGGGGCGGAGGTATGCAAAACTACGCTATGCAAATCAGTGAACCTTGTGGGCGAGCCACATACTGTCAGAGCAGTTTTTGCTACACAGTGAAGTTTTATTCATGTTTATAGATGACAGCAAATCACGCATCATCAAGTTTGTCGAAATTTACAGAAATACTTTTGGTACGAGAGACTCCCATTACTTCTAAGCTACGTTAGCCTCGTAGCTGAAGTGGAAAATTAAACAAGCAAACTTTAGACCAAACAGCACCACAAAGCCACACGATTGGCAAAACTGCCTTTCAAATTCTTTCATTTTTTGAGCTTTCTTCTTCTTGGCTCTTTCTTTGTGCTGGCTTTTTTTCTTCTCTTTCACAAAGCTTCAGACGTCTGATCTATTTTTCTCTCTGCATCCCGGCCTTAATTGCCGCTAAAGCTGATTCGAACTGCCAGACGAGTTTCCTGTCTTTGAATCTAGGTTTGTGCCTCTCGCCTCGCCTCGCCTCGCCTCGCTTTCTATTCTTACGCAAGAACACGGAGCCCAAATTAACAATCAAACGGCTGCCGATTGAAACTGATGCGCAAATCTTCGTTAGTCATTTGGGTATAATACAAGAAGCCAGCTTTGCAGCTAAAATCTGCAGGAGTCGGAGTGGTGATTAGTGGGTGTGAGTGTGTGTATGTGTGTGAGGAGGAATTGATGTTGCATAGGGTATTTTGTTCATGCTTGGTTCCCACTCTTCTCTAGAGGATATAGCTAATGTGGAGGAATTGATAAAACTCAATCAGAAGCTCTGAAGCGTGGTTAGCAGAAAGCCGATTTCTCATTAGCACTTCTTCGATCATTAAAAACAATCTCTGGGGGCTGTGTGTGTGTGTGTGTGTGTGAGATGCCACATGCGTGTAGTAATGTGTCTTCAGAGTCTAGTTTAGCACGTGTATCCGCTGTGACTCTGTCCTAAATGCCGGTGCAGGTGCAGTGAGTGATAAAGCACACCGAGGGATCTTCTTGTCCGTGTGGGTTTCAGCTGGAGAAAATAAGGTGTGAGCTGGAGATAGGATTCCTCAGGGGAGCGTAATGGTGGTTTGATCAGAATCACTCAAAGCTGAGCAGATTTTATCTCAGAGCAGATCGAGCGCATTACAACCTTTTTTAATACCGTATATGTCCGAAATTATTTTTAATGGCTTCTCTTATGTTTTCAGAATTAAATAATCGATAATGTGTTGAAACATTTTAGGTATTTTAGGTATATAATATATATTATATTTATTCATAAGGAAGGAAGTTAGGAAGGAAGGAACAAAGAATGGAAGGCAATACAACAAGGAAGGAAGGAAGGAAGGGAAATGACAAAAAGGAAAGAATGAGCGAAGGAAGGAAGGCAAAAACAGCAAGGGAGGAAGAAAGGAAATCAAAAGACAAAAAGGAAGGAAGGCAAAAATTAAGGAAGGAAGGAAGGAAGGAAGGAAGGAAGGAGAAAGACAACAGAAGAAAAGAATGACAGCAAGGCTGGAAAATAAGAAGAAATGAAAGAAGGAAGGAAGGAAGGAAGGTGAGAGACAGGAAAAAGAAGAGAAAGGAAGGAGAGAAGGAAGGTGAAAGACAGGAAAGAAGAAAAGAAAGGAAGGAAAGAATTAAGGTGAAAGAGAGAAAAGAAAAGAAGGTAAATAAGAAGGTGGAAGGAAGAAAGGAAGGAAGGAAGAAAAGCAAGGTGGAAAGAAAGTGAATGATGGATGGATGGAAATTAATAAGCAATCATTTGGAGTTTGGAGTCTCAGTCTTTTACCCTGTTAATACATACATGCTTAGAAAAAAGTTTTCTTCAAGGGTTCTTTAAGGGTTTATTGGAGAACCCAAAAAAGGGGTTCTACTTGGAACCATCTCTGATATGAAAACACTTTTTTTGTAGGGATCTGCAAAATTTTACATCTTCAGAGAAGCTTTAGCAAGTGAGAATGATTTAGCTCCATTCATAATGAATTAAGTTGTAATGAAAGCTCTACGTTCTAGCCCCGCCCCTCATGTTCACGTTAACCAATCAGGACCTTACACCCTACATGGATCATGAAGAAGCATGAGCTCGTGTAGATTATAGTGTTGGTTTAGTGTTTACTCAGGCCAGTCTCAGGGCCTCCCGCAGTCTATTTTACTGTGCCGCTTTTTTACACACCTGACTCAGCTCATAAAGTTATTATTACACTCTTTATGAGCTGAGTCAGGTGTGTTAGAGCACACACACTAAAATATGCAGTGTTTGGGGAATTCCGGGTCGGGATCAGGAAACACGGCTACTCTCCGTTAAAAAACAATCATCTGAAATGATATTACGATTGTAAATTAGCAAGGAATGTTGCTGCGCCAACTGGGATGGAGCGAGACACAGGGGTGTGATGGAACAACTCTGTGTGTGTGTGTGTGTGTGTGTGTGTGTGTGTGTGTGTGTGTGTGTGTGCGCAAAATGAGAGAGGGATGTAAAGTAGCCTAAGAAAGCAGTAGGAATTGGTGTTGTGATTGGTTGAGAGAAGGGTGAGAGGTGGGGTTAGTGCTCATGGCTTTAAACATTATTATTATTATTATTATTATTATTATTATTATTATTATAGTACCATAGTATAGAGAAAGGAAGGAGGGAAAATTAAGTATTTTTAAAGTAATATTAGAAGAAGAAGAAGGGAAGGATTGCTGGTGGGAGAAAAGCAAAGATGGTGACATCAATTTATTAAGCTGGAAGGACAGAAAAAAGAGGAAAGAATAAAATAAATAATAATAAAGGACATAAAAATACAAACAAAGTGGAATAAAGTGTGTGAGACAAAGAGGGAAAAAGAGAAAAGTGAAGGAAGGGAAAAGGGAATAAAATAAGGAAAAAAGAGAAAGAAATGCAGAAAGGATACAGATAGAAAGGAGGAAAGAAATGGATGGATGGAAAGGAAAGGAAAAGACGAAGTGAAAAAAAGGAAGGGAAATAGCAGGGAAGATGGAAAGAAGAAACAAGGGACATGAAAAGAATGTAAAAAAACGAAAGAATGAAAAGGTTGAAATGAGAGGAACAAAGTAAAGATAGAGTGGGGGTTGGAAGAAGGGCTAAAAAAATTAAAAGAAAGATTAAAGGAAAGAGAACGATAGCTTGGAGGAAGGAAGGAAGGAAGGAAGGAAGGAAGGAAGGAAGGAAGGATATAATATAGAAAATGGGAAAAGGGAAGAAGGTGATATAGGAGGGTTGGAAAAAGAAAGAAAGAAAGAAAGAAAGAAAGAAAGAAAGAAAGAGGGTGAGTAGTGTGGCTAGGTCAGTGTCAGTGGAGACTCTGTCTCTCTCGTGTCCTTAACATGGAGAAAAGGGTCAAAGTTAATTACACATGGCTGCAGTCTCACACTTCCTTAAACATCCTAACAGGGAGAGAGGGAGGGAAGGAGAGAGAGAGAGAGAGAGAGAGAGAGAGAGAGAGACACTGGGAGGTGACCTCATTTCGCCAGATGTCTGTTTGACGAATTTGACACTGCACAATAAATTGGGCAGATTCAGTGTTACTGCAGGGACACAGTGTGAGTGCGCTCTGATGGACACATCAACTGGCCAATCAGTGGCAGGGAGGCGGGGCCTGAGCCCAGCATAGCAGAATGAGATGTGATTGGCTGTCAGGGCTGCGTGTGAGAGTTTTGGACACAGATGACACAAACAGACAGGATCTAAATATGGCTGCTATCCGTGTTAATTGGGCTGAACTCAAGGTCACGGAATGAGGGCAATAACGAGAGAGGGAGGGAGAGAGAAAGAGGAAGAGTTACACTAGGAGGAGTGAAAAGAGACGGAATACAGAGAGAGAGAGAGAAGAATGCAGAAAGAGAAAAATGAGAGTGATAGATAGGAATAGAGAAGGAGAAAGAAAGAAGGATAGGAAGAGGTACAAAGCATAGAGAAAGACAGGAAATGGATGGATTAACAGATCTCGATCTCTCTTTCTGTCTTTATCGCTCTGTTTCTCTCTTTCTTTCTGCCTTTCTCTTTCTGTCCATCTCTCTGTCTTTGTCTCTCTCTCTCCTTCTGCTGTCTTTCCTTCTTTGTCTCTCTCTCTCGCTTTGTGTCTTTCTCTGTCTCTTTCTGTCTTTACTGGTTTTTCTTTCTGTCTTTCTCTTTCCGCCTTTCTCTTTCTGTGCATCACTCTGTCTTTGTCTCTCTCTTTTTGCTGTCTTTCTCTTTCTCTTTTTGTCTCTCATTCTCTTTCTGTCTTTCTCTCTCTCTTTCCATACTTTCCCAATGTTTGCTCTCTCGCTCTCTCTCTGTCTCTCACACACTCTATTTGTATGTGTGTGTGTGTGTGTGTGTGCGTGTGTGCGTGTGCACGTGAGAATAATTCGATCAGGTTGAACTCCATTAAAGTGCTCTACTGTGGACGAGATCTACAGCTGGCATCACACACACACACACACACTTTGTGGCAGGAGGCCCCCGAGTGGGGCCATTTGTATGCATTGGTGTGTGTGTGTGTGTGTATATATGTGTCCACTCTCTGCCAGTGATCCCTCCCTGAGGAAAACTGTTGAGAGGAAACTGGATAGGACTGCAGGAGCGACACGATACGCCCAACTACCCAAACACACACACACACACACACACACACACACACACACACAAACACACCCTACTGGAGTTTATCACATTGCGATCCTAGAAGACAGTAATGTGTTGTCTAAACATATAAGCAGGACAGACGTACATATTTTCTTTCTTTCTTTCACCAATTTGAGTACAACATAGCCTATTTATGGAACTCGAACTATGAAATTTGCATTTATTTCTTTGTTGTTTAGATAAGGTGTGCCTTTAAATAAAACAAATGGTTGTGTGTTTGAGTTACAGGTGGGCGTGTGTGTGTAGAGTGACAGGTCAGTGTGTGTTTGAGAGTCAGGTGGGCATGTGTGTTGAGTGACACGTGGGCGTCCGTTTGAGTGACAGGTGGGTGGGTGTTTGAGTGACAGGTGGGTGTGTGTTTAAATTACAGGTGGGCGTGTATTTGAGTTACAGGTGGGCGTGGGTTTGAATTACAGGTGGGCGTGTATTAGAGTTACAGGTGGGCGTGTGTTTGAATTACAGGTGGGCATGTATTAGAGTTACAGGTGGGCATGTATTAGAGTTACAGGTGGGCATGTATTTGAATTACAGGTGGGCGTGTATTAGAGTTACAGGTGGGCGTGTATTTGAGTTACAGGTGGGTGTGTGTTTCAGATACAGGTGGGTGTATGTTTGAGATACAGCTGGGCGTGTATTTGAGTTACAGCTTTGGTGTGTGTTTAAGTTACAGGTGGGTGTGTGTTTAAGATACAGGTGGGTGTGTGTGAGATATAGCTGGGCATGTATTTGAGTTACAGGTGGGTGTATGTTTAAGTTACAGCTGGGTGTATGTTTGAGTTACAGGTGGGCATGTATTTGAGAAACAGCTGGGCGTGTATTTGAATTACAGGTGGGCGTGTATTAGAGTTACAGGTGGGCGTGTATTTGAGTTACAGGTGGGTGTGTGTTTCAGATACAGGTGGGTGTATGTTTGAGATACAGCTGGGCGTGTATTTGAGTTACAGGTGGGCGTGTGTTTGCATTACAGGTGTGTGTGTTTGAATTACAGGTGGGCGTGCGTTTGAGTGACAGGTGGGCATGCGTTTGAGTTACAGGCATGTGTTTGAGTGACAGGAGGGAGTGTGTTTGAGTGACAGGTGTGTGTGTTTGTTACAGGTGGGCATGTGTTTGAATTACATGTGTGTGTGTATTTGAGTTACAGGTGGGCGTGTGTTTGAATAACAGGTGTGTGTGTTTGAATTACAGGTGGGAGTGTGTTTGAATTACAGGTGTGTGTGTGTTTGAGTGACAGGTGGGCGTGTGTTTGCATTAGAGGTGTGTGTGTGTTTGAATTACAGGTGGGTGTGCATTTGAGTGACAGGTGTGTGTTTGAGTGACAGGTGTGTGTTTGAGTGACAGGTGGGAGTGTGTTTGAGTGACAGGTGGGAGTGTGTTTGAGTGACAGGTGTGTGTGTTTGTTACAGGTGTGTGTGTTTGAGTTACAGGTGGGCATGTGTTTGAATTACAGGTGTCTGTTTGAATTACAGGTGGGCGTGTGTTTGAATTATAGATGGGTGTGTGTTTGAGTGACAGGTGGGCGTGTGTTTGAATTACAGTTGGGTGTGTGTTTGAATTACAGGTAGGTGTGTGTGTGAGTGACAGGTGGGCGGGTGTTTGAATTACAGGTGGGCAGGTGTTTGAATTACAGGTGGGCGTGTGTTTGAATTACAGGTGGGCGTGTGTTTGAATTATAGATGGGTGTGTGTTTGAGTGACAGGTGGGCATGTGTTTGAATTACAGTTGGGTGTGTGTTTGAATTACAGGTAGGTGTGTGTTTGAGTGACAGGTGGGCGGGTGTTTGAATTACAGGTGGGCAGGTGTTTGAATTACAGGTGGGTGTGTGTTTGAATTACAGGTGGGCGGGTGTTTGAATTACAGGTGGGTGTGTGTTTGAATTACAGGTGGGCGGGTGTTTGAGTGACAGGTGGGCGTGTCATTTTCTTTGATCTTAAAAATGAGCGTTAAAATTTATGAGCATTTATGAATATCACTTCAAAACTCTCTACCAAAAAAATATCAAAGATTTTCTGGCATCATTTACTGTTTGTCTCCATATAAAAAGCTGTGTGTGTGTGTGTGTGTGTGTGTGTGTGTGTGTTATTATAATCTCACTTCCCAGTTTTTGACATTTCCAGCACCCCATTGCTACATCGCCTTTTGACCTGCGTGTGTGTCGGCAGAGGAACTAAAATAGCTGTGACGCATGAAATATAAACACTCGCGCACACACACGCACACACACACACACACAAAAAAATATACACGTACAAACACACACAAGGTACACACAGGTACCTTTTCTCTCCAAACCACATGAGCCCAAGTGCATGGAGGAGCTGCACAGGAGTTTGACACACTTCCTGACCTTTATCATATATTCTGCAACTAGCAGGCCATGCAAACACAAACACACACACACGCACACACACACACAAACATACACACACACACACACAAAGCAAATACATACAGCACATGTTGAATAGACTGAAAGTATGCGACTGTTTTAAAAGCTTAACAGTTGATGACATAGCGTCACTTCACATCCTATGTTATTGTTTCTATGGTAACGACTGTTTATAGCTGCTGTAACGTAAGTGAGCACAGGAACTAATCGGTTCACAGACGTTTCACAAGATTAAATGTACTTTTAAGTGGATAAAATGTACAATGTGTCATTTCTTTTAAAAAATAATATTGTAATCATTGGCAAATTGCTGTGATAAAAGAGGAATAATACACTTCAGGACATGCTGTTATTGGAGAATAATCAACTTCACGATGACGCCAGTAACTCCTCTTCGTCACAACACCCTGTCGTTGATTATTTTTCTATATATATATCACTCCATTTTGGGTTTTTTTATTGAGTACAGTGAGTGTTCAGTCTTCAGCCTTTATGCAGTTTCTCTCATTTTTCAAATATGTATTTCTTTGAAACAAAAAAGTAAATAAGTAAAAAAAAAAAAAAAAGAATAACATCCCGATTGATCTTGTAGCTCAATTTCAGTGTTTAAACTCTTCATGTATAGGAGTTTTCTAAAATGTCTGTTGTCTGTGGAGGTGATGAACCAGAGAGAAACTTTCGGAAGTAAGGCTGCTGTAAAAGTGGGCGGGGTCAACCTTCGGCTATAATGCCTGGGGCGGACGTCAAGGGATGCAAGATATAAACACATACACGCTTCCATGCTCGTGGCTCGTGGTTTATGATTTTTCCTGGGTCTGACATACACACACACACACACACACACACACACACATACACACACACAGACGGTGCGCTAATGATCTTAGCTCAGTTCTTTACTCCCACACCTCCACCATGTACAGACACAGCACTGCAGCACTGGAGTCCGGCCAGAGAGGGAGTGTGAAAAAGAGAGAGAGAGAGAGAGGTTGTGGGGAGGCAAACAGAGAGAAACAGACAGGCAGAAAGTGAGAGTGAGACAGACAGAAAGACAGACAGGAGAGAGAGAGATAGAGACAGGAGAGAGAGAGGCAGAGAGAGACAGAGAAACAGAGAGAGAGAGAGAGAACGAGACAAAGAAAAAGAGAAAGACAGAGAGATGGTTGAGAGAGGGAGAGAGAGACAGACAGACAGAGAGAAAGAGGCAAAGAAAGCAATGCAGAGAGAAAGAGAGAGAGAGAGAGAGAGAGATAGAGAGAGTTTTGTCTTTGTTTTATATAAACTGAAATGCTAACGCTCAATGATGAGTGAAATTAATGACACTTGTGTACTGGTGACTCCAAATTGCCCCTAGGTGTGAATGTGTGTGTGTGTGTGTGTGTGTGTGTGTGTGTGTGTGTGTGTGTTGGGGAGAGGGGTGGGGGGGGCTGTATATGGACTGGTATCCTATCCAGGATGTATTTCCAGTATTCCTCACGCCCAGTATTCCCAGTTAGTTCGTCCTGCTTCCTGCTGAATCGCTCACTCTGCCCCGTTGTATACAGATGGATTTCATCCTTTCTTAGTGATAAGTGGTGTGACAATTTGGATCCTGTATTTGATGGACCTGCTAACGTCGCCCCACAGCCTGTTAGAGCGTCGTGTATTTTCAAGGCATCCCAATTACATTACGCATCTTTCGATCGTCGGGAAGAACTCAGTCTGGTTCGTTTTTCATCTTGATCTTACACGAGGCCTTAATGGGGGTCTGCCTGGCAAGCACTTCCCTTTAAAGGACAGGAAGTGGAAAACTGGGTTGTCAATTATCATTTTGAAAGGAAATGAGAGCGAGAAGAATAGGCAAGGCATCTCATCAGTACTGAGAGAAAGAGAAAGAGAGAGAGAGGGGGAAATGAGTCTGGTGTTTGTAATGATGGCTAGCTGCACCATTTACATGCCATATTTTAAAAGGAACATTACAAATGTGAAAATAAAAAACAGAAATGTAAAGAATACTGCAAAAGAAGCGAGTCCTTGAATAAACGTACGATCAGTGAACATTGCTACCAGTAAAATGAGAAGCTAGAGAGAAAGTTCGACTTGGTGGTAAGGTCACAGGGGAAAAAAATAAAGAATTAAAGAATAAAGTGCTTTTTATTGACTAAGCATTAAGAGAAGCCTTAAAAGCAGATATGAAACTCTCCACGGCGGCGGGAAGAAAAACGTCTGGAGCAGATAATCCATGAAAAACAAAGCAAATGTCGCCACTGCTGAGAGAAACAGAGTAAAAGTTTTACGCATTAAGCACTGAGAGAGAGAGAGAGAGAGTGTGTGTGTGTGTGTGTGTGTGTGTGTGTGTGTGTGTGTGTGTGTGTGTGTGTGTGTGTTATGTAGATAGTGAATTTCAGATTCAGGAAATGTGAAAGAACAAGATGGAAAACTCACAAAAATAATGGAACTAAGTATTAATGTTGAGATAGTGAGAGCAGGGACCACACATTAATGAAGGAATGAAGAAGTAAAAAAAAATTTAATTGGACCTTAAAGACCACTGATGTAACCGTTACATTAATTATAACTCGAGGAGCAACACTTATGTAAATTGTAATTAGTTATTTATCCAAAAAAAAAATTACTTAATTTTTTCCCCTTTTCTTTTCTACCTTTCTTAGGGGATTTGCCAGTCCACAATTGTAACTTTATATATTGCTAATTTTATTATTTTATTTAATTTGAATTTATTGTTGCCCTCTGGAAATGGCTGGTGGCGGGATGGATAGATGAATGAATGAATGAATGAATGAATGAATGAATGAATATACCTTGAACAAATGTTACATTTTATATTAAATTGTATTTTAATTCATTGTTTTCTTGCTATTGTTTTTTTTTTTTCCATTTCTACTTATCTCTAATGGTGACCCTGTAATATAATAAAAAATAATACTGTATGTCCCCCAGTGATGCTGAAATCTTCTCGAATCTGATTGGTCAGAAGGTGTGGAGTAATTTTTATAACAGCAGCTCTGACAATAGCGCAGCTAATGCTTCTATAGTTCTAATACCTGTTCGTTTCTGTAGTAACAGCTCATTCACAGGGACTTGTAAGCGGATTAAAAAAACGTGCAATCTTTGATACGGTGAAGCTTTCTGTGAGGAGAAATGTGTTTAACCGTTATGGAAGGAGTCTCCAGTGTCAGCGCTTTGTAAGCTGTAACTTTAAGTTTTCCGGACGGAGGATGTTGTGCTTTCTGCTTTCTCAGTAGCATCACAAACTGCGTTATTTTTCTTATTAACTTCAACTGAGAGGAAAAAAAAAAAAAAAAAGGCTGCTGAGGGAACGACTGTTTCTAGCTGCTATAATGTAAGCGAGAACAGGAACTAACTTGGGTTGTGTACATTCCAGGGCAATAAATGGATACAAATTACATCATCATTCTTTAAATTCTAATCGCTGGCTAACAGGAAAATAAAGACTTCGGCACACCACCATGTCATTGATTATTTTCCGATGATGTTGTGAAGTGACTTGTGGCCAAGTCTTGGAATTTAACCCATCCAAGTGTGCACACACACTGTAGTGGGGAGCAGTCAGGGGTTCGGTGCCTTTCTCAAGGGTTTCACCTCAGTCGTAGGAGGGCACTGATCATTCACCCCCCTACCATCTGAGACTTGAACCCACAACCTTAGGGTTACATGTCTGACTCACTAACCATTAAGCCATGACTGCCCCCATATAAATGAACATTTGGCCCATACAGGGATCAAACCCACAACCTTGGCATTATTAGCACTATGTGCTAACCAACTGAGCTAACCAGCTATGCCTAGCAAATAGTCTTATACTGTCGATGTTATAGATATTTCATTTAATTTCTGAATCAAAATGCGTTTTTGTTATATAAGTTAAGATATATAAGTTTTTCCCCTTTATTTTCCTTATGCTGAAGTCATTTGCATGGAAGTTTGGGTTATTTTAGAAGTGAAGCTGGTTGTCGAGAGACCTCAAAGCTTCCTCAGGAATGATGTTAAGATTTTAAAATATAAGACAGTTTTGATTGAACACTTTTCTTGGTCACTGAAAAATGTCTGCATGTGCAGGTTTATTATAGTTATGAATTATTGAATTATTATCAGATTATTAAAGTATGTTTTTAAAACCCTAGATGTGAAAAGATGTGAAAATTCAATACTGTTCAGGAAGTGTTTTAGTATAAAGAAATTCAGTATTAAATTCTTACAAATATTAAATATGTATAGTAAAATATTAAATTTGGGATTATTAAAGTTGGGTGTTATTGCATTTGTTGATTTTTACATTCAGTGATGATTACATTCATGATTATTAAATTCAGGCATTAATGTTTATGGATTTATTTAATCTGAGATAATTAAATTTGGGATTACAGAATTTTATACTCTTGGATTTACCTTGGATTATCCATCAATTTAATAACACCAGAATTTAATTCCACATGTAATAATGCTTTGATAATCTCCAAATTATTAATATATCACGGAAATTATTCCCAGATTCTGTTCAGTAGTTCAGTTACAAAAAAAAAAGAGTGGTTATAACTTTAAATAGGAATTCAAATAATAGTTTTGATTTAGCGCTTTTCTGCATCACTTCAAAATTTCACGTGTTCTTTAGCAGCGTTAAAAAATCCTTCATTATTATTCTTAAAGAGTAAAAATAATAATACAAATGGACTGTTAGGTTCTTAAATGATTAGGTGTTTAAATCATTGGTTAGAGATGTTTTGCCCTAAACAGGAATAACCTCCAGTTTTAAAGCACTAAAATTCTTGCTAATCATTTTTTAGAAAGTCTCACCAGATCTCGCACCAGATTTCCGGGCACAATTTGTCTCATCTTTCATGGATTATCAGTTCCAGACTGTTTAGCCTCTGCTGTCCCAGAGTTTCATTTCACTTCATTTACATCGCTGGCGTAGCACTAGCTCGACCTTGTTAAGTCCTGTTATAGCCCCGCCCCTTTCGCAACTATGTGAATAAATAACGCAAACGGTGCGTGAACAAGAAATCTAGATTTTAGTTCGATAAGAATTCCTTCTGTATATCCAGTACGTTGATGTAATAAATCCTGCTTTCAGACTCAGTTTTATCGACCAGGCCGCATACTGAATCTCTGTATCGTTGATATAAAAAGACGTTCTGCGCGACAGCGAGCGATTCTTTACAGGTAACCTGCCTCCAGAGTTTGACTCGAATTGATTTTTCTATTCCTGTCTCATCTGGTCATGCTGAATGCGACTCTCTTTCCTGCCTCATACTCTGGCGGGATAAAGAGGCAGATGACTCGGTGCTTCACGATCATTTCCGCCATATTAGCGGCTAATTGAGATCGATAGCAGTGGGACGTGATTTGGCTCCTTGGGTTTTTCTCTGGATCTGCTCTTCTGCTTTGTCCTAAATCTCACAAATTTATATCTAGAACATCAGCCATTTGTAGGTAATGTGTCAAACGATACAACACGCAAAGCTTTCTTTTATAACCCAGCTGAGTAATAAATAAATAAATAAATAAACAAATAAAAATCAGAAGAAAATGAGAATTCTTTTAAACTAAATAATAAAATGAATTCTGAAAATCTTTTCTTAAAATCCCCGATGTGAAAATTTAGTGATTATTATATTCTTAAATAAAATGTATTAGCAATAGTAAAGTATTATGGATTTATTAAATGTGAAATTATTAAAAGTGGGATTACAGAATTTTATACACTTGGATTAACCTCGGATTGTCCACAAATCTGATAACCCCTGAATAGAATTCCAAATTTAATCATTCTTGGATTTAATATTCTTTGAATTTTATTAATCTCCAAATTATTCATCCTGGAAATTAATTCAAGATTGTAATTAAATTACAAATCAAAAAGAGAGTGGATATAAATTTAAATAGATTAATAAACCAGCAGATGCAGAACATCAAACAGAAATGCAATATTACAATAAAACGGTCAATAACTAAATTATGCAACATTCATACGGTGGTATTGGCTGAGTGACAGTATATTTCCCATAATGCACTGCTAACATATGTCATTAATTGTTTTCCTGTAATATCATGCCTCTTTCTTAATAATAACAGTGTGTTTGTGTGTGTGTGTGTGTGTGTGTGTGTGTGTGTGTGTGTGTGAGAGAGAGAGAGTGTGTATCACTCTGTTGTGTTACTCTGAAGTCATGTGAGTGTAGATGGCTTGAAACTGAGTTCAGTATAACGCTCTCTCTCTCTCTCTCTCTCTCTCTCTCTCTCTCTCTCTCTCTCTCTCTCTTTCTCTCAGTTCATTTTGATGACTGTTTAGGGAACGCAGCTGTACGAATGGACAGCAGTGATCCCCGCTTCAGAATCGAGACAGACGGATCTGTGTACACAGAGAGAGAAGTGTTCACTCTGAACACACCAATAAAATTCACAGTGACGGCTCACACCACAGACGACACACACACCTGGGAGACGATCGTCCAACTGGAGCTTGAGGTGAGAAGACAAAAAACTACATCCACAATTCCTGAAGAACATCTATAATGCTTGTGGATGACACAAAGAAAGAAAGAAAGAAAGAGAGAAAGACACACACATACTGTACATATGGCCCATATGAGAGTGTGTTTGTGTGTGTGTGTGTGCACACAGTGATTCAGTTTTTCTGAATACTTCTCATTGCTCTAGTAGTTAAGTGTATACATAAAAACCAACAGGTTGAGTGGCACACACACACACACACACACACACACACACACACACACACAGGCTGCCTTCTTGCTGAAACTTCGACCCTGTGTGTGAGAGGTGAGCGCTCCCATAATTTATTTAGCAAGCTTGTCAGGCCCTACAGGTAGCACGTCTAAAAATACGCAAAATCGATCACACACACACACACACACACACACACACACACACACACACACAGCCAATTTAACCCAACCCCATCTGGAGTGCAGCTTCACGTAGTGCAGTACGGAGTCAGATGAGTTTAACTCGGCTGGAGCGTGTTGTTATTCTGAGCAGATCAGCAGTACACAACTCAATATCACTGATACCCACTTTTTGGCCTGTGATACACAGTTTTGGACTGGATGTGACACACACTTAATCCAATCTTAAAGTTAGATCTTTAAATTGTCTATAATCTATGAATCCTGCGACTTTTCAATAATGCTGCGGTTATGAATCCTTATTTACGCACTCAACTGTATCGTTCATATTACAGTATCTTTACATGTCACATGATTACAACTCGTCGGTTTTGCTTTAAACGAGTCACCGTTGTATCATTTGAGAGGGCGTGGCCATGTGGACGACTACAGAGATCTAAGGGGCCTGGATAAAACAAGACGTAACTTATACACAGCGTGGGAAAGAGTAAAAACACACTGACGTGAGTGAAAGTACAGCTAATGTAGTAATAATCCGCCTAATCAAGAACACATGCTTCCTCTGAGACACAGATGGCCATGATTGGCTAGTCTTGCTGTGATTGACAGGGGAGAGAGTGTATGCCCCTCCCACCCGAAGAGCACTGCCAGTTTTCCTCCCTAGGCTCCCAGCATTCTCTGGATTCGATCTTGCGTTCTAGAGCACCTGTCTGTGGTGACTGATATCTTTTGTTCACTTTTCTGGTCACAAGCTTCAGAATCTTTAGAATCTGATTCTCTCCATACTTCTATGTGCCAGTTTTTTTGAGGCAAATGAGGCAAACACTGTGACAATTTAAATTTGGATCAAAACCTTGCCTTAATCTAGTCTTTAAAAATACTAAAGAATTTTGTTTGAAGCAGCTAGCAGTGAATAAAAGATCATCTTTTGTGGGGAAAAGGTCTGTGATTGGTCGTCAGTCAAATTGCCTGTTTCTGAGAGCTAGCTAGCATTAAGCTATTATTTAGTTTAATTCAAACTAACATCTTGTGAATTTCAGGATGTCAAGAACGGAAAGGAAAGACCAGAAGCAATGTCACGTGATTAAGTTTGCGAATTGGCGCACCAGGGACACCTGTCACTCGGCAACATCAGGACCTGCTGTGTGTGTGTGGTGTGTGTGTGTGTGTGTAGTGTAGTGTAGTGTAGTGTAGTGTTTAGTATTTGCCGGGGTCTCACTGTTATTGTGTTGAATAATAACTTCCAGATGTGGGGAGGCAGGTGGGATTTCAAAGCCCAGACTGCCAGAACGGTTTAGACTGGCACAGTTTAACACTCTGCGTGTGTGTGTGGTGTGTGTGTGTGTGTGTGTGTGTGTGTGTGTGTGTGTGTGTGTGTGTGTGTGTGTGTGTGTGTGCATGTGTGTGTGTATGAGAGAGGGAGGGAGATAGAGAGTGAGAGTGACCATTCATTCCTTCTCACAGTCACTTTCATGTTGACATTTGCCAACACACACACCCATACACACACACACACACACACACACACACACACACACACACACACACACACACACACACACCTGCCAAGCTCCTTCCCTCTCATTCACTACTGATGGACGCTTGTCCCACCTGCTGTTCCTCCACTCCTCCTCCCCTCTTGCTCATCTCTCTAATCCCTCTTTCTCACACAACTCTTTTGCAGTACATCTCTCCGAGCGGGGCGAATGTGTGTGTTCTGGCTCCCAGCCTGACTTACTCCTGTCTGAAGTGAATGTTGAATAAAGATTCACCTGATTAATCCAACCAGGTGCACATCTGTACGATTGGGGCCAGCTGTGCCAGCTGTGCTGCACTTGTGTTGATAGACGAAGATTCTGTTTACACCGGGACGTTTCACGAGTTCCGTATCTGGATCGTATTCTGATAAGATTTTAAACACACGCATAAACACGTCTTGTCAAACATGTCTCCTCCTTCTTTTTGTTTAGTCCCCCGTTTTTTTTTGTTGTTGTTTGTTTGTTTGTTTTTTATTTCTCTAGTTTTAGCATTCGTTCTTATTTTCATGGGCCATCCTCATTTAGTTGTGCTTCTTGTTGTTCGTGAGTTCTTTCAGTTCATCTTTGTTTTTGTCTTATTCATGCTAGTCTTCTTCTTCTGTACTTATTTTCTTTCTTGTGCTGCTTCTTGTTCTGTCTTTCTATATTTTGTCTTCTTTTTCTTGATTTTTTTTTTCTCTTCTTTATGTTCTATTACAATTTCGGTTGTCAGTCATATTGTTGTGGTTCTGGTTTTGCTTCTCCTCCTTCTCTTCGTCTTCTTCTTTATCTTCTGCTACTTATTTTTTATTACTTATTCCGCTTGTTCTTCTACTCGTTGTTCTTGTCCGTGTTTTTGTTCACCTGGTTCTTGCTTCACATTCATATTTTATTGTTCAGTTGTAGCAGTTTTTTGTTGCTGTTCTTCCTACATTTGTACCTTCTCATTCTTCCAGTTATCCTTCAAGTTTTGGTTGTTCTTTCCTTCCTATTATTCTTGTTCTTTTTTTTATAGTTTGTTTTAGTCCTTATTTTAGTTTGTCTTCTTTTGTATTTACTCCTTATTTTTTTGTTCTTCTGTCTTTCATTATTTACAATATTTCTTTTTTGTCTCCTTGATCTTTTTCGCTTCTATATATATCCTGTTACATATGTCCTTCTTCTTCTTCTTCTTCTTCTTCTTCTTCTTCTTCTTCTATATCTTATCTGTATCCTATCTCACACTCACGGCTC
>JAKKZJ010000016.1:2767797-2792916 GCA_033441845.1 Pangasius mekongensis
GGCAAGACAAATTAAAATAATTAATCAGAGAAAATTTTAATAAAAAGGAAGGATATGATGAAATAAAGAATACCACTGTATATTTCAAATGAGACTAAGTGGAACCTAATAAATGAGAGGAAGAGTAAGTACCTTAGTGGTGGAAAAAAGATTGGAGGAAAGAGGATTTACAATATGGAGTTTATAACTTATAGGATACGTAATATCAGATGGTTTCAATAGCCTTTTTGCTTCACTGTGGAGCAAAACTAAAGAAGCCATGCCTCTTTCACTGCAACTAATAAAGAGGCCACGCCTCCTTCAATGAAACTGACACAGATCAAGGACACACCTACTTCAATGAGTCTGATAGATGCAGAGGCAACGCCTCCTTCACTAGGACTGACACAGAGCCATATGTCCTACACTGAGACTGACACAGAGCCACACCTCCTTCACTGGGACTGACACAGAGCTACGCCTCCTTCACTGGGACTGAACACAGAGTCACACCTCCTTCAATGGCACTGGCACAGAGCCACGCCTCCTTCACTGGGACTGAACACAGAGTCACACCTCCTTCACTGGCACTGACACAGAGCCACGCCTCCTTCACTGGAACTGAACACAGAGTCACTCCTCCTTCAAAGGCACTGACACAGAGCCACACCTCCTTCAGTGGGACTGAACACAGGGTCACACCTCTTTCAATGGCACTGACACAGAGCCACACCTCCTTCACTGGCACTGACACAGAGCCACATCTCCTTCACTGGGACTTACACAGAGCCACACCTCCTTCACTGGCACTGACACAGAGCCATATCTCCTTCACTGGGACTGGCATATACAAAAGGCACACCTCCGTCAATCATAATCATTTTCCCTTAATCAGACTTCTTGATTTGATCCCATACAATCTAAATGATCCAAGTTCATCCCTTTTTAAATTTAATGAACAAAGCAAATTAAAATTCTCAGAAAAATAGAGGTAGAAAAAAACAGTTGAAGGAAGAGTAAACAAAGAGAATAGAAGTAAAGGTGGGCTGATACTCTGGCAAACTAAGAAGATGGAGAGACAACGAGACAGAGAGAAAGCAAGCATCCATGACTCCATTTCTCATAGCAGGGTTGACTGGTCCTGTCTGATATCCACCTTGCCTAATGACCTATGAAGGCAATCCATCGCATAATGGGGTGTTTTGTCATCTGTCTGAGAAATGAGTGACATCACTCCGTCTACCTCCCGTACCAAATCAGTGTTACGAAACTGATGGCTTTTTGTGGCTCAATTCTGCTGTTTTTGTATTAAATACAGGAATGGATTTTCAAAACTTTCCAACAAACAGACTAGCATTAAAAAAACAATGTTATACTATACATACAGAGCCGTATTCAGAGTATCCAGTCAGTTCAAAAGTTATGTCAGTATTTGTACTGGGAAAGTTATGCGTATTCAGAGATGAGTTACGCATCTGCTTAATTCAACTTTCAGGCCTCAGAGGTTCCTGATTTTTTTTTTTTTTTGAGTAGAATAGAGTCTAGTCCAAAGCTGTTATCTAACTCTTCTGCTTACTACATGTAGTCACCTAACATGCAGAGAAAATAAAGACAATAACCAGACTCAAATAATATATTTTATGATATGAGAACAGAACACCACAGCTCATAGCAGAAACGTTCACCAATGACATGCTGATATCTTGTAATGTTGCAAAAATGATGTACTACATTGTCATATACTTGTTTCCTTTAGTCTCTATTAAAGCAATTAACTAGCTAACTAGCCAACCATACATTATTACTCTAAATTAGCTACCTTTTAGCCTGGTCATTTAGGTTCTGAGGTGCATCTGTGATGATAACAGGCAAACAGCCTTACTTGTTAGCTACATTAGTCTCATAGGACCAGTGCAAACCAAACATTACATGTATGGCTGATTGACTAAATTTTGGGGCTCATTTTTGGTGAAACAGTTCCTTTTGAGCTCATAAACGATTTCACTAAACATCCTGAAGGGGGTTTGCAAGGAGGAAAAGAGCAAGGCCATAATGGCAACACTCAAAAAAACACAGCACTTGAAGGATTGAGTACATTTTCCATCTACACAGGTGTGTTTTTCTTTCTTCTTCAGTCAAACAATCAATGTTGTTTTTTTTTTTCTTCAGAGGCTTTTTTTTTTTGAGTCTCCATTGATCTTCACAGTCCTCCAGCAGTGGAGAGCCATTGATTTCTCTCCCTCTCGCTCTCTCTTTGTCTTTCACTCTTTGGTAAATAAAGCCTTAACCTCAAGCCAAACTCTAGCTACGTCAACAGAAAAGCTCACACCCTTCCAATGAACAGCTTGTTCTCAGCATGAGAAGCCTGGCTGTTTTTTTTCTTCTTCTGCCATGACCGAATATGAAGGCCGTTTTTTTTTTTCCCCCCAGCGTTGCTCACTGATAATGCATACTTTACTCACATCCACGAGCCGCCTATTCACAATTGCGTGCTGTAAATGAGATTTCTCGTGCATGGCGCGTACAGCCATCATCTTGGCAAAGCGTTTTATTTGTCTTGTATTTCCATCCTATTACCTTTCCGTCCATTGTGCTTTAAAGATGTCTCTTACCCATGTTACCCAGCAACATGAGCTACCTGAGGACAAACTCTGATAGAAGCAAATTAGGAAAGGCACTTAAAAGAGCAAGCAGCGCAAAGTCGTTTATGTATCTATAATTACATTGGAAGTCAAGCGAGACGGCTGACTGAACACCGCCTTAAACCTGAGAACCATCCAGTTGACGTCCTGTGTCTCTTCAAAAAAAGATGTAGCTATGTTCTATAATATACTTCACCAAACATTACACTGACAGACACAGAAGCAGTGCACCTCGGGCTAAATGGATGCGCTATTGCCGACGCTTCATGGCCAATTTTCAAACGCCACCATCGATTTTTTGCAAACGGGAACGTTTTGATACGAACATTTATTCTTAGTCGCTTTTTAATCTTTCCCCAGAGCTCATCCAGGAGCCAATGCTGCGGACTTCTTCGGGTATTTTGCGATACTTAAATGTTAAAAAAAAAAAAAACTTTGGTTAATGTAGACATGCGCTCATAGATAACGGTTCAAACGAAACCAAATGCAGCCCTTCGAGTGTGAAAGTAGTGGATTTCAAAGCATGTAATGGAGGGTTAAATATTGTCATATCGAAATTTTATGATTCACTTGCAGACTGAGCACAATGGGCTTCCACATAACCCTGACTGCTCCAATACATTTCAAGGACATTTAATTCATTGCTTCAATAGTCTGGCTCGCGTAAATAACCATCTTTTTATGGCATCCATATGGATCTCATAAAACAGTGGCATTTGCAGCAAAGTAGAACAGTTTCCGCTCATTTAGGAAATGTTTTTCAGCCAGGTCTCATGAACTTCCCTATTGAGTGAGAGCTTTGGGAGTTACCATCTGATCATGCAGTAGCAACTAGAATAAATCTTTTGCAAATATGTGACTGCATTGAGTAGTCAGAATCACTGGATTCAATGCATGGTCACATTGAAACTACACTGAAAAAAAAAGCCTTTAATAATATCAGGATTGAATAAAATAAAAGCAACTCGAATTATTTTACCTGTTTTAGGGATAAATTACCTCTGGGCTTCCCGAGCTTTGTTGTTGTTGTTCCTCTTTCTGCTGCTCCTGTTAGGGGTCGCCACAGCGGATATTTGGTCTGTGTATTTGATTTGGCACAGTTTTCATGCCAGATGCCCTTCCTGACACAACCCTTCCCAATTTTATCCAGGCTTGGGACCGGCACTGAGACTGCATTGTTACACGCAACCCCAGTGGCTTCCCAGGCCAGGAATCAAACCCGGGCTGCAGCAGAGAGAGCGCTGTGGCCTAACCACTACTCCTCCAGGGACCCGGGGTTTCCTAAACTTTTAGTTAGCAGGTTATAAAATCATAGTAATGAAAGTAACAAACTCATCCTGTCTCTGTAAATGACAGAGCTATGCTTATACAGTCAGTGTTGCTTCAAGTTTCTCCAAGCATGGATAAACATAGAAAACACACATCGCAGAAAACACACATCGCATTTCAGTGGCTGGTTAAAGAAAATGGGGCTTTTGTCCAGCAACTGTCCTACTTAAGGAAATCCCATTAACTTAATACAACCTACAACCAGTTGAGGAAGCGCAGATGTTATTGGTTAGCAAGTCTCGCAAACGCGATCACCAACATTCGCTAGAGTGTCTGATACAATTCGCCAGTAAACACAACCAAGAATCAGCTACTTTCACACATGATACAAGGCCAACCACAGAGCTTTGCCCTTAGCTCACAAGCAAACATGAGATGACCTGATTTAGTTACTGCTAACTGCTTCAAACAAAACTCATTAAAAAACTTTCAAAGATGTGATTCTGTAAACTTTCAAACCAAAAGCTCAATGCTCAAAAATTGGTTTTCTCACTGAAACCCAGAGCAAGTTCATATACACAGAGGATGCCGATAACAATCAGATCCTGAAGCTTGTGGCAAGAAAAGTGTACAAAAGATATCAGATGCTCCGTGGCCTGTGGGAAGAGCACCTGAACCTGACACTACTAGCTAGATAATCTGTGCAGACATGTTTGCTAACTCTGTGGGAGTACAGAGAGGAAAAAAACACAACTATCCTGCTGTTAAAGGAAAATAATCAACAATGGAGCAGAGCTACTCCTACCATCCCAAAGATTTTTTTTTTTCCACATGAAGTGCTTTATTCCCCTTATACCACAGCAATTTTCCAATGATTACAATTTTTAATCTATTAAATTATGACACATACTTTTATCTGTTTATAGTCATATTTAATGTTGTGGAACATCTACGAAACAAGTTCCTTCCTATTAACACTTAGGTTACAGTAGCTATAAGCATGTTACTGAGAAACCACAAACTGTCCTGTCCTGAAGACTTTCCCATGATGGAGAACCTAAAGTTACAGCTTTAAAACTGACCCTTACAAAGCACTGACTTTTTTAGGTGTATAAAAAGAAACTGATTCCTTCTGCTTAGACAGCCATAAATTTAAGTTGGCAGGGAACATCCTGTACTCATTAATGCTGTTAGAAATGAGATGAAATGATAACCTACAGAACCTGCTAACCTGCTCTATTCATTAGCACTTCATAAAACAAAGCTGAATAGTAAATGCACGACTATGTGAAAAGCTTGTGTCGGCATTTCTAAAACGTCTTCAGATGTTTTGTGTTGATGTAAAAGTAAATGGTGTCTTTTTGACTTATTTAGGAATGCTAATTCATAATATTATAATATTGAGAAAATTCCCATCAGGCTATGATGGGAATATAGAGGACCACAGCAGACAAAAAAGGAAATATACTTCTATAAATATAAATGAAATGTCCACCTGTACAACATCATGTTTTTGATGAATGAGTGTTTTATTTCCTTGTCAGTTTTATGTTGTCTGGCTTGCTGGTTGTATTTTACGATGTGCCAAACAAGCAGCAAGGAAATTAAAAATAGCCTTCATAAAAAATCATTTGAGATGTTCCTTATTTCCTCCATCAGTTAAGGTCTCTCTACTTTCCAAACCACGTTGTTGGTGATTATATATTGTTATGCATAATTTTATATATGTGTGGTGGCCTGGGAAAGCTCTTTACATGGTCAACGTTTAGCCTTTTTTTTTCTTTATACTGTATAAAGTTACTGTATAAAAACTACAAGAATTTGCTGAACTGAAATATTTTATTGTTTTGTGTGTATCTGTGTGTATCGCATTTAAGGATTTCATTCCATTTCCACCTAAAGATGTCATACCTACCTCTACATTTATAATAATATTAATAATAATAATAATAATAATAATTACTGCCAAATCTTAAAGAATTATACGTTTACAACAGGAAATTCGTTCTCGCTTTGATTATCAGCACTTCCAGTTTCTATCCAGTCTCTGTCTCATCACTGAGGGGAAAAGTCACTCGCGAGCCTCATTGTTGTCTCTTTGCTCCACGGATCTTTATTCACGCTAACATTTTGGTGGAGAAATAAACGCAGAGTCATTCACTCACTTCTGTTCCGTTAACAATTTTTTGTTATTAACGTCTTTTAATCAGCCATTTAAACATTTACACATTTAACCTGTCATCTGTACAGAGTGTATGCGATCTTCTCTGTTTTGATGATGATGTATAGCATCGCAGACATTTGTTGTTTATCAGTTGCTATATGATTAAAACCTGAATTGATTATGCTTATATCCGTTTTGCAACGGCACGTAAATATCCAACAACCTAGTCATGTTTTCATGTCGTGTCATCATTTTTATCGCTGATCTTTACAGGTGAGGTTGGAAAGCAGCCCAAATAAAAATGTCTTTTTGGTCAAATATATTTTCTTACACTCAAGATGTCAAAGTATATTATAAGCAGGAAAAAAAAACTCAGTTTTGGTCAAAATCATTTTTGGCTGGTTTCAAGAATTCAGACGTTTTCCCAGACTCCTGCGCATTTAATTTCTGTGCTTATGAATGTGCATGTTATTATAGCAACAGGAATTAAATAGCAAAGAAGACAGGCACTTCGTTGCTATTTTACTGACCAGAACAGTGCGTCCTTGAGAACAGTCTGCTCTCACTGGCTGTTTTTTTTTTTTTTTTTTTTTTTTACAGAAGCTTAATAGCAGCTCTGGGTACTTTAGAGATAAATGGAGGCTCATCAGCAATGACTTAGCACAGCCATTTGACTGGCTTTGTTTAAAAGACATTTTTTGAAGTATTTTATTTATTTATTTTTTGGACTTTACAAACTACGTTGGCACTGAGGAGTGTGTGGATGGTGGGTTTTCCGGTCACAATATTCCAGTTATCTGAACCTCAGAAATGCTGGATCTACACCAAGAAATGGGGTGTTGAAGACGTCACATGGTTTTTAATGCAGTGGTGTGTAATTGGAGTTGTGTAAAAGAAATTGGTTGGGGGAAAAGAAGCAAAGCACCACATGCCAAAGATTGTTTGGCGGAAAATAAATTGTATACAATACCCCCCATGACCAAATGCAGCAATCAGCCATACATAGTATTTAGCATTTGTGCCGTTGCTTCGTTAGTTTTGCACTGGAGCTGCAAGCGTAATGTACCTGGACGTCTGTCTCACTCAAGTGTTTAAAAACACAATATAACACAATTTATGTTAAGTATGTTGCTTATTTCATTACTTACTAGCACTCTGGATGATTGAGAGCCCAGTTTGAAGGCACTTATCACTTTCTTACAAGTGGTGGCTGGCCAGGAAAAAAAAAATCCCCTGCTGTATTCTGTTCTGCTTGGTTAAAACACTCCTTCACACCCATTTGTCGATGTGCTGCTTGGCCTGCACAGATTACAGCAATCGGCTTTTGTGGGAGGCTTTGAACTGAGCCGGTGTTTCAGGAATGCAGAAGGCAAAACCACACAGAGATTCGATTTTGCAGGAGGCCTTGTCAAATCCCCACAGCGACAAACCTGTAATGTTCCCTCGTCACACTCCTCGGCTCCTATTTCCAGCCCTGTAGGTTCGCAAAAGCCTTTATTCACCAAGTGTACAGGGTAGATCAGTAATCAGGTAGCTGATGTACTGTGATATTTGGGTAAAATATGGTTAGCAACAAAACTGGGTTCCAAGTTTGTGCTTCCAGAGTAGAGTCAGTCCCATTCTGAAGTGAATATAAGAACAAATTTTCTTATATCGTGTGGATTTTAAAGGTTCTGGAGAGCAGCTAGTATAACAAAAGCTAGTATAAACAAAAGAATCATCAAGTCAAAGTAACTAGGCTTTTGGAACCTTGAAGACATTTCTCTACTGAAGTGAAGTGTGGCCAAGTATGGTGACCCATACTTGGAATTTGCGCTCTGCATTTAACCCATCCAAGTGCGCACACACACAGCATGAACACACACCCGGAGCAGTGAGCAGCCTTTTTTGCTGCGGTGCCCGGGGAGCAGTTGTGGGGATCGGTGCCTTGCTCAAGGGTCTCACCTCAGTCGTGGTATTGAGGGTGGAAGAGAGCGCTGGTCATTCAGTCCCACCCACTTACAATCCTGCCGGCCCGAGACGCGAACCCGCGACCTTCAGGTTCACCTTTGGGTTGCAAGTCAGACTCTCTAACCATGACTGCCCCTTCTAGGAAGTTCTACAGTTGTTCATCTCAATGTAGAAGATTCAAGAAGAATTCTTCTGGACCTACATTAAGACTTTGAGGCCTGTGTGTAAGAAAGGTATAAAAGTACTAAATAGGTATAAAACTTTGGAAGCTCTGCTGTGATCAAATTACTCTGGCAGCAATGCTAGCAATGGCCACAGTTCGCCCTCCTAATACCAGCTTCACACAGGATTACATGTAAAAGGTGTGCTGGTGGTTGAGGAGAAAATGGCAGTTGTGAAAGAAGCCTAAGAGCATAATGGGAGCTGTGGTAGCTCAGTGGTTAAGCATTATGACTTCAAGTCCCAGAACAGGCAGGGGTTGACTGCAGGCAGGCAGACCATTAACCACCATCCTGTCCTACACTGGTTTTACCCTTGAGAAAGTCCATAAAGTCGTATCTGCTCCATCACTAACCAAGAGTCTTATCCTGCACTCGTGTTTGAGAAATGATGTGTCAGGATATAAGAAGAAAAAAATCTAGCAATACAAGAAACCAATAAAAATTCTAGCCTATAATCAGGAACTACTTCAGTATATACCGCTCTTAGTGCTGAGACATTCAGTTATAAATTTTGCAACAATGGCTGCATTCTGTTCCTGTCTCAGGAAGACCCGCAGTTCCAGTAAAATCGCCTAGCTAAATGCTATGAAACATCTTCATGATTAAACCCTTTCAGGGGAATTAATTTGAATGAGAAGACAGTCAACATGTGAAAAAGGTCATTGACGTGTTTTTTTCACATTCACCATTTCACAAGAGACTGATGATCTCAGCAGAGTTAGTATTATAAAGGTAAGGGTTATTGTGTCATAGCATAAAGGAGCCAATCAGGTTCTACTATACAAATCCAGACCACTGGTTTACCAGGAGAAACTGTCTAATGACATTTTTTGTGTAACCGCCACATCGAGTAATCTTATTTACCTTTTTTTTTTTTTTTTACATTTATGGAAGGAGTCTCCAGTATCAACACTCTGTAACAGTCTGCTAGTTTTCCAAAAGTCTTCAGGACAGGGGACTTTGTGGGGACTTTGCTGTTTCTCAGTAACAAGCCACATTGTTTTGTTTTATTAAGAGAGAAAGTGACGGAACAACTGTGTATAGATTTTATAACGTATATGATAACCTGAACTAAGTTCTCTCTCAAATGCCTCATAGCATTAAATTTAACTATAAAGGGATAAAAAGTTTGACGTTTCATTCTTTAATAAATAATTTCTGTGATTATTTTCCTATGACAGCACAACACAGAGTGTTTTATTTCTTACTTAGCAATTTCTGTGAGACTTTAAATAGGAAAAAAAAAAAGGTTGTTTGCTGGAAAACCATCCTGTTGTTCCAGAAATTGAACATTTTCACAGTGGGGAAAGTGCACTTAGGTCTTAAGCTTACAGTTGACCTCAAAAGTGACCACATCCTCCTCGATGTTGCACTTAGAGGAAACGAGCAAATCAAAAGGCATAAGGGAACAAATAAGCGAGACAGAATGAAAAAGACAGACAGAGACAGAGCGTGGGGATGCATTAAGCTAAGCTGATGGAGCTGAAACACTGCAGCGAAGGCGTCGGGTGGCGTGATGTTGAGACGCGAGCGGCTCTTTTATGATGGATTATTACCCAGCCTGCCACTGTGTTTACTGCTGCTAGACTTCCATGAGCCTCTGGATCCATCTACCCTCCCGTCGGGCCTAATGAAGCTCTTTGGCGTCTGTCTCCAACGCCTGTGCCAAAATAACGGGGCTCAGAAATCTTCTACTTCATCCCTCTCCAGTGCTCCTGGTGCGACATGTGTTCAAACAAGAAATTATATGAGGACACAGAGAGAGAGAGAGAGAGAAACAAAGAGAGATGGGAGGAATGAATGATGTTCCTCTGAACTGAAAGGGCAAACAAAAGAAATTTGCAGAGCATGTGTGTTTTCCTTCAGCCTTGTTGCACTGGTATTGTTTTGCCGTCCTTCCATTTGTCCTTATTTATTTATGTTGTCTGTCTCATTTCCAAACAATAAAGTCAAAACTCCCTCCATCACATCTCTAAAGCGCAGCTACAGCAGGCCGTTATTTATGTTTTCCCCAGCCGTTCGTTCAGTTGCCGAGAAACCCAGCACTCTCTCCATATGGTACGCTTGGTGGTGTTAAATAAGGACAAACACATTTCCCTCCGAAACATGCTTGGCTCGTGAGAAGTCTGTAGAGTTAACAGTGGCTCAACAGTACATAATTCATACGCTTGAACATGGAGACATGAGTCAGGAATCCTCAAGGCCCATATTTGGCAGTCAAATTGCTGGAAGAATCTGAGATCCAGAGAGAGGAAGAGAGTCCAGTTCCAGTAAATCAGATCTCTAAACAGCATCCCGAGATTAGCTGAACCATGTCCAACGTACACCAACTTCTTGTTTTTTTTTTTTTCTTCTGGAACAGATAAGAAAAGGAAGGAAAACTGATGTATCAATCTCTTTTGGCTGGCTACCAAGTAGATAGCCAAAGGCAACATCTGTAGTACTGAATTCCAAGCATGGTGTTTTTTTCCCTTCTCTTTCTTGTCACAGTTTAACTCTTATAACCAGATGGACCAAGAGTGTAATTCCTTTTTTATTATTAATTTTTATAACTAAATAGACCTTATTACTTTACCATATTAATTTGTGGATTAGCCTTATGCATCCTCAGATCCATATAATTTTGTAAGCTATAATTTTGTTAAGCTTTTAAGGTCACGTTTAGATTGCAGGTCACCAAAGGTCACACCCCACACCTTACATACATTAAGTAGCAACTAACATAAATTTTTTAAAAAATAAATAATTTCTAAGTAATTTACAACTAAATTAAAACTACAGTATGATTTGTAAATATAACTGAAATGTGGACTTTAGTTTACTTTTCAGAGAACATGGCACTGGCATCATGGCACTGAAAAGTACGGTCCTGTGAACATACGTGATGTTTACTAAAAGCTAGCTGTTTTCTATGCTAGTTTGAATGTTAGAATGTTGTCTGTTTAATATAATGCTAGTTTTAGTGTCAGTCTTTTTACTATAATGCTAGTTTGAGTATTAGACTGAATACTATTCTAGTTTGAGTGTTAACCTGTTTATTATAATGGTAATTTTTGAGTGTTAGTTGTTTACCATGATGCTAGTTTCACTGTCAGCCTCTTTACTCTAATTGTAATTTTTGAGTGTTAGTCGTTTACTCTAATGTTAGTTTGAGTGTTAAGTTGTTTATTCTAATGGTAATTTGAGGTAAGTCTGTTTGCTGTAATGCTAGTTTGAGTGTTAACTTGTTTACTATAATGCTATTTTGACTGCTAGCCTGCTTAATATAATGCTAGTTTTAGTGTAAGCCTTTTTACTATAATGCTAGTTTGAGTGTTAGTCTGTTTCTTGTAATGGTAATTTGAGTGTTAGTTGTTTATTATAATGCTAGTTTGAGTGTTAGCTTGTTTGTTATAATGCTAGTTTGAGTGTTAGGTTGTTTAATATTGTACTTTGAGTATTACACTGTTTAATATAATGTCAGTTTGAGGGTTATTCTTTTAACTACAGTGCTAGTTTGAGTTGTAACCTGTTTTTTCCATGCTAGTTTGAGTGTTACCTTGATAAACATAATGCTAGTTTGAGTGTTAGCCTGTTTACTGCTTATTTACTGGAATTATTAGTGAATGCCACTTGTCTATTATGTTACGAGTTCTGAATTAACAGTTCATATAAATTAACAAGCCATAAAATTAGAGCAACACACAAAAACATTTTTGTACACTATCGTCTCGGTTTCATAGCCAACACTCGGAGTGCTTCTATCCAGCCATCATAATTTCTTTGTTGTGTGAGTGCTATGGCGTGGAAAACCGTTCAGCATTGCTTTTAACAGCACTCCCTGATTTACTTGATATTTTATCTTTGTGTGATAATGAGAAATTAATGTTATTTATTTATTGCTTGGCTGAAATCAAGGTGCATTTACGATCATTAAAAATATCAGAATTCTCTTAGCATGTACGGCATGGCCTGTGTGCCTGAGTCTTGGAATCATCATGTTAGAAGAAGGGATGTCACACCTATTTTATTTCAGAAGACACACACACTTTTCACCATTGCACTCTTCGTGACAGTCACAGGTTTTGAAACGTCTCAGACAGGTAGTCAGATAAATAATGACTCACCTGAACTCTGACAGGCTCACACCTTCAGCGCCGATTTTATGTGCAGCGTAGCCTCTATACAGCTTATTTAGCTCATTTAATGCCTTGTTTTCTTGCTAGTTAACAAGCTAATTTTTACACTAGCTTGTAATAACAAAGTCCCATGTTTCAGCACTTTCTTAATTCAGCATTCCCTCAATTTACAGCATAGGTTTTCAGATATTATGTATGATTCATTACTATTTAAACATTTCACTCTACAATGGAAAAGGCACAAATATTTAATTAATGAAAGATATGAAATTTTAGCCTAGTTTGAAGATAACAAAGGTCTCATAGGTAAGAGGAAATGGCATTTATTTTTTTTTGTTTGTTTGTTTGTTCCTTCCATCATTCATTCATTCATTCATTCACTCATTCATTCATTCATGTATAAATGGCCTTTTGCCATTATAGATGTTTACAAGTGTGTTGGCAAGAATATTGAATATTTAAATTACCCACAAAATCATAATATATTTAATAGTACATTACTTAGGATAGGGGTGTTTTGAGCCCATGACCCCTACCCTCAACTTAGGCACCCTTTCACAAGTTCCCTTACAGTGTGTTCACTCCAATTGGTCCATTTGCCAACTGAGAACCAGAGCACAGCCGCTACTTTTATTATGTTTGCTGTTTGAACAAATTTAAAAAATCACACTGTCTGAAAACTGGCTGAAAACGTACCATAAAATTCTTACATTCTTTGGTCAGAAATACAGTGATGGAAAGAGGTAAACAAATGTTTACCAAGTGCACAAAAATCAACCTAGCAAGGGAAACACCAAGCCAGCACTAAATCAATTGCTAGATAATTATATAAATAAGCAGTTTAAAAGATCTTGTGTATCACATCCAGACTCTGCTTTTCTGCTTTTGTTCATCAGTCCAAATATCCAGAATTCATCTAATTTCTACAGCGCTCCAGCTTCGTCCTTCGGCTCAGTTTTGCAGCTTGCATCTACACAAAAAAAAAAATAAAATAAAAAAATAAAATCACTTTCTCACTGCAGTCGAACTGTGCTAGAGTCCTCACCCAAGTGAAATCCACAAACTATTCATTTTAACACTTCATTAAAAGAATCGATGGGGTCGCTGTTCTTCTTGCCTTCAATGACTTCAGCATTTCCAGGTAATTAGGTTACACATGGGCAGTTTACTTAAGCTTTATGTGGGTTTTGGGTTATTTGCTATACTGGTAGTTCGTGGTTAGTAGAGTTAATTTGGAAGTGTAAGACAATAAAATAGACACAGTTCACACAGACATGGTGAGAACGTCTAATAACGGCAACACACAGTACAATAAACAGTAACACACAGACAATACAAAAAAACACAACAGACCATCAACAACCTATTGATGATTCATCAACCAGCCAATCAACTGATAATGTCAACAATTCATGGTTGTTGAAGTTTTCTTGTGAGAGATTGTGATATCATCAAGAAACCGCAAAGCATAAACTCTTCTCTGCCAGACTTTCCACCTTACCAAAAAAATGACAAGGTTCCAATGATTCGTCTTACTCCTAGCTTCCAAACATTTTTACACTTTAGATTCCAAAGCCGTTTTAGTAGCAGTGACCAGACCTGGTGACCAAATGTTTGTGAGTTCGATTCCCACGACTGTTAAATCCCTCTTGTCCCACTGAAGACTTTATGAAGAGGCTCACATTTCCATGAGTATAACCGTGGAACCACTATGTCATGAGAAGTGGTCGTTTTCGAACCTCCACCATCATTGCTTCTTGGTTTCAAACCGGTAGCATTTTGGTGCTGGAACAAAAAACCCCAAAACAACCATTGTTGTCATGTGGTGATGCAGTACAGGACCACGGAGATTTTCCAAATGTGGAAAGTCTCTATATTCTCAGTATCCTAAAGAATTTATAGGATAAAAAAATTCTGCATTTTGAAAATAACTGTTACTGTACCACGGAGAGAAGAGTAGAGCAGAGACGTTTTATGAGTTAAAAAAAAAATCACTTGTTAAAAACATGAATGAAAAAGGTATATATTTATAAATCATATTTATATATATATCAGGTAAACCCTCATGTACTGGACACCTTGGTAGAACTTTCAGTCCAAACCGGCATGGATGTGTATTTGGATTTCTGCTTCCTGGCACAGAGAGTCTGCGTGTTTATTTAACAAGGTGAGGATTAATACAGCCACTAACTGTGTGTAGACGCCTCTGTGCACGTGTGGTTGTGTGTTCTTGGTTTGGGACACACACTCATCATTAGAAATTTCTTCATTAATATGAAAATCCCTAGCTGATGTATTTTTAAAAGCAGCCGTGGATCATTTATAAACCTCTTGGCTACATGGAAGAAAATTCTTGGCCCAGGGATTTTCACATCTCTGTGTAATATATCTTAATAATGTTCTAGTTTTTAATCTACTTTTTTTTTCAATCCATTTTTTTAACGACAAATTCAAGCCTAGTCAAAGAAAACGACAAATTCAAACCTAGTCATAAGTTTAAGGTGCTGTTAGAAAAGTATTTTGTTTTAAAATGTTACATTTCCCTTCATAGTTATGTGCATACGTGTTTTGCTTAATCTTGCCAAAGAAATAACAAGCAGAAGAAGAAGAAGAAGAAGTGGAATAAAATACAACATATTCAACATGTTATAATCTAAATTTATACCATAGTGCTGTTGAATTCTTGATTCTGATTGGTCAGAAGGTGTTAATAGAGTTTTTATAAAAGTCAAATATATAATCGTTGGTATGGTAAAGTTTACTTTAAGCAGATGTTTATTTAACGTTGTTGGAAGGAGTCTCCAGTTTCAGAGCATTATAACAGTCAGTATGTTTTCTGCCATGAGAATGTCTTGGGAGAGGAGTTTACTCATTTCAGTTTCAGGATCTGACTTATTTTGTGCATGGTCCACAACATTAAATAGAGAAAAAAATTATGTTGTGTCATACTTTAATTAATAGAGTCGTAATCATTGGCAAATTGCTGTAGTGTCAAAGGGGGAAAAAAAACACTTCAGGACATGCTGTTATAGGAAAATAATCACCTTCAGGGTAGTTGATCAATTTCCTATAACAGCATGTCCTGGAGGAATATCCCCAATATCCATTTCTGTCAGGTTTAGACAGAATATCACCCACCTCACTGTCAGAGATGCACTCGAATAAGGGCTGAGGGAAAAAAAAACCCTGCTGCTTTTAGGTTTCAATTTGAGGCCATTTCGGTTTCAGAAAGAGCATGCACACTTCTGAGAGGTCCATTGTGTAGCAGCACTTTCGGGCCCGGTCTGAATTGGGCTTTTATTTTAAAGGCAGGAAAACAGAAATGTAAGTTCCAGGGACTGAACCTAGGGAAACTCTGAAGTGTTAACCAAACAGTGATGCTCAGTGACTGAGAAAAAGCCTTACTCGTGTGTGGAAAACAAAACTGAACGACGACGAGCGTGTTTTATTGTTTCTAAACTGAAAGCTGAAGAGAATCTGAACGTGTGATTCATAATTCCTGTAATCATCTTGAGCCCATTATATTCTGAAATAAGATCATCACATCACATGACTGTTCTGTTTGGGGAAAAATGTGATCCATTTGAATCTTTTACCAAAGGTAAAAAATATGAATTATAAATAAAAGATTAAATAAAATATGAACAAATGAATAAAAAAAAGAAAGATCATTTATAAATAAAGATGAGGATAACAAGCTGAAGTATTGTTCGTCTTGATTAGAAAATGGCTGTTTTATAAATGCGAGACAAAAAGGTAATGCCACATTCCCACAGGATTTCTTATTTATCCTCACTGAGACGTTTAAAAACATTTCCACAACAGTTCGTATAGCTGATAAACCTGCAGCGCTAGGACAAAACATCACCACAAGTGCAAGTACTGAACAGATCAGTGAGCGGCACTTAACAGAAAACACAACTTTAAGACTTTATTAGTGTAAAGACAGATTTTGGATGTCTTGGAGACATGCAATAAAAGGAAATAAAATACTTAAGTAAATGGGTTTTAATCAAAGCCAGTCACATGGTGGTGCTAAGTCATTGTTGATGAGCCTTCTGTTATCTGTAAAGTACACAGAGCTGCTATTAAGCTTCTGTAAAAAAAAAAAAAAAAAAAATCACTCAGTGAGAGAAGACTGTTCTCACTCTGCGTAGTGAAAGCAGAAAAGAAGGGATAAAAACGTTTAAAAGTACTTCCTGGAAGTATGATATTTAGCTTGAGCTCATGTGCAGTCGAAAATCTAAGAGGTAGAACTTTTTGGAGGTTAAATTCTAAGTATTTCGTATGTGTAGTGGCCTGAGAAAAACTTACATATATATTATATATCTGAAAACTACAGACTGTCCTGAACTAAAATATAGTTTTCTTTTGCATGCTTCTGAACAAAGAAAATCACATGTTAACATTCCACTCAGACGGTGGTAGAGGAGCACTGTGGCCACTTTGACAGCCTGTATCTGTTTATCTGTTTACAAACTGAAATGATTCGACTTTTTGTAGCTATCCAACAACTTGAGCAAATTGTGACATTCACTATTTTTACCACCATGTTTGTTAAACTTGCTCCTTACCCAGTGGCAGCTCGTCCATAGGGGCAAATGATGCAGAGTCCCACCATTTATATCAGCCGTTTAACACGTTAATCTTCATAAAGTCTTCAGTAACCATTCCGTGTATTCTAAATTCTGTTTAAATACTAATTACTTCTTTTGAGTTATCAATTATCTGGTTGCTCTTCGACACGTGTAAGCCTAGGTTTCCGTCTTGCTTTTCTATATATTGTGCAATTATGAGGCAGGTGCATTATTGCACCTAGTGGTCAAACATGGGAACTGCAACAAGCACTAACAGAGACCCATTGGGGCAAGCATCATGCTGCTCCATGCTTGTTTTTCAGTGGAGGAGGCGTTAATAACAAGGTTGACAAATAATCGAAATTAAATCTAATCAATTTCTGCAAAAGAGTGTAAGTGCAGACAGTGTGTATGTGTTGTACAGAACTATTTTTATTGTTTTATATATATATATACACTGCAAAGATTGAGAGAGGGAAAGGAGGATCATGGAATGGATAATGTCTGTACATGAGAAATGCATGTGAAATACTTATTACCCACACAAAGGCTGAGAAAAAGAAGAAAAAACCTGTCTCTTTTCCAGTTTGGTGTAGTTTCAGGTCTTTTGTGTGGTTTTTGAGATGTAGTTGGGCTGGAACTTTTGCTCAAATCTGTCTAACTTGGTTATTAAGATTACCCTGGACACAGTTAATCAAAGGTATGTCTAAAACCGCTCAAAATGAGCCGCTAGTCTGTATGCTGGATGACTGAAAGTTCTCTCATCTGCCTATTAAAGCGTTTCTCTAAAGATTCACAAGATAGTAGCCTATAGCATAAGAGTGATAACCTCTCGACTTCATTTTGTTTGAGGCTATGTTGTTGTTATTGTCGTCCTGCCTCACCAACAGGACCCGTGCAGGAAGACAGCAAACGTATGGCAGAATTTGGACACAGTGTCATTCAAAATGCCGTAAACAGCTCCATCCATCAGTCAGCTAAGAAAAGGGGAAAACATGGTCTAATAAAAGCAAATAGTTCAGACTGACCAACATGATTTTATGATTACAAGAATTCTTCCTGTTTTAATGCAATTTTGTTTTTTCCAGTTCCATTAGACGTCCCTTCAGTTGAGCAAGTCTCTGCTGATGCCAGTGCAGTGATGTGACTAAACAGCAATGCAATGCCGGGTTTATCCTTGCTTTTTAAACATTGCGGCTACATGTATCCTGCATTTATTCTTACATTTAAAAGATTAATGTGACACAAATCGGATACTTATGACGCAGCCTTTGAGTATTAAGACTAAACAATTTCTTTATAACGGTTAGTGTTTGAATAATAATAAAAAAAAACTTTCATGTAGCCTTCAAACCTGCCAAAAAGTCTATTTTGTGAAAATCCTCTGTATAGTTTAGCAAACAGTTTTAAATTTAAGGTCACAGTGTTCAGTTTGAGACACAGCTTATGACAGCATGATGACAGTTCTAAAGGGAACACTACATGCGTCCCAGAATATTCGCCATTAAATCGAGAAACATTTTACATGGACATGGAAACCTGATGTATCGGCTAATGGATATCACTTTTAATCTTTCAAATGTACAAAAGATACGCAGGTGAGAATGTGAACAATGCCTCTCACGTAGCTGCTGCAACCCGACGTGTAGTCAGACCCCGAATATATGCTGAGTATTAAAAAAAAATTATTTTAAAAGGAAAAATAGCAATAAAAAACCTGTCTTACACAAATCTTCAGTGTAAAGATACAACAGGTTAAGTTTGAGCCGAGGGGGCGGAGTTAATGCTCGTAGATACAATCATATCCTTTTGTTCTATTCATTCGCTTCATGTTCAGAAATGACTCTCAGGCATTGTCATCCTTTAAGCCTCTTATATCGATCATTTTACACTTGATCTCAGACCCTGCTCTTTTTATTTTGTGTAAATATGAGCTGCTCTTAATCAAATGATGCATTAGTGCACTGAATGGCTGCAAGGCCAGCTTTAGACTCCCCACGAGTCTGAGTCGAAATTATTTTTCATTAGCATGCCAGTCAATATCAATAAAACGACACATAAAACAAATTTCCGGCTCAGAAAAAGAAAATTAACTTGATCAATGTAATTGCTTCCTCGTTACAGCTTCCATTTCTTCTCTCATTTATCTTTCGGCGTTAAGGATGAAAAACAAACGGTCTGATTCTAATCAAATTAGCGCAGTTATTTTCTCCATTTGAAGGTTGCTGTTTATATTTATTTTGCAGTTAGCTCTGGATTTGAACTTTATCTCTCCAATTAGTTCTGAATTAGTGCTGGCGTTTGAAATGGAAAAGATGGAAATTTGGTAAATAATTACACTGTGCCTTATCGTGGAGAGAGATGAGTGAGAATTCATATCCATATCACTGTGCTAAGCCTTTATTAATGCTCACGTCACTGGAATTTATCGCCAGTTGCTTAATTAGCTTCTTGGTTTTTATATATATGTCAGCTGAAACATTTCCGACATTGACATTCAAACTGGTTTCATTTGCAGAGTGTCAGAAATAAAGAAATAATAACACACCGACTAAGTCAAACTTGGAAATCTTTATGAAAAGTAAGCTGTCATGTGTTTCCATCTATATATTTATATATATATATATATATATATATATATATATAAAATATTCATAGCTTATTACTGGGGCAATACTGGAGGATCTACATAATCTAATACTAATGACAAACAAATATTAAAAATGTGTTGTTATTTGCCAAAGAAAAACATACAATCATTGATATAATGAAGCTTCCTTTAAAGAGATGTTTACTTACATTTTATGGAAGGAGTCTCCAGTGTCAGCGCTTTGTAACAGTAAGTTTTGCACCGTGGGAAAGTCTTCAAGACAGAGGAGACTTTGCATTTTGTGGTTTCTTGATAACATGAGAAGATTTTTTTGGTCTTATTAGCATCAAGAGAGAGGAAAAAAAGAGGGGCTATTTACAGATGCTATAATCATAAAAAATAACAGGAACTAACATTAAATGTAACCATAAATGGATAAAAAAAAGTATGCCAAAATGGAATGGACTTGCTGTTATTGCAAAGCAATCATTTTTAAGGTGTTAACAGTAACTCCGCTTCATCACACCACTATGGCGTTGATTATTTCCCTATTAGAGCATGACACGGAGTGCTTTATTCCGTACACACACTCCGACTGGAGATCAGAGTCAAACCTTTCGTCCTGCACACGTCTCTTCACGTGGATCTCAGCGATGACTGTCTGTCTTCCCTCCTGCGTTTTTTTCATCCCTATCGCTCGCTCTTGTCGTCAGAAATGAAATAGAAAATCTTCGTCTGAGTCAAGGCTCAGGGACTTAACATTGTTTAGGAGATGGATAATTTACAGTGCTTCTGATAAAAATAATAATAATAAAAAAAAAGCTACAGAATTGGAGGGGGGAAAAACATGAAGCAACCATTTTCAACAAGATGAGCGGTGTAATGGTAAATTAGGTCACTCTTATTGACACTATACTAAAAAGAACTGCATAATGAAATGAAAAAATTGGAGCCTCTTTGACTCTGTGCGCACAGTGTCTGTGTTTAGACTTAAATCAGATTGTTGTATTTGATATAAATGAAGCTGAAACTCCAGCCCTCACAACAACCACGCCCTCGTCTGAGCCTTTTACATCGACAGGTCTTATAGAGCAGTTCTTTCATACACTGATGTGTGAGCGTAACGGAAAGTAGTGGCTCAGTGGTTAAGGCTTTGGGCTGTTGATCAGAAGATTGTGAGTTCAAATCCCAGCATCTCCAACCCGGCACTGTTGGCTTTTTGAGCAAAACTTTGAAAAACTTCCTGACTGTTGCAATGCACTGATACTGAAGACTCCTTGATGAGCAAACGTAAAGGTGTCTGTTAAATTTCTATAAAAGCAGCTGTAGTTCTGGCTACAAGGCAAATCACAGCTTAATGTTAATGCACTCCTTCTAATACTATTCTATATTTTGAAGAAACTCATCAATTTCTATAACAAGCAACTAACACAGCTTCAACTACTGGTAATCAAATGCTGTGATTTAAAATGGTCTGTGTTTAAAATTTGTTATAATTTAATAATTATGTAAAGACTTTTAATAGTATATTAAAAACAACTGAGTGCAAAAAAAGAAACAAACCAAAATATAAATATTTATTTATTTATTTATTTATTTATTTGCTCGTTTGTTTGAATTATTTAATTTCATTAATCTTTTTTTTTTGGTTTTCATTATTACCTTACATTCATTATTTAATCAAAATTATTTATTTATTTAATTAAAAACTCAATCCTGTCATGTAGCTGTATTATATTATTACAGTACTATGTTTTTTTTTCTACTTATAGATTTTTTTTTTAATGAGAACATCCAGGAGGGTTTTTTTTTTTTTTTTTCATTTTCGAATAAGAAGAGTTTTTGTTTTATATTTTTTGACAGTTGGGAGTGTTCAGATTTTGTTTTCAGAAGCGAAAATTAAAGTCAGCTCAGATTAAACATGAAAAGTAGGACAGGTGGGTGGAGGTGGGCCTCAGGAACGGTGTCTGGCCAGGATAAGGGGCGTGTAAAATTTTGCCTATGGCACCAAACAGCCGTTAAAAAAAAGCCAATATATTACAGTGACTCAACTGTGTGGCCTGAAGAAGCGAAAGAGAGAACTCCCGAGGAGACTCCTAATGAGAGTCGGCATCGTTTTACAGAAATCGCATTAGAACGCAGCCGGAGAGCGCACTGCTTCGCCTAATATATGGAAATCGTGCAAGATTTGAAGCGTCTATCTGAGAAAGTACACAAATAAATGTGATGCATTATTTCATAAACACTCGCACTGGTAGCAGTGGCGGCGGCGGGTCAGGAGAAAAAAAGGGCAATAATTGAAGGAGGAAATGTAGATGGGAGGGAAATGCCGAGACTGATCGAGAAGGAGAAAGCCCCCAGGCCCAACAGAGCTGGCGAGATGAGGCTTTTTTACTTTATTTCTTTCTTTATTTTGTTTTATTCACTCCATTCCCTGGAGGAGAATCATGAAGCAAATGGATATTCGTCTGCTGCTGAGAGATCTGATCTGATTTACGGAGCCGTTTAGAAAAGAAGATGTCGGTGTCAGTGCCAGTGCTCCTCATGTAAATATAATAGATCCAACTGTAGGTTAATGGTAATTACCCACAATGCCCCACGGCTGCTTCACAGGGGATTGCACTGAAGAGAGAAGGCAATAGAGATGGAAATAAGACGATAAGTGTGAACTGAGGACAGAGAGCAGCACTCAAATAACAATAACATCTTTTCTCAAATGAAACGTTCTCATAGCTCAACGATTCTTCTGGGGAGAAAACCATGTTTTTTTTCGCATATAGTTTTTTTTTTTGTGGAATTATTCGCTCAGGGCATTTCATCGATATTGTTAAAGGTGTAATTCTGCAGAAAAATATATAAAATTATACTATTTCCCCTATTAGTCCCAATTAGTTCACCCCGGACACTACACTGTTCATGAATATATATAAATATATTCTATAAAGAGGCAGGAAAATTAACATTTTCAAATGTCACTGTTCATTTTGCTTTCTTTTTTGAATTAGCATATCATCTACACCTAGCTATACGTAGCGTCTTCACTCCTTCATTCCTGTTTCACAAGCTACTTTGTGTTAAAATCAAAGTAGTTAAAGTTAATGTAGGAATGCTGTTGCTAGGCAACTAGGGAATATGGAAAGTGGCGTATAAATTAGCTATTGATTAAAGTTAACAAATGTCTTACATCTGCTTTAGTTTTACACTGGAGCTACGAGGCTAACATCGCTATCAAGTAATGAAAGTCACCCCAAAATCTTTACTGTAAATTATTTTACAAAGCTTTAAACATATTAAGCTCTGTAATCTTTTAAAAATAAATGACTGAATAAAAATAAATGACTGAAAGAAAAAAAAAGGACGAGCAGGTATATAAAGAAACCAATTCTGCTTGTCCAAGATGTCCAAATAACAACAATTCCTCTCCTGTCATCATTTCCCATGTTTTTTAATGTAACTTTGTGCAATTAGATTTCAAATTTCACCTTTTTTTGTGAAATTATAGCTACAGCTAGCCATGTAGATATTAGCATCTTTGCTTAGCCGACAGACTGCTTAGCATTGAAGTTGTGAGTTTGTGCTTTCAACATATGAATATGAACATGGATAAAATCAGTGTGAGAACATTGTGGCTAAGCAACTAGCAAACAAAAAAACTAGCTAACAGATTTACCTAGCTAGCACTTCGCTCTTAATGGAAACAAGACAACACTGCTAGCAGTTTAGCTAGCTAGGACACAGCTGTCACTGGAACAAGATAACATTTTGTTTCTCGGATGTTTTGTGAATTTTACTAATAAAAGACGTCACAAGGCTAAAAACCAAACGTGTCCAGCCATATTCAGAAACATTATACTTAAATCAGTTCAATTCAATTCAATCAAATCACCACAGATATAAAATCCTTTATGAAAAAAAAAAAAAAAACAGTCGAAGCTACGATGGGCCCCTGAACTGCAGCTCATGAGAACACAACTGCATTTATATAAGTTATTTTAACTGCTTTTTTTTTTAAATGTTAAAGTTAATACGAATCATAAGCAGTTATTCATCTCATGTCATTTACATTCCAGATTCATAAACGCCTAAAGGTAAACCTGTGTGTGTGTGTGTGTGTGTTGGTACATCCAGCTCGTTTATCACAGTGACAGCTGTCTTTTGGTCAGCTTTGCGTGTCCAGGTGCGTCCTTGGAGACGTGTGCGTTTGGAGAAATTAGCATTAGCCAGAAATGCTACACTAACAGAAGGTGTAGCTTGGCTCCTGTAGAGAAGCTTTGGCTCGAACCATGGATTAGCGTTGTCACCCATCCAGTGGAAATCAAACCTAATCTCTCTCTCGCTCTCTCTCTCGCTCTCTCTCTCTCTCTTGTACACACTCTGATCTCATATCCAACACACACATATGTTTCAGTGTAATGGAGGAAAGAATCCGCTGTAAAAAGTGAGACCGAACTGCGCCGGCTGCACCGTTAGAGTTCAGGATTTTACCTTTCATTTGTTAAGGTTTATTTTTCAGCACACTTGTGTTTGTCAGTGCGTCAGACAGATTGCTCATGAGAGAACCAGATTTAGCCGCCGTGTTGTTTGTCTTTAGTACTTGGAAAGTACTTGGATTTGATTCGGAGAAAATATAGAGGAGTAATCAGCTGCACTGACAAACACTAACAGCAAACCATTACACAGTAATGAAAATGCCAGCTCTCCTATTGGTCCTTATTTACTTTCAATCAGCCAATCAGAAGTGAGGACAATCTGTCTTTCTTTTTCTCCTTCTCTCTCTTATTCTCTCAACAGTAAACTCTGACTGGCTTATGGACGGACAGACAGACAGACAGACAGACAGAGAGAGAGAGAGAGAGAGAGAGACAGACAGAGAGAGAAACTGATACAGACAGACATACTGTACACACAAAAAGACGTATAGATAAAAGACAGACAGACAGACACATTGTGTGTGTGTGTGTGTGTGTGTGTGTGTGTGTGTGTGTGTTTGTGTGTGTGTAAAGTAAATCATAAATCATCTGCTTTTGTGACTAATGAGAAACAGATGGTCATTTAGTGTGCAGTACATCATATATTACAATTATGCTGCAATCTCCATTCTATCTATCTATCTATCTATCTATCTATCTATCTAAAAACAAGCAGACCTACAGATACACGGAGAGACAGACAGGTACGCACACACAGAAACTGATATACAGACAGATATACATATAGATAGATAGATAGATAGATAGATAGATAGATAGACACTAAATATTGCATACTAAATGACCATCTGTTTCTCATTAGTCACATATGATTTACTTTACACACACACACACACACACACACAGTTATTGTCTAAGACCACACTCAAATGCTAGGTTTCCATGTGAGTATTTTTTCTGTTTATTTATTTGTTAAATAATTTTTATAAGATGATTATTTGTAAGATAAAATTCAGTCCCCATTATGTCTTTGTCTTTTCCTTTTCGCTGTAAATGCCTTTTTAAAGCAATAATACCTTTGATTTCTTGTTTTATATATACATACATATATATATATATATATATATATATATATATATATATATATATATATATGTGTGTGTGTGTGTGTGTGTGTGT
>JAKKZJ010000016.1:2801993-2813994 GCA_033441845.1 Pangasius mekongensis
TATTGTCTCTTATGTATTATCGTGGTGCATAGATCTCATAAATTACATTACCACAGTGATGTTGATTTGTGAAACCTGATTGGTCACAAAGTGTTGTTTAATCTTCTATAAAAGCGGTTCTGCTATGGGTTATGTTAAAAAAAATAAATAAATAAAATAAAATAAAACCATGTAATTGCTGGTATGGTGATGTTTAACATTTAGGAAATTTAACATTTGTGGAAGGAGTCTCCAGTGCCATTGCTTTGTATCTGTGTCTTTAAGTGTTCCACCGTGAGCAAGTCTTCAGGACAGAAAGTGTAAAAGATTTTACACTTTGCGGTTTCCTGTTCATAAGCTGCGTGTTTTGTGTTAGAAGTCAAGAGAGGAGAGAAAGGCTACGTGATTCTTTGTTGCTTGACGAACGTCATTTAACGGAATTAATTTTGTATACATTTTATAATTAAATACAAATACATGAACAAGGTATGCGTCTTAAAAGTGATATTACATAAACACATTACATAAATATGACACCATTTTACTCTTTTAATAGTAAAGTTAAAATTTAAATATACATTTTACTACCATTTACTACAAATCTGCCATCAGATTTTAATTCACTGATAAGATTTTAATTTCTAATTAAGTGTCCAATTAATGGAAGTAAATGTATTTATTATTTTATTTATTGGAAAAATAATCAACAGAATGGTTGTGTCAAGGTATTTGGACAAAGTGACATAATTGTAAATATAACCATAATTTTAATACTTGGATGAAAATCCTTTGCAGTCAATGAGACAGAAAATGGCTGTAATTCCTAAATGGTAAACGCCATATTTTTGTGGAGCCTCTTAAAATAAAATCTACACTTCGATCATGTCTTGATTGTTTTATTCCAAATCCATTGTGGCCATTGTATAAAGGCAAAATCACAAAAACTCCATCATTGTCCAAATACTTCTGGACCTGGCTGTATATATATATATATATATATATATATATATATATATATATACAGTCAGATCCGGAAATATTTGGATATTCAGGATATATTCAGCAATATGTAATGTCATGTCTTTTTATCCATTTACAGTTACGTTACAGGAACGTCTGCAAAATAAGTTATCTCCTGTTATCACTGGCATGCCCTCTCATTAATTTATTCCTTGAATAATAGCATGGCCATAGAGAATAAATACTCGCTCCTGATTGGCTGGCAGATGGGGATTAACTCCTCATATTGGGACAGATCTGAAAGTTTACCAAAGTGTATCAAAACTAATAAAAATGCCATGTGACGGATCTTTCCATCTCCTTTGCAGATCCGTTCAGATAAAGATCGCTCCATTAACATCAGATACAGCATCACCGGTGTGGGAGCGGATCAGCCGCCTAATGAAGTGTTCAACATCGATCCAGAGAAAGGCAAGATGTACGTCACCAAGCCTCTGGACAGAGAGGAGCGCTCTTCCTACCACGTAAGTGCACAAGCAAAAGCTGCTCTTATTTCATCAGCTATCAAACAAAAACATCAAGCTAGTCTTATTTTAATATTGTAACTTATAATTACATTTTTCAGAGAAATCCTTGTGTGAAAATAAAATCTGCCTGAATCTTCACCTCTCACTCTGACGTTGCGTGTTTACCATCTGTCGTGCACATTGTTTATTTTTTCCCTGACAGAAGTCGTGGGTTGGAAGTTAGCTCATTAGCTATTTTGACACTCGTTAAATCATCTCTCGCTGTTCATTAACCGAGCGCTAACGTACCATCAGTGTAGATTTGGGTATGTGCAAATTTGTCGAAGCTCAGATAACAAACAGTGTTCTGTCGTGTTCTTGGCTCCGCATGGAGGGCGTTTGATGCTTGATGCGCACATTTCTGTACAGAAGATGTCACTGTTTTGTTATCCGTCCTCAGAAAATGATCCTGGCTCTGAGCTAAGTGCGTAATTAGCATCGTCACGCTCTCGAACTGCTCCAAACATGGAGCAGGAGGAGGTGAAGACATCGCACACTAATTAACATACGAAGCTGCGTTCAGGATGGAGCAACATCGATATAATGAGGGCGATCAAAACAGCTCCCCGTTCTCTCAGATAAACAGAAAGAAAATAAGGATGAAAGGAAAATAAAAAACAAATGGAAACATGGGTTTTGGTAAATATCAGCTCTCACAAATTTGGATTTTTTTTAAATGATTATTAATCTAATTTATGTTATAAACTGATTTGGAAATAGTCAGTTCTAGCTAACGAGGCATGGCCTTTGTACCTGTCAGTCTCAGTGAAGGAGGCGTGGTCTCTATTCCTGTCACTTTCAGTGAAGGAGGTGTGGCCTCTGAACCTGTCAGTTCTAGTGAAGGAGGTGTGGCCTCTGAACCTGTCAGTTCTAGTGAAGGAGGTGTGGCCTCTGAACCTGTCAGCCTCAGTGAAGGAGGTGTGGTCCCTGTGTCTGTCAGTTCTAGTGAAGGAGGCGTGGCCTCTGTACCTGGCAGTTCTAGTGAAGGAGGCGTGGCCTCTGTACCTGTCAGTTCCAGTGAAGGAGGCGTGGCCTCTGTACCTGTCAGTTCCAGTGAAGGAGGCATGGCCTCTGTATCTCTTAGTTCCAGTGAAGGAGGCGTGGCCTCTGTATCTCTTAGTTCTTGTGAAGGAGGCATGGCCTACGCACCTGTCAGTTCTAGTGAAGGAGGCGTGGCCTCTGTATCTCTTAGTTCCTGTGAAGGAGGTGTGGCCTCTATACCTGTCAGTCTCCCTGAAGGAGGCGTGTCTTCCCCCTCCTCAAACCTAAACACTTTTTTAAAATTAAAATTCACTGTTGACAATCTTTCAAACTTATTGAATTGTTTCCTGATTAAATGGATATTTCACGTGTCGGATCATTGATCACGTATTGCACTGCACATCAAATTGTCTCAGATGGGGAGAGATACACACCCCTAATCTCTATCCCTCAGTGCTGAGATGTGAGATGGTGGAGGGCAGACAGTGTTATTTCTCCTCCTCTATCCCTCCATCTGTTTGAAGATAATAACTTTAATTCCAGAACAGAATTACATTTCCTCTCCTTTAAACGTGTGCCTAATCTCTGACTCGCCCTCTTATTGAATTACCACATCACAGCCGGAGCCCTGGAGATACACACACACACACACACACACACACACACACACACACACACACACACAGCTCCACATGACGGATATTGGCTGCCCCAACGGATCAAACGATGTACAAGAAAAAACCTAAAGTCAAATTAACCTTAGAGAAAGACAGAGAGAACGAGGGAGAGGGAGAGAGAAAAGAAAAAACAGATTCAAAGAAAGAGTGACATAGAGAGACGAAACAGGGACAGAGGGGAAAATACACATAATATCAATCATTTTACTTTTTTCTGCACATGGTTTGATCCATCAGGTCAGCCAGTATCTTCCCTGAGCTGGTCTGTACTGTGTGTGTGTGTGTGTGTGTGTGTGTGTGTGTGTGCACATGTGTGTCAGTGGCTATGCAAAGATTTTGGCCAATCTGAGTGAATTCATTCTGATTGCAGATTCCTTCTGGACTGTTTATATTAATCCTAATATAGAAATTCACATAAATTACGGTAAGCAGGTTGAAATTGCTTAAAACAGTGGAGTAGCCAAATATACTGTATATTTTTAATTATTTACTGAGTAAATACTTGTTAAGAAAATGTAGGGGAATGGAAGTGCTTGCACAATGGCAATCCAGTACACTGACCAACCAGGGATCCTCGCGTTAAATCTCTGAAGCTGAGACGGGCGCGCATACATTTGGCAAGGAAAACTGGTGAATAAGCAGCAGAAGAGAATTTCTGATTTTTTTAAGTAATATGTCAAGGTTTGGTGCCCTGTAATTCCAGGTAAGACATGGGATTATTAATAACACTGCCATCATGCATTTAGTGGTTGTTTAGGCTATTTGTTTCAGTTCCTCTGTGTGTGTGTGTGTGTGTGTGAGCGTGAGTGTGTGCTCGCGCATTCACACGCCGCTAGCCTACGATAGAACTAAATCAGTTCAATTTGTGTGGAAGCGTGGTTTACTTGTCTACACTGCTTTGCTTGGAATGATTTATCAGTTGTTCACTCTGATTACATGCAACTTGATGAAACCTGAATCTAATGCAGAATAAAGTGGTTATAAGGTTACACACACATTTAAAATGGACGCGCAGTTGTTGTTGTTGTTGTTGTTTTGCTATGTTGTGGCGTCAGACTTCCACCCCCCAGCCCCCTGAGTTTTTCTCAGGGGCCCCCAGCTCTTCTGAGTATATGTCATGATACATATGGTGCATACTAAAATGCTGAGAATCATGTAAGGATACAAATCTGAGCTGAATTATTCAGGAGTTGGTGTGTGTGTGTGTGTGTGAGAGAGAGAGAGAGAGAGAGAGACAAACATGGCCAGATGTCATACAACGGACAGGAAGATATATTCTGAAACTCACTTTTTATTGTAATTAGATATATATGCATACGTGTGTGTGTTTGTGTGTGTGTGTGTGTGTGTATAGTTGCCCTGCCCCTGGCTGAGTTAAAGCTGCTGCACTAACACCTCAATTAGACACACTGAGTCACACTGTCTAATCACTCTCTCTTCAATTAAAATGCAAATTCATAAAGTTGTGCATATATGTACCGTATTTCTGTGTGTGTGTGTGTGTGTGTGTGTGTGTGCTTCTGTCGTAAACATACTGTTTTTAGGCAAGCAACATTATTATGTTTGGTGTGTATTTATATTTAATGCTCCTGTTCCCCGAAAATGGAGTCATCAAGTGATAAGACGGATAGAAAATGGCAGGGAGTTAATTAAACTTGGGAAACATTTGCCTCGGTGAAAAACAATTTTCACCACTTCCTCACTTCACCACTTTACTACTACACATATGTAATGCACTTTGGACGCTTATTGGACTAATCGCTCAAAATACTCAAAAAAGGCGACCTGAAAGGCTTTATGAAACTTTACATGGTAGTATGCTGAACACTCGATATTTCATTACATAAATAAATGGAAGGATGAGCATGTTGACTTCCTGTCTATCATAGCCAAAGTAGTGAACGAGTGTAAATGTATCGTTATATTTGTTTTAAACAGCTTCGTGCTCATGCAGTTGATATGAACGGGAATCAGGTGGAGCAGCCGGTGGACCTCTACATCTTCGTCATCGACATGAATGACAACCGGCCCGAGTTCAAGAATCAGATCTACAATGGTTCTGTGCTGGAGGGATCCAAACCAGGTAGGCCTTCAAATGAACGAGTTGTTCTTTATTTTATGATTCTGAAGGAAAGAAGAGAGAGAAAGACATAGCCCATGCAAGTATGTAAAAAATGATTAATACGCTCTATAAATCACAATGCAAGTACGAGCTACATACTGATGTTATACCTGGGGGCACTGCAGAAGGCAATTACAGAATAAGGCTCTGGGTTTGTTTGAAATATCCTTATTCTTAGAAGATAGCTGTCCTTATGGTTCCTTCGACTAGGAGACTCAGTCTTCCCAACCTAGGCAGATAAATATCACCGTAGGAACGGGAGTTCCGGCTGCAAGGTCTATATTAATGTTGTTTCCGGTATGTTATCATTTCTGGATGAATGACTAATTCACAGGGACTTGTATGGAGAACAATAAATGGATTAAAAAACGTGGTTTTATAACAAAAGAAAAGGTGTAATTGTTGATAGGGTGAAGTTTTCTATAAGGAGATATTCATTTTTGGAAGGAGTCTCCAGCATCAGTGCTTCGTAACAGTCTAAGGACGTCTAAAGTCTAAGGTTTCTTGGTAACAAGCCCTTTTTTTTGTATTATTAACTTGTAGACAAAAATGATGGAACAACTGTTATATCGGCTGTAACTGAACCTGGACAGTTGTAGACTGAGCCAGTGTCTACTGTAGCCTCGGATTCCTGTTCTTGGCTGACAGGAGTGGAATCTGATGTGGTTTTCTGCTGTTGTAGCTCATCCACCTCAAGGTTCAGCGTAGTGAGATGCTTTTCTGTCCACCACGGTTGTAAAGAGTGGCTATTTGAGTTACCGTATATATTGTTATTAGAATACAACCATCTTCATGGTGGTAATAGTAAACCTGCATCTCAAATCCTGATAGTTCTGTCCTCCATGTCAAATAGTGTATGCTAAATATTGCGATGGAAGATCAGGCCAAAAGTTTGTGGACACCAGACCATCACGTCCATATGTCCTTTTTGAACATCCCAATCCAGATTTAGTCCCCCTTTGCTGTTATAATAATCTCCGCTCTTCTGGGAAGGATTTCCGCTAGATTTTGGAGCGTGGCTGTGGGGATTTGTGTTCATTCAGCCACAAGAGCATTAGTGAGGTCAGGCGCTGATGTCAGGCGTGGAGGCCTGGGGTGCAGTCGGCGTTCCCATTCATTCATCAAGCCTTGAGGTCAGGGCTCTGTGCAGGCCACTCGAGTTCTTCCACTCCAACCTTGGCAAACTATGTCTCTATGGAGCGCGCTTTGAGCACAGAGGCACTGTCATGCTGGAACAGGTTTGGGCCTCTTAGTTTCAGTGAAGGGAAATTGTAAACTACAGCATACAAGGACATCATATACAATCGTGTGCTTCCAGGTTTGTGACAACAGTTTGGGGGAGAACCACATATGGGTGTGATGGCCAGGTTTGGCGTCCACAGGTCCACAAAGCGTTTGGCGATATAGTGTAGCTAGCAGGTTACACACACTGTCTGACAGATCATCTAGCTAAATGTAACCATGAAAGCAATTTCAGGTGATTTACAAACTAAAATTTGACTTGATACACAATAGTTCTCGTCATTATATTTACTAACTCTAATTATGTGCATTTATACTGTATGGCTTAATGTACCAATGCAGTTGCAGTTCACATTTCCACCATTAAGAGGCATGGTGAATTTAAGCAGTTATTTTTTAAGCTAAAAAGACAAGTAGTTTTCATATTGTACACACTTCCTTAGAACTCCATGGTGCAAAATAAGGACCCTTAAAAGATGTCCTTAGGCAGCGATGAGAATGGGACAGACTTTGCATCGGACAGACGCTGCCCAGTCCAGCTTCTCTTACTTTTTACAACTACTTCATCATTCACTTTTTCTGAATGTGGCAGAATAGAGGGGTCTGTTTGCCAAGATGCAACCTGAACCTATTGTGAATGACTGTGTCACTACGTGTGTGTGTGTGTGTGTGTGTGTGTGTGAGAGAGAGAGAGAGAGAGTTTCTCTGGGGATAATGATGCCCACCATAGCACCATTTCTTGCATCAGAGATGATGAAATAACGCAATGCTACAGAAAAAGAAAAAGAGACGAATTGGACGGATAGACAGAATCGTCTATCGTTCTCCACCTCTATCCTGTCGTATATTGTTTTTTCTCTTCTTTTCCAACACGTCAGCTGGATAATGACACGATTTATTTTTACCCTCCCAGAGATAATTGGATCTGAGAGATACCAGAGTGCAAACCCAACAGGTTTTGCTCACGCAACAATTTGTGCAACGCTGCTTTACTCGTCAAGAGATTTCAGATCTTATTTTGGGATTCACAAAGCATGCAACATTTTCCCCCTAAATATATCAACAGTCACAAAGAAGTTTTGCAGCATGTTTGTGTGTGTGTGTGTTCTGAGTTGTGTTTTTAGTTAAATGTTCATTGCTAAAATCCAGTATGCCCCCTAATGGTGGAAGTGTGAATGTATACTCACTGAGCACTTAATTAGGAACACCTGTACACCTATTCATTCATGCAATTATTTAATCAGTCAATCATGTGGCAGCAGTGCATTGCATAAAATCATGCAGGTACGGGCCAGCAGCTTCAGGTAATGTTCACATCAACCATCAGAATGGGGAAAAAATGTGATCTCAGTGATTGTGACTTTGGTATGATTGTTGGTGCCAGATGGGCTGGTTTGAGTATTTCTGTAACTGCTGATCTTCTGGGATTTTCACACCCAACAGTCTCTATAGTTTACACAGAATGGTGCAATAAAGTAAAAAACATCCGGTGAGCAGCAGTTCTGTGGACGTAAATGTCTTGTTGATGAGAGAGGTCAACAGAAAATAGCCAGACTGGTTCGAGCTGACAGAAAGGCTGCAGTAACTCAGATAACCACTCTGTACAATTGTGTGGAACCACGTCGGGTTCCACTTCTCTCAGCCAAGAACAGAAAGCTGAGGCTGCAGTGGGGACAGGCTCACCAAAACTGGACAGTTGAAGACTGGAAAAACGTAGCCTGGTCTGATGAATCTCGATTTCTGCTGAGGCACACAAATGTTAGGGTCAGAATTTGTCGGCAACAGCATGAATCCATGGACCAAACCTGCCTTGTGTCAACAGTCCAGGCTGGTGGAGGTGGTGTAATGGTGTGGGGAATGTTTTCTTGGCACGCTTTGGGCTCATTAATTCCAATCAATCATCGCTTGAATGCCACCGTCTATCTGAGTATTGTAGCTGACCATGTGGATCCCTTCATGGCCACAGTTTACCCATTTCCTAATGGCTACTTCCAGCATGATCATGCACCATTTCCAAAGCAAAACTCATCTCAATCTGGTTTCATGAACGTGATAATGAGCTCAGTGTTCTTCAGCGGCTTTCCCAGTCACCGTATCTGAATCCTGTAGAGCACCTTTGGTATGTGGTATAACGGGAGATTTGCAGCTTGAAAGTGCACCTGAAAAATCTGCAGGAATTGCTTGATGCAATCATGTCACCATGGACCAGAATCCCAAAGGAATGTTTCCAACATCTTGTGGAATCCATGCCACGAAGAATCGAGGCTATTTTGGGAGCAAAGGGAGGCCCTACCCAGTATTAGTATAGTGTTCCTTATAAAGTGTTCGGTGAGTTTAAATGCACATAAAACATGAAAAAGCATGAACAAGCCTTGTGGTGTGTGGTTCTTTTCGTTTTCCCCCACATGTTTTAACAGTTCAAACAACCAAGGTCTGAATTAGAATTCTATTTGCATACTACAATAAATGAAAACTTACGCTGTCATGGTAGCACCGACGACAGCTCTGAACTACAAAATCCATCAGTCACAGCACATCACCTGATTGCGGACTGCACACACAGGCACCCAATTGCCACCACGCGCATATAAGTACCCTTATTACGACAGTTTGGGGCAAAGTAACGCTCAGTGTTCCTGAACCTGACTTACCAAACCTTGTATTTGTATAAATAAGTCTGTATCCAAACTTTGGCAAGACAAATGTTAATATTGGTTATGCCAATAAGCAACCTTTTGACTTGGACTTTGAATTAAAGTATATCAAATCACAATAGGTTTAGTAAGAAATAAAATACCTGGGGTGTGCTTTTATAAGAAAATAGTCTACGATGGGGTGGTGTGATGAAGCGGAGTTGCTGTTACCACCACAAAGTTGATTGTTTTCCTATAACAGCAGATTCTGTCGTTTTTAATTCCAAAACAATTTGCCAATGATTACAATTTTATATTAATAAAGAATGACACATCATACTTTTAAACCTTTGATTTTAAAGATCTTTCTCTTGAAGTTGCATACTACTGAAACGCAGCTAGTCATGACACCAAGACACCTTAAAGCATAACCTCCATCCTGTTGAGGAAAACTTAAAGTTACAGCTTTAGCGTTGACTGTTACGAAGTATTGGCACTGGAGACTCCATCCATAAATATTTACCAAACACATCCTTACAGAAATTTTCGCCAATGCAGTGTTCGCACATTTAGTAAATAAAAACATGTTTTTAGTCAGTTTATTATTAGTCTCAGATTATGTGGAGTGTCTGTCAAACAAGTCCCTGTGTAAGTTCTGCGAAACGACGAGCACATTTATATAAACCTGAGATTTGCGGCTGCTCTACTGTCAGAGCTGCTGTTATAGAAAATAGACCAATCAGATTCCAGAATTCAACAGCACTGTAGTATAACATGTGCATCAATGTATATTAAAGCATATTATCAGGTATTAACGTATATTAAAGTATAATAAAACATCGTTATTGTGTCCAAAAGCATGGAAAGGCATCAGTAAAAGAAACTAATCATAAACCTGAAAACAGCTTAAACCAGACATGTAATTATGGCTTATGTTATTTTTTTTTTATTCCTGTATATCTATTCTGTTTATTTTATTTTCTCCAGACTCTTACTTTTATCAAGGTGTGTTTATGTGCCTTTATAACTGGCCTAATATAGTATTTGTTGGGGTCGTTAACTCTGTGTGTGTGTCTGTGTCACAAGGTACGACAGTTATGACAGTAACAGCGCACGATGCTGATGACATCACCACCTCTAATGGCATGGTGCATTACCGGATTCTCCAGCAGACCCCGCACATCCCGATCCCAAACATGTTCACTATTAACAGAGAGACAGGAGACATCGTTACTGTCGCAGCTGGACTTGACAGAGAGGTACACACACACACACACACACACACACACACACACACACACATAGGTTGTTCTATCTATCAGTTCTATTCTATCTGTCTGCTGTCTGTATAATGAACAGTAACAGAGTGCGTGATTATTAACGGTTAGTCATGATTGTTAATGGTGATGGGTATGAGTAGTGAAGGTGGTGCGTTTTATCTTTTTTCCTCTTAAACCCCTCCCCTAAGATGCCTGATGATTCTAACTGGTCAAAGCCCTGCTCCTCTCATGTATCTTTCTTATCCTTCAGATGACCTGACCCTTTTTTCAGCGTGCAAAATAGAGTAATTTCCTGTTTGTTTGTTTTTTTAATTAAGTCTTACTGTCCAAAAATTTTAGCAATTCACATCAATGACTACTCATTTGAAAAGACAGCCATGTACCAAAATAGATCAAGGAATAAAAAATGTTTCATTGAACTAAATAAACTATGATATAACTGTTCTTTCTAACCGTTAGCTGAATTTTATTGTTGCTTTGCTGGAACATGATTTTTTTGATGGTAGTAATATTTGGGTTGTCATTTCCATGTTACTTTGGGAGTTCCGAACAAAACAGACAAAAAACAAGCATCAGCACAGGAGGTTGATGATACCCTAATAACATAATTACATATAATGTAGTTTCAGCAAGTGTAAATGCTTAAGATAGATCATGATATGATCCAGATACAAAGAGAGAGTTCTGTCTCTTTTTCTCCTTCTCTCTCTCTCTTGCTCTCTCTCTCTCTCTGTCTCTGTCTCTCCCTCATTCTCTCTTATTAAAGTGAGTGATGTAGAGTCGTGTTAGTGCAGAGTAATAAATAGAGACGCACATATGCGCACACACACCTGGAAAATGCTGAGGTAAATATAAAGTGTCAATGTCAGCATTCATGCGTGTGTGTATGCAGAAGCTGTAAAGTCCTGTTACTGCACTCTGTCAGAATAAAAAAGGCATTTGTTGCACAGAGCTGTTCATCCATCTGTTTAACTCACTGCTCCTCTTTCTCCCTCTGTGTGTGTGTGTGTGTGTCTCAGAGAGTTCCTCAGTACACAGTGATCGTCGAGGCGACAGATATGGAGGGGAATCTGAACTTCGGGTTGTCGAGCACGGCCACAGCGCTAATCGCCATCACCGACATCAATGACAACCCACCTGAACTCACACAGAGCACGGTGTGTGTGTGTTTGTGTGTGTGTGTGTGTGTGTACGAAAGAGAGTCTCTACTGTTTATACAGAATGGCCCAAAAGTGTACATCCCCTGACCTCAAACCACATTGTTGCTGATATCTTTTCCGACACTGTATGATCTGCTATCATCTATTAAAATGGACATACACATGTCACAGATCTAAAACCAGTCCTACCTCCATCATAACACTCAGTTTCTTTCTCAACACATAGTTTAATATCACTCCACGCCAGCATCAAACTCTGTTAGGAAGGGTTCAGGTGTTGTTCTTCACACGGGGCACCAGTATGTAAGTGCTGTGCTGTAAATCTTATTACACTATTATCACAGCACTGTTGAATTCTCAATTCTGATTGGTCAGAATTGGCCACTGCATGTCCCAGGTTT
>JAKKZJ010000016.1:2814094-2841263 GCA_033441845.1 Pangasius mekongensis
TTATTACACTATTATCACAGCACTGTTGAATTCTCAATTCTGATTGGTCAGAATTGGCCACTGCATGTCCCAGGTTTTTATTCATGCACAATTTCTAATTTGTTATCATTTCTACAGTAACCACTCAGTCACAGGAATAAATGGATTAAAATGTCTTACTATTTAACCAAGATAAAATGTGTAATGGTTGACATGGTGACATTTTCGATAAGAAGACTTTTATTTCACATTTATGGAAGGAGTCTCCAGTGCCAGTGCTTGGTTAAAGACAGAGGTAAAGTTGTGAGTTTAAATTTGTGAGGTTTTCCACCATGAGATAGAGTTCAGGACAGAGCAGTTTACGCTTTGCTGTTTCTTGGTAAAGCAAAAATGAGTGGGTGGTGAGGGAAATATGTATAGCTGCTATAACATAAGTGATGACAGGAACTACAAATTTGTCTTTTTTATTAATTATGCACCTTCATATTTAGAAATTTTATTAGAAATCTAAATACATTACTTATCAACCTTAATGGTGCCCTGTGTGATGAATATCACTGACACTGACAAATTCTGCAGGCAGATATGCACAAAAATATAATAGAAATAAAATAAAATATTGTACATTATTGTCATATTCGTGTAGTAAATACTATATAATCCCACTTTAAGGACACATACGTTGTTCATGTTTTAGTATTTAATTACAAAATGTATTCAAAATTCCAAAATATGTAAAGATGTAGCATGACATGCATCAAGAAACACAAGCATCATTTAGCCAACAGGTTTAGGAAACATTTATATCTGCCACATAAGTGGCATTGAGAATGGCACTGTATGTGTATTTACCTTATTACCGTTTTATCATTTCATTTCATTATTTCATTGCATCATGCCATTATTCGTGTCATTTTGGCAGATCTACTCCTCCATAAAGAATAATGGACCCTTATTTTTCAGAAGTTTTCTTTGACAGAATTGTATTAGTTTTTGATAAATGACGAAATACACAGCTCCCGTAGTGGACTCAGACTTTTGGACCTGACTATATGTGCTCTATGACATAAAGTTAGAGTTATACTTTTTCTATCTTCTGCTATTTTGTTCCATTATTTGTGTAGTGTAGCTGAAAGCACTTTGTCAGCTTTGTTAAACTTTATTGAACTTTTCTAACAGAGAAACTGTGCACTAAAGTGTGTTGGGTTTCTCTTATTGGACTCAGAGCTGTCACACAGTGTCACAGTGAGCCGTCAGCCGTAATTAGTGCGCAAAGCCAAAGGCAAATGGCAACACACACACAAACACTTCAGCAGAAAACAAGACATGCACCGAGACAAACCAAATGCCTTCTTTGTAAACAGTATGCAGTTAATTGAAAAAAAAACTAAAAGGTTTTTTAAAAAAATACATGCATGCATCCTTACAAAAAAAAAAAGGTCAAATCCAGAAACCTTAAGGGTTCTTCGGCTTGTCCCTCAAGAGGAACCTTAAAGGTTCTATGTTGAAACGTCCTACAGTAGAGAGTGTGATGGGTGGTGTGATGAAGCGGGGTTACTGTTACCACCCTGAAGTTGATTATTTTCCTATAGCAGTAGGTTGAGAAGTGTTCTGTTTCTCTTATACCACAGCAATTTGCCAAAAATTGCTTTTTTTTGGTCTTTCTTGAAGTTAATAATACACAAAATGCAAGCTGTCATATTACCAATGTGGATTATGTGGATCATCCCCATACCTTATGTGGCTAAAAGTATGTGGACATCTGACCAGTGACACCCATATGTGCTTGTTGAACTTCCCATTCCAAATTTATTCCCCCTCTGCTGTTATAATAAGCTCCACTCTTCTGGGAAGACTTTCCACTAGATTTTGGGGTGTGGTTGTTGGGATTTGTGCTCATTCAGCCACAATTAGTGAGCATTAGTGAGCATTAGTGAGGTCAGGCATTGATGTTGGGCGAGGAGGCCTGGGGTGCAGTCAGCGTTCCAATTAATCCCAAAAGTGTTCAGTGAGATTAAGGTCAGGGCTCTGTGCGGGTCACTCGAGTTCTTCCATTCCAGCTTTGGCAAACCATGTCTTCATGGAGCTCGCTTTGTGCACAGGAGCATCGTCATGCTGGAACTAGTTTGGGCCTCTTAGTTCCAGTGAAGGGGAATTGTAATGCTAGTTCTTCTAACTTCGTGGCAACAGTTTGAGGAAGGCCCACATAGAGGTGTGATGGTCAGGTGTCCACATAGTTTTGCCATACAGTGTATGTGCATCTTTGTGAATGAGCCGTTACTATAGAAACAATAACTTATTAGAACTAGTGCATTAATATAAAGCTATGATTTGCAGCTGCACTATATCTGCTGTAATAAAAAATGAATCAACACCTTCTTACCAATCATAATCAAGAATTGTGCTGTGGTATAATGGAAATTTTACATTCACAGCAGATAGGAATGAGGGAGAGAGAGTGACAGAGAAAGAACAATGGACTATTTTTGCACTTCTGAATTAAATTACAGAGCGCAGTTCAGCTAGGGCATGTTTGATGTTTAAAATTTGCCTCTTCACTTTTTCACTAAACCGACTAGGCCTTTGTAGCTAACTAGCCAGAAAGCTTATGGCCACCAGTTTAACATCGTTCATAACTGTATGTCTATATAATCATGTAAAGGGCTTTTCAAACAGACATGCTGACGTGCAAATAAGGATGTCGCAGAGCTAAAAACAGTGATAGCTTTGCATTATTTTCTTCTTCTTGACTCGTAAAGTGTGTGTGACTTTTGGAGCTGACTATAGCACATCTGTTCCAGAAAGTTTCCTGAATCCAGTTATATCAGAGACTTTGTAGACTCTGCTCTTTAAGCTGTGTGTGTGTGTGTGTGTGTGTGTGTGTGTGTGAGAGAGAGAGACAGAGAGAGAGAGAGAGAGAGAGATCTCCCAGCTGTAGCACTTCCTAATGGGATCCTGGTGCCTAAAACCCCTAAGTCCAGGCTTGCGTGTATGAAGAAGATTCAGCCTTACGGGACTGTAACTCTGAGAGAGAGAGTTTGTGTGTGTGAGTGTATGAGAGTGTAAATGTGTGTGTATGTGTTTCTATACATTATAATTTTTTTTTACTTACAAGCAGAACATACTCATATGAATCCTCTATTTTCATTTGAAACATATTCTGAAGTGTTTATTAAAAGATATAAAAGATTTAATCTGGATAATCTCTCTCTCTCTCTCTCTCTATCTATCTATCTTTTTATCACTCTGTTTGTGTCTCTCCCCATACTGCTCTATTTTTATCTGTGTGTCTCTCTCTCTGTGTCTCTATATCTCTCTCAAGTCAATTCCATTAAAAGCTTAATTCTTTATTCTCTCTCTCTCTCTCTCTCTCTCTCTCTCTCTCTCTGTCTACCCCTGTCTCTCTCACACACATTCCGGCTGCAGTTCTCGGGTGAGGTGATGGAGAACAGTGTGAATGTGGTGGTAGCGAACCTCTCTGTGATCGATAAGGACGAGCCTCGAACGCCCAACTGGAACGCCGTGTACCGTGTTGTCAGCGGTGACAATGGACGCCACTTCACCATCCGGACAAATCCGGAGAACAATGATGGCATGCTGACTGTGGTGAAGGTACACACACACACACACACACACACACACACACACACACACACACACACATACACATTTTGCATGGTCCACACTCTCTTTATCTGCACTCCACTCTTTAGTTTGATGATAAAAATGAAACACAGTCCGAGAGCTCCAACACCTTTTACAAGAAAAGTGTGAAACAAACAACAGCGAAAGGTTTAAATTGGCCTTGCTGTTCTCATTAGTGCTCAGTAAGTATAGCGTCTGCCCAGAGACGCATCAGGCTCATGAGTTTTGTTGGGGGGCGGGGGGTTGTTTTCGGTTATTATATACTGTATATAATTGTGTATGTGACAAATAAAGATCTTGAATCTTGAAATCTTGACTCTAGTATAGTCAGAACTTGACAGCACTGCATATGAGAAAGGTTTGGTCACGTTTTTTAAGCATAAATGTCACTACAGGTGTGACTTCAGGTTTTCACACAGGTAGGACAGTGACGCCTGAGTGTGTGATGTTTAATTAACACACTGTTTACCTCTAAGTGTGTACCATGTGGAACACTAATGTTTAATATAATTATTTATTTACTTATTTTATAATGTTATTTTAACTCAGGTGTATTTTAATGTTTAAATTTTTCCCCAGTTAAGGAGAAAATGTTAAAAAAAATAATTCTGTCTGTCTCTCTTTCTAGCCGGTGGACTTTGAGATGAATCGAGCGTTCATGTTGACGGTAGTGGTCGCTAATCAGGCCCCTCTGGCTGAGGGGATCCAGTCGTCTCTCCAGTACACAGCCGGGGTCACCGTCTCTGTGAGGGACGTCAACGAGGCACCCATTTTCCCAGAGAACCCCAAAATGGTGCGATTTGAGGAGGGCGTGCCCGCTGGCACCATCATCACCACGCTTACTGCCCGAGACCCAGACACATTCATGCAGCAGAGCATTCGGTAAGATACGAAGTGTTTACAAACACTAGCTAGGACATTCAGGGAGGTATAGCAGTGGCGTTGTATGTAGTGATAGACAGGACACAAGTGCATAAACTCAGTGTATACTTTATTTCACAAATCCAAGCAGGGGTTAAAGCTTTAATGTTTTCGAGACGGCTGTAAGCAGGGCAGATGAGCGCTCAGTCAGAAAGTTACAAGCAACTGAGCTTGCGAATAAATCTTTCTGTGTCATCATGGCCAAACCCACAACGAGCCACTGTTTGGCATCGTCTTACTTTAAAGACTGTTATATTTGCTTGTAAGAGGCCAATGACTGTGAAGCTGGTGCCAGCCAGAGTCAATAACACAGCCCTCTGTGTGTGTGTGTGTATGTGTGTGTGTGTGAGAGAGAGAGAGAGAGAGAGAGAGAGAGAGATTTAATTCCGCACATGGCACAGATTTTAGTGTGTACACTGACAAGGCTGTGTCCTTTTTTCCCTTTGCACACTTCATTGCACTGTCCACTCCCTGCCCTCTTCTCGCCTCATGCTCATTTCTCTTCTGGCTTTTCCTCTTCTCTCTGAGGGAGATGTGGTCTAAACAAATTTACCAGTTAATTTGCCTACTAATGAGAGTAAATTGGGTGTACATCATAATTTAGGAAGATGCTGCAATCACCAGCTGGCCTGTTTCTCTCTCTCTCTCTCTCTGTCTCTGTCTCTCTGTCTCTCTCTCTCTCTCTCTGACTTTCTTATCTGCATATCTTTTAAACTAATAGTTTACTCCAGTTTTTCTCAGCCATCTGGAACATAACTTCATGGGAACTTGCAATTCGAACGTGACACAAACATATGTTTAAAAAGCCCTCACATTGGCACTAAATATAAGGACAGAAAGGAAATCAGGAAGGGTTTTTTTTTTTTTGTATGAAGTTGAAGGCAAAAATGACAAAACAGGTGATGAAGGATAAAAAGAGAAGACTTATCCTCTCTATGTTAGCATTAAGATGTTTCATTGTGAAGACAGAAAAACACGTTTATAGAACAGTTCACTCTATTTTTTTAATCAGAATTTTCTTTTCCAATATCTATCTAATATAAAATCAACAATTATGAACATTTTGGGGAAATTCCTCTGTAATATCCTTCTAAATAGACGTAAGAATGAACATCTAGAAAGTAAAGTCGTGAACTTTTCCATATTTTTTACTGTTACATTCTGGAACTGAAAAGGATTTAATTGAGATTGTATGTCATGATTCTACCCAAAATAGCCTGTAATACTGAAGTGGGGGAACAATGAAGTTGTGATTGTATAAGTAATCACCCCCGACACCTGACCATCACACCCATATGGGGCTCTTCCCCAAACTGTTGCCACAAAGTTGGAAGTACATAATTGTATAGAATTTCTTTGTATGCTGTAGAATTACAGTTTCCCTTCACTGGAATTAAGAGGCCCAAACCTGTTCCAGCATGACGATGCCCCTGTGCACAAAGTGAAGTCCATGAAGACATGGTTTTCCAAGCCTCACCAACATCAGCGCCTGACCTCACTAACGCTCTTATAGCTGAATGAACACAAATCCCCACAGCCACGCTCCAACATCTAGTGGAAAGCCTTCCCAGAAAAGTGAAGCTTATTATAACAGCAAAAGGGGACTAAATCGGGAATGGGATGTTCAAAAAGCACATATGAGTGTAATGGTCAGGTGTCCACAAACTTTTGGCCATATAGTGTAGTTAGTTGAATGGAGTTGACCTGTGTGCAGTCAAAGTGTTGCATGATCTCGGTATAAATATACTTGCTCCTGGAAGAACCCAGAGTTGGTTAGAGAACACACCTAAAAAAAGCATCATGAAGACCAAGGAGCTACGAAAACAAGTCCACAGAATGAAATTATTCGAAAAAAAAAAAAGAAAGAATATGGCACAACCCTAACCCTGCCTAGAGGAGGCCATCTACCAAAAGCTAGTGTAAGCCTTCTTTAAATTTGCTACGTTTCAGATAATGTGTTGGTCACTAATGGACAAAAAAAAAAACAAAACAGTGAAATAAACGCATTAAATATAAAAATAATTCTAAATAAACATTTCCCTTGAGTTTTGACATTTGTATTACTGCAGTGTAAAAGAAGAAACGTCGGAAAAATCTAAAAAATAAATAAATAAATTGACCAACCTCGTTATTTCTGCCTGTAGTGTTTCACCTTAATTGTGTTCTATCATTCTATCAGTTGTTCTGTCTATAAATGTAGGCTAACACTACTAACTTATATTTATATAATATTTTGTTAATAAAAGAATAAGATCACCCAATTTAAGTCACATCGGTCTAGCTTAATAATGGGCAGCCATGTATGTCTCCGGTCATCTGGTCAGCAGCAGACAAGGTGTTATATTGTATGAAAAACGACAAAACAATGACATAAGTAGCGTCTATGTAGCCAAAAAACACTGCGATCGAGCTGCTTGTTAGTGAAGAAGCTGACACAGGAGGAAAAATGGTGTTTGGGAAGTGATTACTTGGGAACTTCAGGCATTTTTTCAGGGCCAAATGAGGCTCTTTACTGGAAGTAGGAACTTAAAACTATATATATATATATATATATATATATATAGTAGTCAACTTTGTACAAATTGCAGAATAGTACATAAAGTTTGTTGGAAACAGGATGTTGCAGACAAACCCCCGTTAGTAACTGTGTGCTGAGATTGGAACATTTTTCAGAAACATTTTACACACGACACCTGACGATGGACATCCATCCAATTCAATTTGTGCACAGGGCGTACATAGTTATAACTGTCACAAGCCAGACACAGGTGAATGTTTATCCGTGAGTCACATGGTGGCTGGAAGACATGCAGAAGCTCCAACCAAGGCAAAGACAAATCTATTATCCACAGAGTCAGTTGTGGAGGATATTATACTTACTATTATATCTAGAAGAATTATATAGGAACATAGCCACCCGACTTTGGGTGAAAGTGGGGGAGTAAAGTTTAAGTTTTAAACTCAAACAAAAGAATTTTAGAGTTAAAGAATTTTCCTATTATCTTCCCTTCTATTTCAGCCAAAAATATTTCATTTCCGTCAAAGCAAACTTTAGGCAGTATAATGAATTCTTAATTTAGTGAATGCAATTAAGTAGTTATTCATTAAAAGTTTAACTTTATTTTGATGAACTACACAAATACACAGAAACAGCTTTTCAAAGCAGAAAATATAATGACTTGGAGTACAGTCACGATCATCTTCCATCTCTTAATAATCAATTCGCAAGGCTTCATATTCACCAGTTTCTTAGGTTTTTCCATTTCGCTTTATTTGCGTCCCCGCGCCTGTAGCTGCAGCCTTGAAGTGCATTAATACCACTTCTATAAGACTGTAAGCACTCTGTACAAAAAGAAATGGGGAAAACCCAGCTTATTTCTTTTGTCATTATCTCCTCATTCACAAAGAGTCTCGCAAATGTCACATCACATGAGATATAGTGTAGCACCCTATCAAAATACTTAAGAAATTTTACTCATATAAACTAGATCATACGATATGATGACATTGAGGGTTTTTTATTTATGTTTCTGATGTTACTTTTTATTTGCAAGTATGGTTTGCATAGTCTGACTTCATTTAAAGAACTATGCATGTATTATGCATGAATTTAGTAACAGATCCTGGAGGAAAAATCCACTTCCCATTGATCTGTCTCGCTCATGAGACACACAGACTCGAAACCCACGTCTATGAAAGAGGCTTCCTCACTGCACACCTTCTCAAATTGACGTTTTACCATTTTTGTTCAAATACAAAGTGAGGGTGCGGGTGCTCCATTTGCTCCATTGTTCACGTGCCTCCATTTAGTAATTTATATATCGCGAGAGAGATAATGAGCTGTCAGCTAGCTATAGCAACCACAAGGCTTTTGTTTCAGCCTCCCATGTCCACTTTTTCAACTACATCTTTGAAATCTTCATCACAGCTGAGCGCAGGACAAAGCAGATCCTGTCCACACACTGTTCGTCCTGACAATTAACTCCAAATATGCGTCCTTTCTAACACCAGTGTGACTTTCTCCTCAAACTGCACACTAATTAGCTTTTCAGCACTGCTGTCCGAGGTTCCTAATGTTCACACCGCTGTCCTTTCTGCACACACACACACACACACACACACACACACACACACACACTTTTACCTTTGGCTAGTTTCATGTCCCAAAAGTGACACTGCGGCTGAAATAATGTCATTCGCTAACAGCTTGTCACCGATTCTGTCACCGAGTGGCTTCTAAACATGACCCAAGAGCCGACACATTCCTTATCTCTGTCCTGTTTTAAGTAGTCATTTTTAAATAGCAGTCACCACAAATCTTGTGCACAGCTGCAAATTAATTAACAGAAGTGGCGCTTCAAAGGAGCGATGGAGATTAAGATCCGTTGTTGGGCAGCCATTAATCTGCTCGTCATTTCGCTGTTTAATATGCACGAAATCTCACCGGGTGGAAATTGCCAAAGCACTGAAGGGCTGTTATTGATGCTAACACAATGTGTAGGGTTTTATAGCATCTGCTTTAAGTGCTGGTCTGGGACATTCATTAAAAAAGCTAAAAAGTTGTGTAGAGCATACACTGATTAGACTATTGTAAAGTTTGTTATCATGAATCCTGTTTCAATAATGAAGCAACTGAGGTGAGTGACGGAATTTCGCTTTCATAACTGTGGTGACGCTTACTTCAGGCGATCATGGGCGGTCCTGGTGTCATGTGATTTTGTAGAACATAATGGTTCAGGAAACAATTCACAAGCTAATGCTGCTTCTTTCAGATTTAACAAGAAAGGTACATACCGCAGCTCTAAAGTTTAACGTTCAATACTGTTTTATTGCCTGATTTTCAAATGCAAATAACTTGTGCATTGTTATTTCTTGCTGTATTTGCATTGTGCAGATATCTTAAGCTGTCTGATCCCGCTAACTGGCTCTCCATCAACTCAACAAATGGTCAGATCACCACGGCGGCTGTGCTGGACCGAGAATCCGTCTATGTCAAGAAGAACATCTACGAGGCCACGTTCCTCGCTGCTGACAATGGTGAGTGTTTTGAGTAGCAAAAAATGCTACTGACCCCCAGCTTCCAGCTGCCTGGATATCCATTTGATCATCTGTCTCTCTGTAGTCTGTACGTCCCTATGTCTGTCTGCCCCTGTGTGTGTTCGTCTGTCTGTTTAGCCCTCTCTGTGTCTGTCCACCACTATGTTTGTCTGTCTGTCACTAGGTCTGTCTGTCCATGCCTTTGTCTGTTTATCAATTTGTCTTTCTGTCTTCACATCTACTGTCCGTCTGTCTGTCTGACTTTCCATCCCTATGTCTTTCTGTCTGTCCATCCATTTTCATTTAACTCTCAGTCAATTAAGATTAAGTTTTCTGTCCGCACAAACCTTTCTCAGAGAGGCTTGAAAGAAACACTGTGTTTATTAACGATGCTCTCCTTTCACTCTTTATTTCTCTCCATTTGCACAGGGCAGGAGTGTGATTCTCCCTCTCTCTTCCTCTCTCTCTCTCTCTCTCTCTCTGCATAATAAGTCTGTCCATGGTTGTTTTTCTTTCCCAAACAAACCCACGCTTAGCCAAGCAAAACCCCAATCACAGCTAACACACACACACACACACACACACAAGCTCATCTCCCCTGTGTGTTATCGGGCTCGTCCAGCTCAGTGTTTACTCGAACTCAGAGCTGCTTTTCATCCATGACTGACATGGCTAGCTCCCGTGATGTGCATTACGTTCCCTCACTCTTCTTCTTCTTTTTCTTCTTCTTTTTCTTCATCTTTATTTTTTCAGTGGAGGAGTGGAAACAGGGATTAAAGGCATTGCTGCAACCAGTAGATGCTTTACCTCCTATCCTTCCTTTCTCTAATTTATTTTTTTATCTTCCGAATATGCGCCATCTTTTTTTTTCTGCTACTCCGCTTCTACTGAAGCCTTTGTCACTGATTTTAAGTAGCTAAACATTCTGATAACCACTTATATCGGGCAGTATATTTTTATACTTTTAGTTTCACGAATGTTATTGTCAGGGTGTCGGCCTCAAATAAATAGTAAGAATTTTCAAGCAATGACTGACCACAATGAAAGCATAAAAACATTTTATATTGATTGAAATCCAGAAAACAAAACTCTGCCAGGAGCCTAGCTGTAGTAGCATTGGGGGCAGAAACTATGGGCTGATAGGTTGCAGTGGCATTTGGGGGTAGACCTGCAATCTGATTGGTCACAGTGGTATTGGGGTGGGAACTACAGTCTGATTAGCTACAGTGGCATTGGCGGAGGGAACTAACGTCTGACTGGCTACACATTGGTTACACATGCATTGGAGCAGAGACTAGAGTCTGATAGGTTTTAAGGGCATTGCGAGAGGAACCTGACATCTGATTGGTTACAGTGATATTGGGGTGGGAACTACGGTCAGATTGGTTGCAGTTGAATTGGGGGCAGGAACTTCAGTCAGATTACAGTTACAGTGGTATTCGAGGTGGGAACTGACATCTGATTGGTTCTAGTAGCATTGAGGATAAAAACTGCGGTCTGATTGGTTACATGGACACTGGAAGGAGGTAACAAGTCCATTTCTTTCTACAGTGACATGGGTGGTGAAAACTGATGTCTGATTGGTAATAGTGCCATTGGGGGTGGGAACTGCTGTCTGGTTACAGTGGTGTTGGGGGTGGGAACTAAAAGCAGATTGGTTTCAGTGGCATTTGGGGAGGAATCAAAGGTCTGATTGGTTACAGTGGTATTGTGGTGGGAACTCTGGAAACTGCTTTCTGTTATTTGAAAAGAATAGGTGATATTCAAATGAATGAAGCATGATTTCCACCTGGGAGGATATAATTATAAAATACAATTTTAATGTTAGCTGATTTTATTGGTCAAAAAATGTATTGGTACAACTGTAATACACAGAGAGAGGGAGAGAGAGTGATGTTAGTGTGTAACCAATCCATTCGTTTCATCCCTGCTTTTCCATCTCCATCAGAAATGTAAAATTCAGCCTCAAGCTCACACACTGCGGTGGGGACAGAAATGGCACATTCCTCCTCTCTCAAATGCTGCAGGAAGAATATTCTGAAACTCACTCACAATGCAGTGATGGCAAAAGTGTAAAAGTCAGGGGTGTAAAAGTCAGGACTCAGGAGTGTGTTAGAAAGAGTGAGAGAAGATGGATGTGTGTTTAAGCGAGTATTGCTAGATTTCTGATCAGATCAAGTGTGTTGAAAATATTGTGAAACTCAGACAATAAATTTCGATTTGAAACCTTGACGTGTGAAAAAAGCAGTGTTTGGCTGAGGACACTAGCTAGTTTCTTTCTTTCTCTCTCTCTCTCTCTCTCTCTCTCTCTCTCTCTCTTTCTCTCTTTTTCCTCCCCAGTAATTATTTAATTACATAAATGTAATATTTGCAGCACAGCAATAATTTTGGGAGTTTCTCACTTACCACAATGCTTGCCAAGTCTGAATCAAACTGGAACTGATCATTTTGGTTCCTTTGCTTTATGGTTTGATTTTGAACCAAAATGCAAGGTCATGTGAGAAAGACAGGAGCTGAAAACGCACCTGGAGAATCTTTTTTAATACTGTGATTGACAAAACCTTTACGCTTGGGTGTTTACGGCAAGCGCCTGTAAAAATGACAAAAAAAAAATACCCAAGCGTAAAGAACACAGAGAGGGTGCTAAATAAATAATTGTGTAAATAGTAACTATTTGAACTGTATCTAGAGCCCACTGTATGTTTTGCAGCGATCTAGGTCTGTCTTTGTACTATGTATGTATACATTGTGTTTGGTTCACTTCCTTCAGTTGGGTCAAATCGTGTTCTCAGTATAATCGAGTCTTACCAGGGTTCATTCAGGCGGTCTCAGTAAGGCTTTAGCGAAAAAAAAAAACAAGTAGGTTTAAAAGCTGCATATGTGAAAGCACCCTAAGACCACAAGGGTGTGTGTTTAAGTGTGTCTCCACTTCCATCCTTGCCCACGTTCCAGGTTTGTCTCTTCAATTTGGTCTGTCCAATTTGGGAGCCAGTTTGTGTACTGCCTCAGAAGGCCAGATTTTAGCATTATCAGTTGTGTGTATGTGTGCGTGCGTGTGTGTGTGTGTGTGTCCACTAATGGAGACAGATGTCTGAAAGGGTTTGGTTAATTCCACACTGGCAGCCGATAATAGCAGCCTCAGTGGACACTCTGACACAGAAACAACTGCTACACCCACACACAGACTCTTCTCTCCCGCTGTCTCTATATTTCTCTTATTTTTTCATCCTTCTGTCTTCTCAGCTTCCCCTCCTGTTCCTAAGCGTTTATACCTTAGATACCAACTTTTGCTGAGTTTCTGGAAATAACTGCACAATAGCCCTGTATGGATGATGTTAGTTTTCCTGAGGGATCCCAACCACCAGAGGTCTCACTCTCCTGAATACTGAGCAGCACTTCCTCCATGGTGGAGTTCCTGATTTTACTTCTGTTTTCCAGACAGGAAGAAGGGACTAAAATGATAGTTTAGCAATGAACAGTAGGTGTTTTGGGGGGGAAATTTCTCACGGGTGCACTCTGAGAAGTAAAGATGCCAAACCTTACTTTTCCTTTACTATTACTTTTCCTCATTCAGCATTCACTGATGTATTTTTAAATCTTTGCTTTACAAGCTAATTAAAGATTCAACACCTGTACCTTCCCAGGTAAAAGATACACACTACAGGTCAAAATGGAAAAGTACAGTTGGTGCCTTTATTTGTAAGAGTGTGCCGGGAGGGATAGAAAGTAATCTTCCAATCTAAGTAGAACATAAATGGCCAAGTAGCACCTGTAAAGGATTTGATTACCCCAGCAACCCATGTAAAAACTGCCTCCTGAGTAGGCCTAATAAGTGCAAACCTTACACAACTGCCATTCAACAAATATGTGTAATGCATTATTTGGACAGCATTAGCTTTATATGGGTTGCTGAGGAAATTCTGTTCTTCATAGGTACTAGCCAGGGATTTCATTGGCAATGTCAGCGTTTTTCACTCACTCTCCACCCCTGAGAAAATTCCTGGCCAAAATACCAAAATTTTTAAACCCTTAGGGCAATCAGGAAATGATGGATGAAACTCAGTATCCTACCTCCAGTTTAAATTGACCGTCGAGGGAACTGATCATACATTCCAACGCAGAGCCAAAGAGGTGCAGAATTTGGAAATGTGAAGCTATCAATATGCTTATGGGAGTCTTCAAATGTTGGAGCATGAAAAAATGTGCCATTCCAACATTTTTTAATGCCTCTTTTGTTTTTTTAGGTTTCTTGGTGACTATAATAAGATGTTCTGTGTTTAGCTGACACTAGATTTTTTTTCTCCTTCTTCTTACATCAGCATCAAGGATGGCAATTATGGCCAAAGCTCATAAGCACAAAGTGAAGTTAACAGAAAACTAATTTTGGGGCTAAGGGTTGAATTTACTATTTGTGTTTAGTGCTTATGGTAATTATTTTAGGTTAGGTTTGAGCTTAGGTAGAGGTATACGTAGGTTACATTTAAGATGAGTTACAGACATTTTCTGTATGTTAGTATTTAATAGAAAGGCCGTAGCCGTGTTTTAAGTAAAGCTAGAGGCTAATGAACATATAGGCAGCTTTTTTATTCTCCTTTTTCTATTTCTCAGCTCTAGTAATTAAATTACTGTGTGTACTCAGTGTACTCAGCCATTTCAGTAGTCTTGTGATTAACTATTCTGTCTAACCCTGATCTCTACATGTACGTAATCTAATGAAAGGAACATGAGCTTATTTCACTGGCAATGAGAGTTTTTTCTGTAATTTATAGCGCTCTCATCATTAATTTTCATACGCTCATAATTCTGAGCTCTTTCTTACTCGCTCTTTTTCTTTTTTCATTTCTCAGGCTCTCCTCCTGCCAGTAGCACAGGAACGCTGCAGATATTTCTCATAGACGTGAACGATAACGCTCCATCACCCGTTCCTCACGATGCTCAGATCTGTGAAAGATCCAATATGAACTCTATCAACATCACGGCTGTGGATGCAGACACTGATCCCAATGTCGGTCCCTTCGTCTTCGAGCTGCCTCTTCACCCCTCCATCATCCGTCGCAACTGGACTGTCTCCCGAATCAATGGTGAGAAATGCAAAAGAACTTGGAAAATGTAGCGCCAAAAAAGTAGCTTCCTACCTCATATCACTCAGGTCTTTCATGGTAATCTGTTGTGGTCATTTTTATTTGGTACTAATCTCAAAATAACTACTCCTATACTCCAATCTCTAAAATCAAACCGTTAACCATATGCCAAATCCAAATCCTAAATCCAACCACAAAATCCAAACACCCAAAGCATTAACCTGTATTCTAACCAAAACCTCAAAACATCCTCAATCCCCTAAATTTAACCACTAATCTAACCCCCAATCCTCAAACCCAACCCCTAAACCCTAGCACCAATCTTTGATCCCCTAAGCCCTTAAACAACTAACCAGTCTCACAGCCCTGGATCACAATTCAAAACCCTTAATAACTAATCCAAACTAAACTCACTTATCCCTTATTTTCAACTCATACCCTTAATCCATAACCACAGCTCTACAAAATAACCTGAACTCCAAGATCTATAACCACATACCCTAACTCCAAACCTCTAATCCCAATACAACTTTAATCCTCTAACTATTACCCTTAACTGCAACCTATATCCATAAAATTACAACTCCAACACCTAATGCTAGCCCCAACTCCAAATTCAATAAACCATCATTTCCTACTTGTAACCTTAGCCCCTAACCCAACCTCTGCAAATGAACCTTAACCCTTAAGATACTTATTTGTACTCATCATACCATAAACCTCTAATCCCAACTCCTAAAATAAATCCTAATCCAATTTCATCCCGTCTGCAGGAGACTATGCCCGTCTGAGTCTAAGGATCCAGTTCCTGGAGTCGGGTGTGTATGAGGTTCCCATTTCTGTGTCAGACTCTGGAAACCCACCACTCTCCAATCGCTCAGTCATTAAGGTGAAGGTGTGTCCGTGTGATGAACATGGCGACTGCACTGCGCTCGGTGCTGTAGCAGCGGCGGGCCTGGGCACTGGCGCCATCATCGCCATCCTTATCTGCATCATCATCCTTCTTAGTGAGTAACTCTAATAAGTTTTCAAATTTAGTTGATTTTGGGTTGTATGGTACTAGTAAACCCAGGCCAACTGGACTTATTATATTATGAAGAACTCATCTTGGGATCATTTCTACTAAATGGTGGGAAACTTCCATATATTTATATATCTGTAATTTACACAGAGATTGTTACAGCCATTTCAGTGTCACTTCTAGATCATGTTACCATTAGTGCTGTAAGTTTCTGGTTATGTATAGCCAGAATCCAGCAGAGACAATTTCCGTGGTCACTTAGCTATTCATGAGCTGATGAGCAGAAAAATCACCAAACTCTGCTTGACTCTGGGCTGATGGGCTCAACTCTACTGATGGGCTCGTCTTTGTTATATGATTCATGAAACTGACTCACACAGTACAAGCATCTCATTTATCTTGAATGTCCTGCATTGTGGGACAATCTACTGTAGCAGTGTTGGAGTTTCACAAAGGTCAATGACTAACTTGAAGATTTTCTATATTTCAATTTTTAATGTGTTGGACATTCTGACTCCATCCAGTGCAGTTCTGATTTTCTGATCAGAAATAACAACCAAGTGCAAAGCTTGCTGCTAAAAATCAATGCCTCATTATAGTAGATTTAATCTTAGATATGACACCTGCCCCAGCCTCTGCTGTAAAGGTTTGCGGTAGTTTGTAGTTTATATCTAAAGATCCTGAACCCACAATATATTATTCACAATAACAGATACAACATAAAATACAATATTCACTACAGAGAGTTAAATATTTCTTATAAGATTCCAGTTACTAATGCAGGAGTTTAACAACTGAGCTACCACTGTGTGTAAACCAGTACAAAATAGGAGAGTAACACAGTGCCAATATTTGTATCTGTATTCGGATTTAAACTTAAAGCCTCTTTTTTTTTTTATTAAGTATGAGCCTTACCACAATGTCCCCAGAAACACTGGAAACTACTGGAAGAAACCTAGAGGTAGAAATGCCTAAATCACTGCCTCATCATCGCCAGTGCCTGCTGATGAATTTAGTGTGCAGGACTGTTTTTTAATTCCCCCTCACACAGTTATTATTTTTGTTTGTACTTGCCTGCAGCATTTTCTAATGAAAATGGGTTCTATTTCCTAAACCATAAACAAATTAGTAGCCAATTATTAAAACACCACGACCCTGACCAGGCAGTTACTAAGCATGAATGAATGTAAAATGCATTACACAGCAATTCAAGTTCATGTTAATGAGTATGGTCTTTTTTCCTGTGTGCGTCATACCTGACCACTCACTTGCACCCAAAAGAAAAACAACTCGCAGGATCCCAATTCTGATGCACACCTCTAGTCTCAACCAGATGCCATGTGAACCTTTCTGGGAAGCTGGGGAAAAAAAACACACACACACACAACCAAATAGTGAGCCTCCTATTCGTATCTGTATTTGTATCTGTTTAGAACATGTTATCTGTTCATTCCGAATAATGGATTTGTATTCAGGTACATCCCCCTTTTAGAGCAAGCTGTTTTGAGAGGATATTTGAATTTGATAGCTTTGACGAAATAAGTACAAATTGTACATCTGCTTTCTTCTGAAAATACTCTCTATAACCAAAATGCCAGAGGCTAAATAGTAAATCAGCACATCCTGGCATGAAATACAACCTGGAGAAGCCATTATTTCTTTATCCCTTTTTTTCTTTTAATAACACATCTACTCTAACACTGAATTGTATTTCTTCTGCACTCCAGTTTGTGGTATAATTAACTGTAGCTGAACCTCACTCGTACCTCCAGCTTGTTTTTTCACCCTGGGGTTAAAACTCTGCTACTCCAAACAAACACAAGGCCAGACTTTCTTAGCCCTGAGGCATGCAGTACTGAAAATTTTGGCAGGTGGTGAAGAGGTGAGAGATTTCCTCTTCCCCATACATCGGAGAGCTGCTCATCTGGACATATCTATAAAACATTTACCTAGCACTGGCTGGAACATCACGTTCATCTCCAAGGGGAAGATATTTCAGTATGGGAGTGGATTTTGTGTGTGAATTATATACAGCACTGAAGCTTGGAGTTGCATAGAATATTTTCTAATATGTTTAAGATACTGTAGCTGTGATGTATGCATTGGGATAATAGCAAATGTAAGCCCTGAGCACACGGATGCTCGAAACATCAGCTGAACAGTAAAAAACACCATCAAACACCAGTGCATACCCTCAAATGTCAAAATTCCCCAGTAAACTCTGGGTGTTCACCAAACATTCACCAAAATATTATGTTATTCTTTATCAAATTTCACAAACTCCAGCTTTCCTTATCAAACTTCAACAAACACCATCAAACACCAACAAATACCATATACAAAAGTAAGCCCAACATTCTCACATATCAGCATTCTGCATTAAATACCATCATTCACCAACACGCACCACGTTCCATCAATGACCAGCATTCTCCAATAAACATCAACACTAACTATCAAACACCAACATTTCCATCAAACACCAACGTTCGCCATCAACCACTATTAACCTTCAAACACCGATCACCATCAAATGCTAACACTATCTTTTAAACAACATCAAACACTAATATCCTCCATAAAACACCATAATCCTTTGAACACCAATATCCTCTATAAAACACCATAATCCTTTGAACAATATCCTCTATAAAACACTACCAAATACCATTTCCATCAATGACCAATATTCTCCGATACACACTACCACTCACCAGCAAATACCAACATTATCCACAAGACACCATCATTACCCTTAAAATGCCAATATTATCTAAAAACACTAGCAAATGCCAACATTTACCATCTAACACCAACATTCACCATTACACATCAGCATTCATTCAAACACCATAACCCACCAGCATTCTCCAGTCAACACCAACATTTATCTTTTAACACCATCAAACGCCAGCATGCACCACTGAACACCATCAGCTTGTGAAAGAAATTGAATTCAGATACAGATTACACACCTTGTTTGACTTGGAAATAATTCAGATTAGCCTCAATTGGTTTCCTTTATTCTGACTTCAGTGGAGCACATTGGAGTTTTTTTTACTTTTTTTATTTTCACTCCATCTGAGACATCAGTTGGATTATTTAATGATTGTTTCGGATGCCTGGAAATGTAGCTAATGAGTAGAGAACATTCTCAAAGCTTCCGGTCGCAATTTAATAAAACTTTCTAAGAACTTCTGCTGTAATCATAAAGACTGCCCTGTGCTTATCCCAGGATTCTTATTCACAGTCTGCTCCTATTGAACATCATTTCAACACACTCAGTACTGCTTACTCTTCTACACCTGTATGCTTTAAAGACTTACAGTCCTACAATTCAGTGTGATCCAGAAGACGATGGGGTAACTTTTGAGTCTGGTTCCTCTCAAGGTTTCTTCATCATGTTGTTCTTCCTCATAAAGGTTGCTTCCTCAGGGAGTTCTTCGTCTCCTCTGACTTTTTCGTTAGGGATCTAAATCTACGTTTGGATTTCTGTAAAGCTGCTTTGTGGCAGTGTCTAATTTGTCTACGAAGTCTGTTAATTTTTTGCTCTGGCCATGTGTGATTTCTGTATTGCAGGCATGGTTTTGCTCTTTGTGGTATGGATGAAGAGGAAAGAGAAGGAGAGGCAGACCAAACAGCTGCTGATTGACCCTGAGGATGATGTCAGAGACAACATCCTCAAATATGACGAGGAAGGAGGTGGAGAGGAGGACCAGGTGACTGGAGCTCTGATTCTAGACATACACTTAATTCAGCTGTGTGGACCTTGTTGTCTTATGTATGCAGTTCACAGTTTTATTAGCCCATGAGCAGCCAAAGTCACTGGCTCTTCTTATTTATAACATTATCTGGACCAGATTGGGTAGCTAAGAATTTAATGATCAACACTGCCAGAAAACTGCTAGTTTATTTTGAGGTCATTAAGTGCTAAAATCCTCACTTACTTCACATAAGGTATACAGCTAAATAAAGCCATTACTACCACTCCACCTGGCCTGAGGGAAGGAGCTAATCCAGCTGGATATTATCTGCAGATGTTCTTGCTACACGCTTCTTGTGTCCTAATTACAGTTGTTGGCCAATGTGACTATATTAGCTTTGATGCATGTCTTTATCATGACTGTGCCATAATCTTGCTAGTGTTGTATGGGTTTGTCTTTAGCATATCTGTGTGCTAATCTGCAGGACTATGATCTGAGTCAGCTGCAGCAGCCCGACTCCCTGGAGCACATCATGGGTAAACCCCAAGGTGTCCGACGGGTGGACGAGAGGCCTGTGGTACCCGAGTCTCAGTACCCGCTACGGCCCATGGTGCCCCACCCTGGGGACATTGGAGATTTCATCAATGAGGTACACTGACTGAAACTGAATTGAAGGAACTGAATTTTTGTCTAATTAGTTTAAAAATGCATCCAAATATTCCAATAGGAGGATAAAACCTAATATAGAAACCAAGCAGTGGAACTAGAAAGCATCATGTATAAGATTCCTGTTGGTTTTATTGCAGGCCATGCTAGCCATTTTGAGCGCCATTTTTTCAGTGCAGTGCAGTATTGTATTCTCAATTCCTTTTCTAAAATTGTCTGGTTTATTTATGACTTTAAAAAAATGTAGACAATTCTAGTTTGTAGTGACACCGCTTTCTCTTAATAAGATGTTTGACCAACACAGAACAAGCATGGTACTTTTTCAAGTTAGTGAAATATAAATCAGATATGTGTTTGGAGCTGAGTCGTGTGGAAGTTTCTCTCCCATTTTCACTTCCATAAACCTTTCAGGAAAAAAAAAAAAAAGAGTTTAAATCTCTAAACCAACCTTATGACAGTTTTTATAGTAAAAAAGATACTATGATACTAAAGTTAAAGTAAATGGTGTCATTTTGTCATTATCTGGCCCTTTTAAGGGCACCTGTCTTAGTACCTGCCCTTCGGTGATATTATATTGCACACGCAATCGCTGTTCCTAAATTGAATTTCAGCCTGTGGTAACTCACTCTTCATCTGCTAAATAATGTATTTGCATAGATGCCACCCTGTTCTTTTGCACCTTTAGCTATTAAGGCAAACAAAAGACATGCTATTTTGACACTGGTTATCAACTGTGCATGTTTTTGTACATGCGAACTTTTAGCAACTCAGCGCTGTACAGTTTTATACCATTATAGTTTGTTGTTCTAGGTTGTTATTCTCCAGTATTTGTTAATTCATGAGTAAGTTCTAAAACTTAGCTCTAGGGGCTTAGCGAGTTGCATTGTAGTGTCACTGTCATGGTCCTTTGCCTTGGAGACTTCCAGAACTAAGCTTGATTTCCATGGTTATAGAGACATTTTTGCTTTAATATTGTGGGTGATATAGTACCTCCCCGGGACTTGAGAGGAAAAATGATTTCACACTGATTTATGGCTTCTACAGGAGCGCATACCATCATTTACCAATCTCAGTCTTGGAAGGTTTATACATCATTGCTAATAATCACATTCACTACAGCTATCACAAATTACATTTTTGCCTTCAGATCCTCACTTTTTATCTCAGTGCCTGTGAGAAAGATTTGGCCAAATCCATTTATGCAGCTGGATTTGATTTTGCAGCCATTTTATTGGCCAACAACTGTTTCTGTGTCTCAAACCAAAGATCTTACTATGTTAATCAGCTAATCCATCAATCTAATCACTTTAATTCAGACTAATGATGGCCGAAATGCTAATATTCTACTTGGGGGAAAATGCTGCTGATATTTGAACTCTTTCTGTCTTTTAATGCAGGGTCTGAGAGCAGCGGATAATGACCCAACAGCCCCACCATACGATTCGCTGCTAGTATTTGATTACGAGGGCAGCGGATCCACGGCCGGGTCGGTCAGCTCACTCAACACCTCCAGCAGCGGAGAGCAAGACTACGACTACCTCAACGACTGGGGACCGCGATTCAAAAAACTCGCCGACATGTACGGGGGTGGAGACGACTAGAATGGAAAGGGGCAGTCCCTTAAAGGCTCCTCCCACGTCACCTGACCTGCGGCGACGACCAATCATGGGCCTCTCTCTCTCTCTCTCTCTCTCTGTGAAAAACACACCCACCTACCAATTGCTTGGCCAGCTCCAGAGAGACTTGTACAGAGAGAGACAGCGATATAGTGGACCTGCTTTTTCCTTTAATTATGTTTTTATCAGTTTGTTGTTTTTTATTTTGTTTTTTTTGTTTTTTTTAGTAGTCCAGCTGTATTCACGCTTTGTGCGCATTATTTTTTCTGAAGAATCCTGCATTTTGGTTGATGCAACCGTCTGCAGGTGAAACTTCCTGCTAGTATTGAGACAGCACATAAAAAAGAGAAAAGAGTTAAAAAAAAAAAAAAAAAAAAAAAAGACAAGGTAGGCATTCTACTCTTAAAAATGGTCTGAACAAGCCATTCTTTTTCTTTCACTGAACTTGAATTCTTTCGAGAAGAGGAGCACTGTCGTCGTTGTCGTCGTTGTCGTTATCGTTGTTTAAGAAGTGCCTTTAGTGGTGCGTAGTTCTTGGATTTTTCTCAGGATTGGTCTTCTGTCCAGACCTACACCTGACATCAACACACACTCCTACAGCTGACCGGCCATATTCAAGTTCCTCATAATTCTCCTGCAAGAATGTTGAGGCTTTTGGCTTGTAGCTCCGTGACAGGAAGCTTACATACCTTAAACAATGTGTGTCAGATTTGAATAGTACACAGTACATCAGATATTTCGTTTTCGACAAAATAAATTAGCCTGCACAGTCTCACATGCTATTGAGGAGACAGTTACGGAGAGCTCGGCAGAAACATTATCAAGCCATGAGGTTTAATCGTGGGTCCAAATTTGGTACTACCGATAATTGCTTATATGACATACCGTGATATTTTTAGCGTGATTTTAAAAATATCACTACCCTGCAGGAGGCTGTCTGGGTAGGCAACATTTTCGGGCAGGATTTGTGTTCCTGAGCTAAAGATTGCCCCCTTTCAGAAAGCAGCATATGGACAACTTCTAAGGTTCTTCTGAGGTTCCTTCTTTTTGGACAGGTTAAAAATGCAGAATCCTATTTGGCAGCAAATCTCCGAGAACGCAGGAAAGTTTGAGAAACTAAACTCTCTAAAATTCTCTAATTCTCTTCTCTACTGAGAATAGTGAAACGTAAACATATTATACCATTAATTTGTAAACCGTTATTGTTGTTATTGTGATATGAAAATGTAATGCCTTGAAGGGCTAGGGTTAGGGTTTCATTTCCATGTTTGCTCTTCAATGAGGCTATGTCCACAGGTAGATTTTTTTTTTTTTGGCCCCCTTTTCACACGAAAACAGTATTTTGGCTCACTGAAAACAAAGCTCTCGAAATTGTTTTTCCATTTTCCGTGTGGACGGAGGTATTTTCAAAAAAACGCCGGTCAATGTGGATGAGAAAATATTTTGAAAATTGGGGTAAAAACTGAGTCTGAGTCTTCACGAGCTCAACAAGCTCTCTATAGATGCAACTGACACTTACTTAAGCAGCATAAATTTATTACTCATCTTCAAAAGCATATATTAAGAAATTAATGAGACCCAATTGCATGTATGTCACAAGAAGATTAAACTATCGCTCACTGTAAGCCATGGGCCAAAAGTTCCTGGATTCCCACTTTATGAGGCAAAAAGGGGGCGTTGAATAGCAAATGTGAGTGTTCATTCATCACAACAGACTCACCCACTCTGTATCACTGCACTGTTGAGTAGTTGATTCATAGATATTTGACACATTTATAACCAAATCATTTGGGCGTTCATGAAGCCTCTCCATCTTTTGAACGTACTGAGGAAGTATTCACAATAAAATATACTGTATAGATAATAAATGTAGTTTGATGTTTGATGTTTCACACTATGCTGGTGTTCAAATTATGCTGAAGCTCCCATCAGGGTCACAAAAGGAAGAATCGAGTCCAGAAAGTTGATAACGACTGGCGAATTTCATTTATATTAAAGGAAATGTGTTTGGGGTTTGCTGTTTTGCATATAGAATGAGGAGAGAGTTTAATGATTAGTCACAGTTGGTGGTATAAAACACAATCCAGTATCAAAATGATTGGCTTTTATGGTTTTATAATTCTTCTAAAATCCTGTTGACGTCTTTGGTTCATACTAAATTACTCAGCTTCCATACGAAGCAGCATCCCGAGGCCAACCTTAAAGAACGTTCTGGGTTTTATTATAACGTAAAATCTGTTTATTTTGGACAGTCATTATGCATAATTCAAACACGCTTGCCAAAGTAGGGAACTAAGAATTAGCAGAACTCGGTAACTAGTGTTAGAAACTTGAAGGACTAGGGAAATAAACAATGCGACAGGAATTTACAGTATAAGTATACAGTAATGGGAAAGAGTGTTATCAAGAATATTAAGATACAGGAGCTAATATTCATCAGAGTGCGTGATCAAGGTGGAGCAGTAGAGAGGAAACCCAAGAAACAGGAAGTAAACAAGGAAATGGACAACTCGTGGGGTAAATAGACTGAGTCTGCATTCACACTTGGCATTTTTTTTTTTTTTTTTACAATAAAAGTGCTGGCCAGATATGAAAAAAGCACCTCACCGTAGAAATGCTCTTACCGATCCTAGCTAGTGTCGGCTAATGAACTAGCCTAGCTTGCGCTCTAGATTAGATTTATTATTATCAGCAATGCAGGTGACATAAGAACTCTGGTGATGAGGAGGTTGTATGTCTTAGCTGTAGCTTTGGAGGCAGAAAAGAATTGCTTATCATTACACACACCATTATTTTTAGTTCCATTTCAATGTTGGAATATTAGCAATGAAATATTTTTGATTCAACATATCATAAATCTTCATATATTCATTAAAAAAAAAAAAGTCCTTGATGTCACTTGGCGCTTTTTTTTTTTTAAATCTTTTTTGATCCGCTGTTTTAAAAAAAAAAAAAAAAAAAAAAAAAAAAACACATCAGTGGCAGCACTGTCAAATGTGAAAGCAGCCTAACAGGACTACAATGAGGCTCATGAGGAGTAGATGGTATTAATGATCAGAGGGTGTGGTCAGGGTGGAGTGGAGGTGGAGGTGGAGGTGGAGGTGGAAGGGAGGCAAACCAGAAAGTCATGAGACAGGAAGGCTTCTATGACGGCAACTTATGCACTCACTATGCACTATATTCTTACACTATACAATGTGTCCTCGACTGTCTAGTATGTTTGACCAGTGTCTCATATCGAACACTAAAGTTTTAGTCAGAAATAACAGATCATTGTGTGGTATCTCATATCAACAAGACACCAGAATAGCCTTCGCAGGAAGAAACTAATTTTACACTGTAGCGTAAGCCATTTTCAAATAAAATAACTCTCTCTTCAAATAAAGTACTTTCTAGTAGCTCCGCCCCTTCTACTGAATTTCCCACGCTAAAATTGAGACTTTGCCGAGAAGTAGCATTTACTTCCTAAAACATGACAAAGAAAAACAGTAAGAAAACAGCTAACATTAGACACTGTGTATTTTAAAAGTGGTTCAAAATGTTCAAGTCGAGCGCTATTGCTAATCTGTGAGCTTTGTTAAAAAAAATCCTGTGCAGTTTTTGAGAAACTAATTTTTTTTTTTTTTTTTTTTTTAGAAAGTCTGTGATTCGTTTTGTGTGTGTGAGATGCAGGTTTACGAGGCCTCGTCAGATTTAATGTTCATTCCTTTTATTCACAGAAACAACCCACAGCTATGCTACAGAAGCCCTGCTTTAGTTTTACATACGTACATGTTGTATATAAGCTTTTTTTTAAGCGCTCATTTTAATGGACCATTGTGTAAAAAGTCTTGTGTTTTATTTTTCCACTTCTTAGTTTATAGTTCAAGCTTTGTTGATATCTTCAAGACACCATGACAAAAGCCATGTGAATGTGGTGTCACTGAGGAATTTAAAGCCTATGGCCATCATCTAAACGCTGAATACATCACATTACTGCACCCACTTACACATTTTCATGGTTTTTTTTTTTTTTTTTTTTTTGTACAAATATAATGAATAAAAATTATTTTTAAAAAAAACTGAGAGTTGAGAACACAACAAAGAACTGATTGCGCTATAAATTCAAGTCAAAAAAAGTTTCATGTTCGTCAGGAGAGGTAGTCGAAAACGCATCTCAGATATACACGAGACCAAAAGTCCAAGTGCACTACTGTTTATTTCATCACTTATCAACAGCAAAATACATTTTTCTCAGCTGATCTTATTATCCAAGAATGTGTCATTTAGCACCGAGACAGATGCAGTGTTCAGCTGTGTGTGTGTGTAATCATCGTATAAACCTGAAATCTATAATATCTTGCGTGCATACAGTGCACTTCTGAACTGTCATAACACCACAGGGTGGGCCATCATGCCTTACAATTTGGCAACTAACAAGTGTATAACAGGACTATAATGCAACTAATATCAGTAATCAGTAATCAGGTGACACGGTCAGGGTGGAGCTAGGGTATCTCTTCCTCACGTAACAATTCCTTCCTTAGAGGATTTGAAGAGGATATTTGAAGAAGGCCATGTTCTCTTAAGCGCCACTGCCTGTCACTAAGTGTTACAGACCTACACACACAACACTGTGATTACAAACTGAATTAACATCACTAAAAGCATATTAGCCCATGTCCAGTATATTTAAATGTTAATGTTCTGGCCTATACAAGATTCCACTCTGTTATGCACATTTTCATGGACTTTGATCCAAGGTGCTTAAGGCTGAGGGTGGCTATAGGACTTAGGGTTGGGTTAGCATTGGGTTAGAACATTGTTAGAACAACTCAAGCATTTTGCAGCTCTTTGCAAATAAAAGTTAATTTATCTATTTGTTTCATTATTTAAATCAGGGGTCTTCAGTCTTAACTGCAAAGGGCTGGTGTGGTTGCAGGCTAGCAATTATAACCAACTTGGCTGCACAGTTGATAGTTGATTGGAGACTAAGGTGAACTGATTAAAAAAGTGAAATCAAGTGTGGCTCTTACCGTGATTTGGGGTTAGGATTAATGTTAAAGGTTTGGGGTTAGCGGGTTAGGGATAGCATTAAAGGTAAGGTTTGGGTTAGCGTTGTAGGTTTGGGGTTAGAGCTAGCATTAAATGTTTGGGATTAGGGCTAGCTTTAAAGGTTTGGTACGGTGGAAGATTTTGGGTTATGGCTAGGGTTAAAGGTTTGGGGCTGGGGCTAGAGTTAAAGGTTCAGGGTTAGGGCTAGAGTTAAAGGTTTTGGGTTATGGCTAGGGTTAAAGGTTTTGGGTTATGGCTAGGGTTAAAGGTTTTGGGTTATGGCTAGGGTTAAAGGTTTTGGGTTATGGCCAGGGTTAAAGGTTTTGGGTTATGGCCAGGGTTAAAGGTTTTGGATTATGGCTAGGGTTAAAGGTTTTGGGTTATGGCCAGGGTTAAAGGTTTTGGGTTATGGCTAGGGTTAAAGGTTTTGGGTTAGGGATAGAGTTAAAGGTTTTGGGTTATGGC
>JAKKZJ010000016.1:2857847-2867864 GCA_033441845.1 Pangasius mekongensis
CCCCACCCCCGAGTTCTCAAGGCTTTGGGGGTGTGGGTCGTACCTGTTTTTTTTTTTTTTTTTTTGTAATCCCCCCCTTTTTTTTTTTTTTCTTTCCCCCCCCCCCCCCCCCCCCCCCCCCCCTTTTTTTTAAAATTTATTTATTTATTTATTTATTTATTTATTAATTAATTATAAAACTCCTTTCTAGTTACTGAATCATTAGCATGTGGAAGGCAATTAAAACTTGCTTCAGATATTTATAAGATATAGCTCCTTCTTGCATCAGATGCGCATGCATTCTCAGTTTGGTGTGAACGTCGCTGCACCGCCACTTCCATAAAGCTTTCGTCATAATCACTGTGCCCTTTTGAGCCCATTTTACACCAGAAGGCATACACTGTGACCTATTTGCCATGCCTTTTAATTTAAACCAGATGGGATGTCAGACATGCATGTCGGTGCAGGCAGAGTGTGAAGCAATTATTTCTATCATTTAGTTAGTAATTATTAACATGGACAGATGCATACAGTTAAGGCTTCAATTATAGAGCTGTTTAGAGTGAACGGTCTTTTTCTAAGTACCTGCAGATGTGAGTTTCTCTTTGGTACATCACTGTAAATCTGGTCATAAATTATATCAGAATTAAATTTAACTTGACAATACCCTTAGACCACCTGTGGTAGATATCGGAGGATAAGGCTCTGAGGAGGCGTGTCCATGATTAACCCAAACGCTTCCAAAATTTCCATGTTGGAAGACAGTGGTCAGTTTCCATACTTCAGACGCTAAGGAGAAATTATAAAGCATATAATGAAAGTTTTTAGTGCTCCCAGATATTGTAACTAAACGTACTCAGATGAGTGAGCATTTAGATTCTAGTACAAGTGAAGTATTATTACTGCTAGGGTTTACTCAGTAGCTGTTCAATCTCACACTCTGGCTATAAGTTTACATACATTTTCATGTTGGTCCCTTCCAGTTATGTTTAATTTGTGTTGTATATTGGAATCAGTAATTGAGGGTGTGTTGTGGGGGGGGGGGTTTGGGTTTTTTTTGGGTAGATGCTCAGCAAGGAGATGTACAAGGGCAAAATCAAGCTAATGATGAGAACCGACCACCGCAGAGAAGGAGACAAGGTATTTTCCAAATTCGCAACCTCATGAAAAGGCTATTAACCTTGAGGTTTAAGGTACATGTAACATGGGTGACATGGCTTGTATCAAAACCCAAGAACAAAATTGTAAAATTGCTTTCCACTATTACTTTTTGAAACATTAACCAGTTTTTAAGCTTTGTTTAGATGGAACAATGTTGAGCATTTCATAAAGGTGGCTTGGTTGCTGATTTAGCCTATTCAATTTTTTTAATGGATTAAAAACATTTATTTAAAAAAAAAAAAAAAAAAAAATTTGGGTTTTGACTGCTAGGTATCCCATTTTCCCTGCAGGAAATCGGCGATCCCGGAATCGCAACCGAGGTCAGATTATCGTAGCCAACACAAAGCCCACTACCCTTCAGTTTGAGTCGGACTTTGATTTTGAAACGGCTAATGCGCAGTTCAACAAGGACGAACTCATCAAGGAGGTTGAAGGCAACGCTGAAGTCAAAGGTTAATGAAGCAGCTTTTGATTAGAGGGGTTTTCATCTTGATTATTCTGCTGTTGGAATTTTTTGTATAATTTCGTACAGATAAAGAGGAGAAAGAGAAATCGGACTCTGGAGTGGAGACTCAGAACAGTGAGGGAGCAGCGGACGAGGAGCCGTTTGGCCCGAAGTGTTTCTACAACAAGGCCAAAAGCTTCTTTGACAACATCTCTTCTGAACTCAAATCAAGGTATTTCAAACTGGTTGCACTTTTTTTCCTGTCCTGAGATGACTTGGGACTGTATATTAATTACAGCAGTGTTCAGTTTGCCATTCTTTGTAGGCCAGATTCACTAATTATCATTCCAAATGGGCCAATTTGTTCTAAGAACACACCTGAGAAACGGATTAGTCTAGCTTGATTGAGTTGTTTGAGAACTGCTTGATCCCATTCTGCCTGGAGATGTGAACCCATAATCAGTGAGTCAACAATGATTGCGATGTTTGACTGGAGGGGGCCTTTTTATTTTCTTCCTTGCATAGTGTTGTATGATACTTTAATGTCCTTTCTGCATATAGATGTGGTGTCACATTGTGGTGGTCAAGTCTCATGAATTTCAAATAATGCTGATGCTAACACTTGTTTCAGACGTACAACATGGGCAGAGGAGCGCAAGCTGAATGTGGAGACGTTTGGAGTTCCCGGTCGCTTCCTGAGAGGCCGTGGGTTTCGTGGTGGGTTCAGAGGGAGGAGAGGAAGAGGGATGAATCAGCGTGTCTCTGCTCAACCAGCCGTTGGGAGCGGTAGAGTGTGATGATGGGTAAGTAAGAGAAATACAGCCATTGATTAAAAGAGTAGTTTCTTAACCTCCTCCTGAATTTCCTGTTTATCCTAAATAAAGCGCCTTTTATTATAAACCCCCCCATAAAGCTCACATGTGTAGTGTGGCATTAATATTACCTTAAAGGTGGAAAAAGTTGCAAGCAGACCCCAAATATTTCATCTCCGAAGGCATGTTTGGTGTCTGGCTTTTACTACTTCAACCAACATTTAATGTCTGTTTGCATTTTGTAACTGTGTGTGTGGGGGTGTGTGGGTGTCTTAATCTAGAGAGGAGGGGGAAAAGGGCTGGCGATGTAAACATCTGTTTACAGCTGCTATGATGTCACAACTTTAAATGAGAACTGCAAGTGGAATAGTATTAAATGCTGTTCTTTAATAAATTAATTCTAAACATTGGTGTAATTGCTGTGGTAAGAGGAATAAATGTTCCATTTTAGGAAAACTGGTGGTAAGTTACATCACCACACCCTCTTTGATTACTTTCCTGTAGCAGAATGACCTGGAATGTTCTGTTCCTTACGCATTTTATGTAACTTGTTGTTTTTCTTTGCTCTCTTGCAGATGTAGATTTCAAGTAGCCACCAAGTGGCTTTGTAAATACAGTTTCTCCTCCCTTTTTTTTTTTTCCTTTATAATAAAATTTCATAATTTCAGTTATGGTCCTGCACTTTAACTGTTATTAAATGAAAACAGATTTTTATTTGCTTGTCCAAAGGCTTTGTTTTGTTTTTGTTGCTATCGCTGCTTTATCACTAGTGAATGTGTTTATATATTTAAAAAAAAAAAAAAAAAAAAAAGTACTCTTTGCACAAACTGAAATGCACATTAACTTGATCTGCCAACATTTGATTCTAAGTAAAGCACTTTTATTTATGCTTTATGATGGAAATGATATTGGAATTGCAGAATGTAGAGTTGATTATCAATGTCAGCCTTTGGCATTTGTTCCCCAAACATTGATTTAAGAGGCTTTTTGTTTCCTTTATTTTTTTTTTTTGTTTGTTTTTGCATATGAATTAACTGGGGACTTTGTACCAAAAAAAAAAGAGAACCATTGTTAATAAAATGGAAAATGGCTGATAAACCTGGCCCTTTTGTGCATTTAATTCATTGTTGCCTAAAGTTTGTTTGCTGCTGGATCCCAGCTCGTTTAGGATGTTGCGGCTTTCTTTTTCTTCTCTGCTTCCTCCTTTTCTTTCTCCAGTGCAGATACGATCTTCTCCACCTCTTCAGGGTCCAAAATCTACAGCACAGAAACGCAACGTTAGAAAAATGATCTTGTGTGATGGGGGGGATTTGTTTGTAGCTGCTTGTAACAGACCTTCATGGTTTCACCGTGCTTCATTGTGGCCAGTTCAATATTTTTTCCACCACTTTGCACCACCTGAAAATGGCGAGTTCAGATGTTTAATTATTTACCTTTAGCATGGTCAACCGATACCACAATACTCCATTACTACTTATTCAAAAGACTGCATTGCTAAAATATTTTTCCTTAATGTAAAACTCTCGTCTGCCATGTTTGTTGAGATTCTATATACTGCTAACCTGGTGAACAGAATAATAAACTCCCAAAATGTATATTTATTCCTACTCGTATGGAGTCGGAAGTGGATAAGGTGACTACCCATCTGATGTAAATTAATATTTCATGAATGGTGATTGTTGGGTAAATGATGGTAAACAAAGCACAATTAAAATTAAAGACCGTATAGAGAGGTGCCATCTTGGTCAATAACCAGTACAATGCTGTATCAAGTGTAGCTTGATGCTCAATAGTTTCAGTACCTCAAGAAGAGCTCTGACAGCCAGCTGTAATACTAATTCGTCTGACTCCATGTCTTCGTCTTTGTAGTTCTTCTCCAGGAATTCACGAACCGTTTTTGCTGATCTCCCGATGGCATTTGCCTGCACGTGATGGATTGTCATATTGCCGTGAAGGCCAAAAATACTCTCTCTCAAAAGTTTGACCTTTATGTTTAGAGGCAGTTCATACAACTAAGGTGTGATAACTGTCCAGCCCAAAATCACTGCCATATTTGAGGTGGACAACATAACACTATACCACAACGTTGCTGAATTCTCAGTTCTGATTGAGAATTGAGCCACAGCTCTGGCAATACTGCAGCTGCAAATTGCATGTTAACATTAATGCACTCACTGTGTTATTACAATAGTAACAATTCACAGGGACTTGTATTGTGGATGCTCCACAGGTCATGTAATTATGAAGTTTTTTGCAAGATGTTTTAGTATTTTTGAAAGGAGTCTCCAGTGTCGCTGCATTGTAAGTCAAAGGTAAAGCTGTTTTAAGTTTTCTGATCTCTTTAGGACGGAGCAGTTTACAGTTTTTAGACAAGCTGCTTTTTTTCCCCTGCTTATTAACAGTGGGTGTGAGGGGGGGCGGGGGACAAAGGCTGGTGAGGGAATGACTGTTTGAATGAATGTAGCTGCTATAACATAAGTCATAATTCATTCAACCTAAAATGTAGCTATAAATGGATAAAGTAGGTCATTAAAAAAAATTGTAACTGTTTGCAATTTGCTGTAATATGAGGGATAAAAACGTCGGGGTGTGCTGCTATTGGAAAATGAGCAACTTCGTGGTGTTGACAGTAACTCCACTTCATGACACCACCCAGTCATTGATTACTTTCCTATAACAGCACTCCCCCAAATGTTTTACTCCTTGTGTGTAAGTTATTCAGTGAGGGGAAAATGTCACAATACTGTTTAAAGTGGACTTGTTAAGCATACTTACTGAGGCTTCAGTAGCTTATCAGAACATATTGTAGGAAAAAAAAACTTTCTCTGACTTATACCTATTTCTAAAAAATAGGCAACATTTTTTTTTCTCAATGTAATTTTTTTTATTCTGCGACATAGTGTTAGCAGTGTAGATCACTGAAACAGAAGTCAACATCCCTACCTTCCAGGCATGGTACGTTCCAGAAGGGTCAGTCTGATACAGATTGGGCGTGCCATCAAAATCGAAGCCCACGATGAGGGAGGAAATCCCAAAAGGCCTTCGTCCGTTACTCTGCGTGTAACGCTGCACAAAATACATGCGTAGATTAAGTGAAATCACTGCAGTAGTGTTGCATGGTTTGTGTGAAGGCAGAGGTGTTACTTGTTTCATGTTGGAGATGTAGCGGGTGATGTACTCCACAGTGACGGGATCCTCTACAGTCAGTCTGTGGCTTTGACACTCCACTCGAGCCCTGTTGATCACAATCCTCGCGTCTGCGGTCAGCCCTGTAGATCAGGTAGGGTATATACGAGTTACTTAACATATACACATACAGTATGGGCTAATGTAAACAAAACATTTTTAAGAATTTTATTTTCTTAGAACAAATTTATTACAGATTTAGATTTCACTCATTTTCCATGCCAGACATGCATTTCTGCATAAACTTTGTTGCCCACTTTTGTGTTTATTTATTTATTTTTTTTCTTGTTCAATATTTTAGTTTCATTTACGTGGTTTAGGTTCTTATATACTTTACTATTTTATTGTATCCAATAGACGACTTGACCATTTAATCTGATAGATATAAAAGAAAGATGGATAATAACTGATTGTTTAAATGACTATCGAGTTTTCCTTTTCTGGACATGATTTTAGCGCTAGTAATGCACAAATCTATGTCATGTGACATCGAGCTGGCATTCAGCTAATATTTAAATGGCATATTATGTTACCATCAATTAGTATCTATGTGCAAGTGCTATTAAAATCTACAGACATGTCAAAATCGAAAATATTTAAATTCTGACATAAGGTTTGCTTACCGGCAAATGCCATGAAGACGTTGTCATCCAGAGCGCAGATTTTTCGCACTGTCCTGTCATCCTGAAGCATGGCTGCTGATTTCTTCTCGACCCCGAGCACAACAATGTTTTTGCCTCTCACCCCCACCTGCAAGTTCAAGGTCTTAATAATCACATGCACATAGAGGCAGGGGGCACTGTACAATGAAATTCTTACAAATTTGTCCCTTGGTGTCATATTAAAGTTCTATAATACCCTAAATATAGATTTAAAATGAAAAAAGAAGACAATTCATGCTTTTCCTTGGGCTCTACAGTGTGTAATTTTGTCATTTTTTCACCAATTTAATCTCAGAAAGTAGTTTAATTCAACCCACACTAACTAGTTATAGTTATACCACAACACTGACCAAAACGCTGTTAATAAATTAATAAAGTAATTTAACAATAATAATAATAATAATTTGTGATATTCATGATAGCACAAATTTATGGACATTAAATTAAAATCAGTTGCCTTAGAAATACAATTTGTATCATATTAAAAGTGCTTTTACTCATTTACAATTAAAACTTCAGTTGGATTTTTTTTTAAAGATGTAGGCTTTTTCACTTTATTGTCTTATTCTCCTTCTATTCTCCTACTTTTAAAGTGTGTAACAGTTCCTGGAAACTATTATATGCATTTTCATTATATGTATCATGAAATAAGTATTTTTGATTTATATTTATGCCTATGCATGATCTAAACTCATTCAATGTACGTGGTTGGTAACTATAATAATAATAACTATAACAAATTTGCTAGTGCTGATTTATAATGTGATAGATAGATAGATAGATAGATAGATAGATAGATAGATCACAGACTGCACTTTAAAACCCACAGCTTTAGGGAACCAAAACAGTTCTTCTATGGCATCACTCTATTTCTACTCCCTTTATTTTGAATAGTTTCCTTTTTTTTCCCCCAAAGGCTCATTAATTAATTACTAGTTTTAGTTCTGATATATGAGAGCTGGCAGAGGCACATGTCATGTCAGTGTAGTCTGTTCTAACACTGATCTTTATCTAAACAACACACTGAATCGAAGATGACTTGACAAAAATACATGATAAACAGATTTCTGCACAGTTTAGCCTACTGACTATAAGCTCCAAAGCCCTGATTAAGACCTAACAGACACTGCGGAGAGCCTCGCGTTATAGTACTCATGATTTTGCCATTAGCTCTGGAGATTGAGGCTCATTTCTCTGCTTTGTGCGTGGTTTTGTCTCATTGTGTGCTGTACTCACTGCAGTTGAACCCTTCTTCACCGCCTCCTGAGCATATTCCACCTGAAACAGGTGTCCGTCTGGAGAAAACACAGTAATGGCCCTGTCGTAGCTCATTCTTTCTTTATACACAGGTCTAAACCTTGTCTTGATTTATTTACACCAGTTTGCCGCTGCTTTGCGCGTCTCCTTTTAAAAGTAAAAGTGAAACTAGCCTCATCGAAGCCTGGAATACTTTTCACAGCGCCTCCTTGCGACTCGGACGCGTAATTGCACTTGAAAAGCTGCTGTGATTGGGCACTGGCTGCCAAAGGAGCCTTCTTATTGGGCTGAGACAGAGCGTCATCTGTGTCGTCATCTTGAAGGCGTCAACTTTTAACTTCAGATAAAACTTCCTTTGAAACTGAATATTTCGCCGCATTCGGATGTAAGAAACAACGAGGCCTCAAAGCAAGAGAACAAGGAATCAATTTCGCAACTGAAGCTCTGAAATGCTTCCCCCCTTCTTTCCCCCGTTTATAGTCATTTCTTATTTCCCTGGAATGGGCATGCTTGATGTATGAGAGATCAAATCAATCAATAAATAAATAAATCCGCAGGCTAACAACAACAACAACAATAATAATAATCACAGCTAATATATCTATATATATATATATATATATATATATCTATTATTGTTTAGTCTGCTAAGTTATGTCATAGTTTATTATTGTTATATTCGAAATGCAAATATATATGTATATATATAGTACTATATATAATACTTTTTTCTGTATCCATGTGTACCATGAAAGATGCTTATAAATTAATAATAATAATAATAATAATTATTATTATTATTATTATTATTATTATTATTATTTAAACTTTTATTTGTTTAATTATTATAGCGTCTTATCAATCTTTTTGAACTTATTTACCTAGACCGGATTAATATATTTTAATAAAAAAGTCATTTAAAAAAAATATTATTATTATTATTATTATTATTATTATTAGCCTCGTAACCTTCAAGAGGGCGCGGACCACCACTGACCAATCACAGCGGAGCAGACTCGCCGTGGGCGTGGCTACGCCTGAGCTCCCTCTGGGAGAAAACACGAGCTGCCATTGTTTACGTGGTGCTGCAGCGCACAAGGCGTGTTACGTACCGAACCGTGCGTAGTGACGTTAGTGAATGAGCTGTAGTGGAAGCGTAGGGAGAGAAGCGGTCGGCTGGGAGCTGGGTGGAGCGTACCAAGAGCGGGTGTTTCCTCCATGTAGACCACGGGGCGGTTTCAGCATCTCCATCTCCGACACCGTCAGTACCGTTCTGCCTATTTTTATTTACACTAATTTATATTCAGAGTTTTTTCTGTTTTTCCAGAAGAGGTCATTTTTTGTGATAAAGAGACATTTTTGAGTACGCACACCCCTATTTTCTTAATCATAATTCCTACCGACCTGTCTCTGTGACAGGCGCTTGAAAGCCAGAGAATAAATATTTGAATAAAAGCATTCTCATATTCAGATTTTTTCCCCCTGCGATTAAAAATATGTCAGTCACATTTTCATCAACAAGGCCGAGAGGAAAAGGTGAAGTGACCCAGCAGACGATACAGAAGGTAAATGAGCTGTTTTTGGGCGATGAAACGCGTTTTTTTTTTTTTTTTTAAGATGTTTTATGTTTATTGGTGATTATTGGTGTGAAAGTGGGGAAGTGAATGGCAACTGGTCCACACTGATCTAAACAAAAGCAAGGATCTGGGTTTACACCTTATGCTTATAAACCTAAACATAATTATCAAACCTAATTCAGATATCTTTCACGATTGCTTTTGTATCATCTGATTTTGCTTTTATATAACCATGTAGTAATAACAGTAAAATTGTTTAGATGTTTATTATACATTATAGTATAAATACTGGAATGAGGATAATGCCTTTTTCACTGATTATTAATAAATATTTAATTAATTGCTTTATAATTATATAATAGTAATGCCCATATATTAAAGGATAAAGCCTTGGAGTTGGTGAATACACACACACACACACACACACACACAAAGTGTTAGCCTCTCTCCACACCTTTGTTTGCACTGGAAGGTGATGGATGTGCTGCTGTCATTTCATTGTCACTTTAATGGAGGACATGCTGTTTGTCTTCAAATGCATTACCCGGTTTTTTCCTCCTGATTATTTTCAGTAGAAAAGGTGACATAAGGCCACAGTGATGCACTTTTAAAGTGCTTTTGCTCGAAGTAAACATTCAAGCAAAAGTGAAATGTACATAATGATGTAGTCACAATGTACAGTAGCCAATTAGCCAGGACATGTTTGCAGTCTTTAGTTTAACACTGGACTCATGAGCATAATGAACAATAAAGTAAAGAAAAAAAGTGTATTTTCCTGAAAATGCATAATCGTACACATGTCATCGTTTTATATATATAAAATATATATATATATATGTGTGTGTGTGTGTGTGTGTATATATATATCTTCTTCTTCTTCTTCTTTCGGCTTTTCCCTTCAGGGGTCGCCACAGCGAATCATCACTCTCCACCTATCC
>JAKKZJ010000016.1:2884500-2892000 GCA_033441845.1 Pangasius mekongensis
AAAAGAAAATAAAATCAGCTTTTGGCTTGAGGGATTGAATAACGTTATACTATATGGCCAAAGGTATGTGGACACTTGACCATTGAACATACCATTCGAAAACCATGGGAGATAATATTGATTTAGTCCACCTTTGCTGCTATAACAGCCTCCACTCTTCTGGGAAGGCTTTGAAGTTTGGACTGTGGCTGTGGGAATTTGTCACTGATGTCCAGCAAGAAGGTCTGGGGTGCAGTCGGTGTTCCAGTTCATCACAAAGGTGTTCACTGGGGTTGAGGTCAGGGCTCTGTGCAGGACAGTTGAGTTCTTCTACTCCAAACTTAACACACCATGTCTTCATGGAGCTCGCTTTGTGCACAGGGGCATTGTCATGCTGGGACATGTTTGGGCCTCTTAGTTCCAGTGAAGGGAAATTGTAAATCTAAAGCCTACAAAGACATCCTAGACAATTGTGTTTCCAGCTTTGTGGCAACAGTTTGGAGAAGACCCTCATATGGGTGTGATGGTCAGGTGTCCACATACTTTTGGCCATATAGTGTCTCACAAGTAGTGATTAAAAAAACACTAATAAGAACTTTAATTAATAATACTGCTGATAAATTTAGATAATTTAGGTATAGTTTTTGTTCCAAATATCTAATTGCTTTAGTTGAAGTCTACTGGACAAAGTAAATCATTTTTTTAAAATAATTTAAAGAACATAACTGAAATAATATATATATATCGTTGGAGATGTGAGATGGACGAAAATAAAACTCAAGATGAAAAATAATTGTATTTATTCGGTACCCTTGCGGCTGCCGTAGTTTTAACTCCGCCCACCAGCCGGTGTTGTTTCTGTATTGAAACATGCTGGCTAGCAATCAAGGTGACTTCTGTGCTTTTAACGCTAATTAATTAGAAAAAACGAAATGGACTTTTATTGAAGAAAGGTACAAGCGCAGATTCTATATTTAACAAAGCCAAAATAGATATTTAATGGTTGTATAAATAGCCAGATATTTGGTAAAACTATTAGCATAACGGCTAACACATTCGGCTAGTGGTGCGGGCTAACTCCTCTTAATAGAGGTTTTGTTACTATGGCAACACATTTAGGTTACTGCTTCGTATGTAAAATTTAAGCCCGCTCATGAGTAGTTTTGTCTTTGATAAAATATTCATATTTCGCTGTATCTGTATTCATAAAACCGAATCGTTTCATCCCATGAAGTGTAGAGAGGTATGGTAGCTAAAGGACAGAGCTTTGGATAATATCCGATTTTGTGAAGTATCGCGATATTAAGATTGAAGATTTTTATCTGTCACATACACAATTATATACAGTATACAACTCGCAGTGAAATGAAAGCCTGGCCTACTCCTCTATAGACGGTGCATTTAAATACTAAATTAAAAATCAGAAATAAATAAGAAATAATAATAATAAAAAAAAAAGAAATATATGTACAAGTATGTGCAAAAAAGATGTACAAAATATGCAAGTATGTTACGTGTAGTAACAATATAAAGAGAAAAAGTGCATTGTGTGGAGTGTCAGCGGCGTGCAGTGACTGGAGAGTCTTTGTGGAGTCCTAAGGGATCTCTGTGTTGGACATAACGGTGTTGAGGAGTCTGATGGCCTGAGGGAAGAAGCTCCTCCTGAGCCTCTGAGTTTTAGCCATCAGACTGTGGAAGCACTTGCCTGATTGCAGCAGGCTGAACAGACAGTTACCAGGGTGGGTGGAGTCCTTGATGATTTTAGCAGCTCTGGTACTGCATCGCCTGGTGTAGATGTCATGCAGAGAGGGGAAAGCAGACCCGGAGATGTGTTCAGCTAAGCGCATGACTCTCTGCAGGGCTTTGCGGTCCCAGGTTGAACAGTTTCTGTACCACACTGAGGTGCACTAAGTCAGTAAACTTTCTATAGCCCCAGTACAGGGCGTTTTCAGGATTGCCCTGGAGACTCTGAATATCCTCAGCAGTCTCAGATGGTACAACTGTTGTCTGGCTTTGTTCACCTGAGCTTGGATGTGATGAGTCCAGGTCAGGTTCTCAGAGATGTGTACTCCAAGGTATCTGAATCTGATCACTCTCTCTGCAGGGGTCCCGCCGATCTTGAGTGGGATGTAGTTCCACTGCTGCCTCTTCCTGAAGTCCACAACCAGCTCCATGGTTTTGCTGACGTTCAGAGAGAGACATTTAGGCTGGCACCAAGCTTCCAGTTTCTCTATCTCATCAAGGTAGGCAGCCTCGTTGTTGTTGGAGATGAGGCCCATAACCACTGTGTCGTCAGCAAACTTGACGATAGAAATGGAGCTGTGAGAAGACACACTGTTGTGTGTGTGTAGAGAGAGCAGAGCAGGGAGCTCAGGACACAGGGCTTTAGTGCTCAAGGTGATGGTGTTGAAGGTAAACTCACCCACTCTCACTACCTGGGGTCTGCCTGTGAGGACGTCCAAGACCCAGTCACAGAGAGGGACGTTAAGTCTGAGGTCCCTTTCTGACTAGTGATATGAGGACTACAGGATGATAGCTAACATCTAATAGCTAAACAGGTGTATCATATCTGTCTCTGAATGAAATAAACTACATTAATAAACTAACACCTAATTTCCATACACCGGGGGTTAGGTTTACGTCACTCGCTATTACATTGATTTTCCACCAGTTTTCTCCCTAATTTAGTTTTGGCCAATTCCCACCCACCAATTATGTCTCCCCTATCAAACAACAGCTACCAGTTTATGAGGGAGAAGGTTTATGGAGGAATCATATGCTTCCTCCAAGACACATGGAGCCAGCCAGTCACATCTTTTTGAACTGCTGCTCATGCTGCATCACAGGGCGGCATAACACACTTGGAGGAAAGCGCTATCCGCTGTCTTCCACATGCATGAGATCACAGACGCCCATTTCTAGTGTCGCAGTGATTAATATGGGAGAGAGATGTAGCCTCCCTCCCTGAGAGCATGGCCTGTATTGGACTCCCAGTGACACATGGCTCGTGCATCATCAGGATTCAAACTCACAATCTCCAAACGATGTGAGGGTGAACTCTTTTCCATCGCGCCACTCGGGAGCCCTGTCCTGTTTCTTTTACTGTCAAAACGCATCATGAGCTGATCTATCCATCACTAGCAAGTGACAAAAAGATTTTAATAAACCAGAGAGAAAAAGGACCAAGGCAGGTGATAATATCTGTTCGGCAAATCTTTGCGGTATAAGATTCGGAAGAAGGAATAAAACAGTCCAGGACATGCTGTTATAGGAAAATAATCAACTCTGTGGTTGTAACAGTAACTCCGCTTCATTACACTACTCCATTTTGTTTTTCCTATAACAGCATAGCACAAAGTATTTTATTCCTGCTGATTTAGTAATACTATCAATATGCAGTGTCAAGATACGAATTACTCCCTAATTTCCTAATTTGGTCATTATGGTGTTGGTACGTTCAAGAAGAATTTTTTTTTTCCTGAATGCAGCGTATAGAAGATATAGGCCATGCCTTCAACATCATGTCACGTAAAATAATATGTAAAAAATGTGACTAACTTGTGACCCATGTTTAATTATAACAGTGATGCAAAGGGAGGTTGGGGAAGAGGGTCATGAGAACAGGAATGTTCTCTTTCCGCAATGCCATTTAGGTGTTGTATTATCTTCTCTTGTGTCAGGTTAAATGTGGATAGCAGCCAGAATGAAGCTGGTGCTGTGGAGGATTCTGGGCGAGGCTCTCGGTGTGCGCCGTGGGAATACAGTGGCTGAGGGGAAACACCTACGCAGGTGTGGAAACAGCGCTGTGATCTTCCGAAACCTGTCACTGAGCTGCCAGCTGTGTGGAAAAACTCGGGAAAGTGCCAGGAAGAAGGAGCTCTCTGAAAAGAAGCTGGTATGTAGAGCATGTGTTTGTCATATGGTTGGTAGGAATTAAAAAAAAAAAAAAAAAGGAATTCAGAAGTTTTCTGTCTTCATGGCATCGAAGGAGTGTTAACAGTGATGTCAAGTGAAGCTGAATCATCTGATAGTGTTGGGAAAGTGTCAGTTTCAAATATACAGTGCAAAATAACAGCTTGGTTGAAAGCACAGTGCATTTTTTTTAAATGTATATGTTTTTTTTTCATAAATACACAGGAATAAGATAAGCGTAAGCTCTACTATGAGTACAAGTATGAGACTCCCACCATTTTCTCCATCACAACAGAGTGCACGAAAAGTCAGGAACCAACATGTTGAGCAGAGAAATGCGTAAGAAAACGCGTAGAGCGTACGGGTGAACATGTAGACCATATGCTGTAAATAATCAATACAAAATTATGTATGTATAGTTTTACTTTCACTGGTTCCCTGTATAAAGGAGTTAAAATAACAAGTGCAGTTTTCAATGTTTAATTTTAACTGTAGACGATAGAAATAGAAGCCGTGTTAAAATTATTATAAACAACAAGAATGATGAAGTGATAGATGAGAGTAAAGTGATGGTTGAATCTTTCTGAATCTGCCTGGATCTGCTTGGATTTTTTGAAACAGTAAAGGTGCTGGCTGAAAAGGTCCTTTTCTGTTCCGATATGGAAAAAAAAAAGTCATACGATGCACACACTGTAACCATAACAATACTCTTACCAGTCTTAGCTAACTAACTAGCGTAGCTTGTTGTCTAGATCAGATTTATTATTAGCAGTAACGCAGATGAAGTAAAGATCGGTTTAACTTTGAGGAGGTTGTTTGTCTTTGCTGTAGTCTTAAGGCAGATAATCAGTAGAATTGAGTTGCTTGCGCAACAGCTGTGTTAAAGTGGGACGTCACATTGTGTCGCAAAAATAGACATCTTATTTTATAGACATCTTTCTTATTCTTGGTTACATTGCAAAGCCGGAATATAGACAAATATATAATATTTTCAATTCAACAGGTCACAAATTTTCTCATATTCTCTCAGTAGCATGACTCATTTATTCACCATCAGTCTGTTCTGCATGTTTGTTTTTTTCGTATCTTGTGACCTAATTGGTCAGGACCAGTGTTTGACCTCACTCTGCTCTTTTCTGAAATGTTGAACCCATTTCAAAGCTGGAAAATCTGCTGTGACCCCCCCAAAAAAAGCTTTAATGGCAACACTATATAAAGCTTACTATAGGAGTACATAAAACATGTCGGCAGTTGAGGAAAAAAAAGCCAAATCAGCTGGATATTTTCAGCCCACAGAGACAAATCAGCGATGTTTCACCTCCTGATATACACAAGGTTTTATTCTCCTCCCGAGCTGTTCATCTCAGCCCCTGAAACTCTGATGTGCTTCTCTAAGTTAGAAGTCATAAAGTTTCTAAAATAATGTTTCCCGTCCTTTTTTCTTTTCCCCCTCATTGTCAGACACGTTATTTCGTGGACCAGCGCAGGGTGAAGTTCCAGGCCGGGTCGGGAGGAGACGGAGCCTGCAGCTTCCACAGTGAACCTCGCAAAGAGTGGGGTGGCCCGGACGGGGGCAACGGGGGTAACGGCGGCGACGTCATCATAAAAGGTAATGCTGCTGATGGCTACTTTCATTCATTCTTTTTTTTTTTAATTTATTTTTATGAATATCACTCAAGGTCGCTTGACAGTATACACAAGAAGATGTGATTTCAGATAAAGTAGTAATCGTTATATTTAATACAAGAATTAATTACTGCTTCATCAGTAGTAATTTTATGTTGTAAACAATATAAGCTGCTTCCTGCTCCCTCTCAGACTCACTCACACTTATTGAATCTAATTTATTTACATTTAGGAAAACACATCTACTGTCATTTACAACAGCACCAGGTTACAAAACGTGGAAAATTAAAACAAAAGACATGAGCAAAGAGAAGAAGGAAACAAATTAATGCATTAAGTGGGAAAAAATACATTGCCAAAGTAGTTTAATAACTGAATATATGAAATATCCCAGTGCTGTAAGACAATAAATAATCTTGTCGTTTATCGTGCGTTTGATTTGATTGGTTCAGCGGTGTTCCATGAGTGCTTGTATTTATTATAACTGCACCGGGATGTGTGTGTCGCTCCGCTGGTGTTTGCCACGTAATATTCCACTTCCTGGTTCGAAACGGTTACTACAGCAGTGTCAGGGACATCACCAGTGCACAGGGCAAACTATACTTTTCATGAACCTAACTTTTGACTTAGAATATAAAAGCTCGTGAGATGAAACTGAAAAGGAAGAAGGGACGCCATTTTCACTGGAAGCACCTTTAACAGGAATGAACAAATCAATGTGAGCTAGCTAACCAGCTAGCCGGTTTGGCCATACTCTGTTCAAAATGTCAGTTACTTGATATTCATTTCTTATTTATAGAACTGTTTGTAATAAAGCATTATAAAAAATATCGCATTCACAGTTGTGCGGTTATATTGAATATCGATATTACCTGCGGCGAATCACAGCCGTGCTGATATTCAGTATAACGGCATTCCTGTTCGTGCGATATCGCTTACTTATAACAAAAATGAATGCAGCAGCAGAATCCACACTAATCCACTAATTATACCAAATTGCAGCTTTATTGTGGTGCATTTCCTTATTTGTGAATTCATACAGTATGCAGTAATGTCATTACTGTATTTTTTTTTTTTTTCCCTGTGCAGTGAACAAGCAGATAAAGTCGCTGTCTCTCATATCAGCTTCATATCGAGGAGAAGACGGAGAATCTGGGAGGAGTAAGAACTGCTATGGACGCAATGCGGGCCCGAAATACATCCCAGTAAGTTTGATTTATAACACACGCTAAAGGCTTTATTTACAGCAGGTGACTAATCTAATCTAAAGGTCACAGCTATATCACAAGGCAGGTGAAAATCTCTCGCATGGTAACCATGGTAACAGCAAAGCTACAGCTGACGAGGAGAATTTTAAACCCACGAACTACATCTCAAAGACATTTAACCAAAGAAAACATTTGACTATAAGGAATGGCAAAAAAAAGTTTCACCACCTTTTCACGTACTATTTATAAGACCATATGTGTGAGGGCGATGAAGTTGAGAACTTCTCGATGCGAATGGATGAGGAAATATTTCACACAGTGTCACATGCCTAAACTGGACTGACGGAATGATGCAATTAATTGGTTATTAATTAATTAGTGGATATATCTAAATTGATTTAGTTTTACTTTTACCTCATATTAACTACTGTTCAATCCACACTTGCCATACCCACTACTGTCACGCTAGAACTTTCCTTCACAGTTTTTCTCTCTTTGTATTTATATATATATATGTGTGTGTGTGTGTGTGTGTGTGTGTGTGTGTGTGTATATAAAAACCTCCATGTTTTGCTGTCAAATTTTGTTTTAGTTTTGATTTGTTGATATGCACCTGCAAACGTGCATTCTACATTTTTTTGCATTTTTATTTGTTTGTTTGTTTGTTTATTATATTTTTAATTTATTTATTCATTCTACTTTTTTTCCCTCTTCATTTTCTTTGCTTTTGCGCTCTCTCTCTCTCTCTGTCTCTCTCTCTCTGTCTCTCTCTCTC
>JAKKZJ010000016.1:2899565-2920967 GCA_033441845.1 Pangasius mekongensis
AAAAACAAAAGAGCAAGAGCTTATTTTTTACACTCACTATTTTCAAGTAATATTCAACATCCAGCACAGAAATAGGGGAAATATTGGAGCAAACTCTGGAATCAGAGTCCCAGAATGCAATGCAGCTACATGACACACCTCTGTGAAGTCGGAACCCCATATAAATAAATTGTCACCAAAACTATACCATTCGTTTGTGCTGTGTTTGTGCTGGTTTGTGCTGCAAAAACGAACGTTTGTGCTGGTTTGGCGTTCAAGATATGAAACATTCTTTGTTTGGTTGTGTGACGTCACTCTCCACCCCACGTCGTCCAAATCGTATCAAATTGGTGTCGTTCGTTTGTGCTCGATTTGTGCCGGTTTGTGCTGTTAAAAGAAACACGTTTACAAGGAATTTTTCTTAAATATAACAAACAACTAACCTTCCTTCAGGTGCCGTCATTCTCTAGCCCACGTCGTCTAAATCGCTTCTAACCGGGCACGATCGTTTGTGCTCGAGTTGTGCTGTTTTGTGCCGTAGAAAGAAACAACATAACTTGTTCCCATCTTTAGACTTCACGCGGCGCTGCGCAGGCCGATCGGCGTATACACCAAAGTACCAAATATTTATCATCATTTCTTATCCCAGTGTTTTTAATTTGATTCAAAACTAATGGTACACTACTAAGGAAGTTGAGCGACTGCGTTGTAACAACGTTTGCTCGAGAAGATTAAAGTGTAATTTGTTTAAAATTTTATTTTATTTTATAAATATTAATGTTTAAAATTTTTGTAAGCAGTTAGTTGAAAACTGGTTTGCTTTTGAGCTTAACCAGGTTTTAAATGTGGCCGTTTAAAAACCGCACAAAGTCAGCTGTCATCATGTGTTCCCCTCATGTCCTCTAACAATCTACATGACTTTTTTGTTGCCAAAAGAAGATATGTTTTAAAGAAGGCGCAGCTTTGGTGTATACGCTGGAAAGATGGGAACAAGTTATGTTGTTTCTTTCTACGGCACAATTCGAGCACAAACGAACGCCACCTGTTTGGGGTGATTTAAACGACATGGGGTGGAGAGTGACGTCACTGCTCCCAAAATTCTTCTTGCTATATCTCGGGAAGGAAAGTAATTACAGGGTTTGTTTCAATGGCACAAACCGGCACAAATCGAGCACAAACAAATGCCACCAATTTGATACGATTTGGACGACGTGGGGTGGAGAGTGAGGTCACACAGCCAAAAAAAGAATGTTTAGTATCTTGAACGCCAAACCAGCACAAACGTTAGTTTTCGTGACAATTTATTTATATGGGGTGCCGACTTCACAGAGGTACAGGACACTGTTACCCTGAGTTATGGCAGAGAGTCGGCTCAGCTACTTCGTGACCTACGCTATGACTAGTGAAATGGTGCTGATCGCGGTATTAGCATGACACCTAAAGCTCTGGAAGCTGTTTTGAGCAGAGTGTACTGATGAGTAGGTAAGAGAGCTGGACAGACTAAAGGAACTAAAGCGCTGCTGCATCGCACATATAAGTTAGAGATGAGGCAAAGGGCTACGTCCTACTGGACCACTATCAGCACAGCATTATTGGTAATGCAGGAAACCATTAACCAACGTGAAAACAGACCAAGTTGCTAAACTTTAAAAACAACAACAAAAAACAACTCAGAATTTCATTATACAATAAATCTTGGATACCACTGAGGATTATAAAGCTTAATTACCACAGCTTAATTCTAAAGATTAATACAAGTTATTCGTTTTTGGAATGTGTAAACAAATTTAAATCTGACATTCAAGTAGTTGTCTTCACATGCAGAAAGAAATGCTGGATTCTTTAAAAATACCTGTGCACTGGTAGGTGATTGTGTTCTAATGAACAAGAAGCAAGGAGGTATATGTACTTATATCTCTACTATATGTACTTAGTGTACGCTGTGTGTGTGTGTGTGTGTGTGTGTGTGTGTGTGTGTGTGTGTGTGTGTTCTTTATAGGTTGTAAGTGCTAGTACTGTTCATCATATTTATATTATTGGCAAGGTAAAGGTGAATTAAAATCAATAAATTTTAGAAATACTACTACTAATAATAATAAACTAGCAACTACATTTAAATGATTCCATTGTCAATTTTTATTATTTTACTTTAGTTGCGTTGTATGTAATGTGATTCCTTTTGGCTTTGTATTTGTATATGTATATATATGTATATGTATATATACAGTTTTCTCCCTCCATGGTTTATAGATGATGATGATGATGATGGTGAGATGACAGTGATGCTTGGCTCATGTAGCTCTCCTGGATGTGGTCTGGCCTGCACTTTGCTGCCAGTCCTTGGAATTTGGAGCCCAGATTCTGGAGATCCCCTAAACTGAAGTAACTGTCTGCCATAGAAATGCTGTCCAACTGAGCCAGGTCCTCAGGCTCACCCTCATTCTCATATCGGTGTGGTTTATAATCACACAGCTCCTTCTCCTCTTCATGAAGTCTGAAGAGTTTCTGAAATCAAACCAACAATTCACAGTTAATAAAGTCATCAATGATTTATTAATACTGATATTCTTAATTATTGCAGCTAAAATCAAACGGTTGATCCAATGGGAATCTGTTTAGAATCCTTCATTTGTGATTATTTCATACAGTCTTAGAAAAAAAAAATAGTGTTATTTCAATCATTATGGGTTCTTAGCTTCCTAAAGTATAATAGATTAGCCTTTATTATTTGTTTATTTGTTTATTATTTATTAATACTGTTTATACATGATTTTGCTATTGCAGACAATTTTTAGAATTTTGCTAAATAGTATGTGATTCGAGTCAACGATGCCCCATTGTTCAAGGTCATAGCAAATTTCTGACATGTCTGACAAAATTAAGGTTGCTTATTGTAGGCTACTTGTAAGCTATAAGTGACCGGCTGGTTTTTTGTGTTTGAATCCAAGATGAAACTATGTCGTCACTGGGAGGAAAAAAAGATCGCACTCAGTGGTGGTAATACCCACCCTCTCCAATTCACAGTTAAGCCTTAAGCCTTAAATCTGACATCATGATTTTATAATTGAATGGTACTGATGTGTAATGTGATGCATAATTACCTCCTCAATCATAGTGTTCAACATTGTCCACACCTGACACTGAGAGTCATCACTAATTGTGTATGCCTTGTTCCAGGCCTGCTAAGAGCAACATATGGAAAGGTAAATGAAATTAGGGGGAAATTTATATCTTTCTAAATACACATTGGCCCTTATTCATGAAAAGCGCATAGAAATTTGGGTAGATTTGAGCAGACAGAATGACACGTGAACAGATCTGTCTGATTGATGACATACTACGGAAAAACGAGCAGTGATGTGAGCACGAATGATGTATCAGCTTCAACTGCATGGAAACAACTACTCACTAGTAGAAAAAACTAAACACTAGTAAATTGCCAGTAAGTGTTAGCTTTAGGGGGATCCTAAGCAAGATATGAATCGGGGACCTACTCACCAAAATGACTTTTTTACTCCTTTCAGTCAAGAACAAGAGTCTGAGTCTAACATGGGTACAGGCTCATCAAAACTGGACAGCTAAAGGTTAAAAAATCCCCTGGTCTTTTTATGATAGCGATTGCCCTGTATCTGCGTGTTATGCTATGAACATTGAATACACTGAGACTTGAAACAGCCGTAATGAATAAATCCTGTTGCCACTTCCCTTTGATATGAGAAAAAAAAATGGATTAATGAAATGCTTGATAATGATTTCTCTCTCTCTCTCTCTCTCTCTCTCTCTCTCATTAAATTGAGAAAACAAGGTAGTGTACCTTTTCAGTTATTGCTGAAAAGCTCTCCTGAAAATGTCTCTGTTTCCACTGTCGTTGCTGTGACACACAAAAACAATCAAGCAAGGTATTTGAAAAGCATTAGTTACAACATTTAAGGGCCTGCTCTCCTATAGAACACAAGAAAAATAGAGAGGTGTTTGTTTTAAGTGTTTAACGTTCCCATTGTTTCCCTGCTTGAGTTATTTTCTAGTTTTATAGCTTCCTTGTTTTCTGTCTTGCAGATTACCCAGATTCCTCTTTTTCCTTATTTCCAAGAGTCTAAGTTTCCACCTTCCTCATATCCTATCCTTCTTTATTTTCTTTCTTCCCAAGACATGCTCTGATGTTTCCAAATTCCTGCCATGGACTTTATGATATTTTCAGGAAAAGTTTGACGGTGTGTCCTGTTGTCTCTGTCTCCCAGTCAATACAGGGAAAAAGATAAACTCCTCTCTCACTTACACATGAAGTCTAACAGGATGTTGTTTGATGTGATTTAAAAAAAAAAATAATAATAATATGAAGAAGTGCACCTTTTGAAGAATTGTCCAATTGTGCCTGTTAAAGGATGCCATCGCTTCTTTCTGCAGAAACAAACATCGGTCAGTTCATCGAATAGCACGTTATTGCTGGTTTTCTTACAATTATTTCTCTCTCACACACAAGCAAGGTTTCTTAGAATATTGTGTCATAAACTTTATGGTTTCTAAAATAATAAAACAAGGCAACATACCTTTGCAATAATATCCAATGCATTATATTGAAGGAATGCCAACCTTTTTTGTAATGCTATCTGAAGAAACAAACATCAACCTGTTCATCTTCTTGCAAAGTATCATCAATTCCATTTATTTAGATCTTCACTATTATTTACAGTATCATAAATGAATCTTTTGTCTAATAAATATAAATTGTTAGTTTGTTTAAAGATCTTTTTTTTCATTTAACTTTCAGAAGCTAGCTATATATATATATATATATGTATGTATATATTCATTTTACAGTTTTCCCTTTCTTTCTTTCTTTCTTTCTTTCTTTCTTTCTTTCTTTCTTTCATTATATGCACAATATCAGTGATCTCAAACAAGGTTTCATTCTTCACTAAAAAAGGGTTTAAAGCAGTAGAAATGATAGCTGCCACAACAATTTGTTATAAGTGTGTGCTACCAGTTCACTGAAGCAAATATGTGGACAGAATAATAATTTGGATCATTTGAAACACTGCATTTTGAATAATAAGTATGAGGTAAGTCCGAGTATTTCTTTTTAATTTTTAATAAAATTGTCTCCCTAATATGTCATTTATTTGTCATTTTAAAAAATATGGCATGGTACCTCAACATCGGTTCCTGGACCTTCATCATTATAACAACGCACAAAATATTTTGATTCTCCAAATTCAGGAAAAGGTCTTTTCTCTGCCTTGTAGGAGCACCATGAACACTTGAGCACCACGAGCAGGACACCTTTTGATTTAAATCACACACATACAAAATGAAATTAAATACAAGGCCAGATGTTTTAAAATTAAGTGGGTAACAAAAAATCTTCTCTTACACAGCATCAAGAGAAGGCATATAAAGGTGATGAAGATGCCAGGGACTCTTATCGTGTGTGAGCCTCCATGAGCCGAGCAGTTATATACAGTTACTGACAGCTTTTGTCTTGAGGAAAGCCCTCCAGAGTCAGTTATATTCACAATGAGCTCGTAGCTCCCGGAGAACACGCTGCTGTCTTTTACCAGACTTACAGTTTCTCCTGTATAAAAAGATAAAGAAAGAAAAATAATGGGTTAATGACATGAAAGTACAATCACAGCCTCCTTACCATACTGACTGTGTCTAGAAATTTCTATAACCAACTCTGGAGAGCCAAGGCAACAGTTGTGGAGCTATTTATTCATTTTAACTGATTCATTTTGCGTTTTTATACTCGAGTATAATTGTTGGCCAATTGTACTTTTTACTTTAATACACTTTCAAAAGGAATTTTAAACACAAATTACGATATATATTAAAACGACTCCTCAGCTCTACGAGTCGACTCCCAGCGTTCCCATTAAAGAACCGACTTAAAGATCCGATTCAAAGAGTTGATTTAAGGAACCGATTCGTTCGGTAACGACACAGATAGGTTTCCTTGTTAGGGGAAACAGTAATGAAGATGGCTGTGGTTAAAAAAAAAAAAGAAGGTATTTTGAATGATTACAGCGATTAATTTTGGTCTGTTAATATCTCATATTGTTTCTGAAACAAATGTAACGTTAATTATTTGTATATGAGACTATATTTTAACAGATAACTTTTAGCTAGTTTTACAGCAGAGTTGGCTAAAAGGCTGAAAAAAAAAATAAATAAATTAGCGCTCCAGCTAACTAGTTTACAGCGACCCAACACTTCGAAAAAACATACAGTGCTCCATAAAGCAAATAATTAAGTCGTTATTTTTTACTATAACTTATTTAAATCCACCATGTATGCATTCTATGTCATAAAAATCCTCTCAGAAATCAAATTTAGTTGGCTAGCTGTGTGAGCTAGCTGCTGTTAATATACGACACTAGAAAAGTGAAGTACGAAGGCAAAATAAATATTTCAGTCTCCAACTTTTATTCTCTCACAATCAGTAGAAATCAACAAAGTCATTCCAACGCAGGCATAACTTTAATATTTTACTCAATTAATTAGTAGTTAGCTAGCTTTAGCATGGATTGTATGGATTGAGTTCATCTCGCGCCGTTTCCACCTTTTATGGACGGCAAAGAAGGAGTTTTTTTTTATTTTATTTTTTTTTTTTATTGCCTTCCTTCATGAAACAGATAGTAACATTTATTCTACTTATTAATAATTTTTTTCAAAGTCATTTAACAGTGAAAAATGTGGAACCATGGCCAGTCCACTCCACAAGCCCTATTCGGGTTGGATTAGTTTATCGGGGGACGGCTGTGATAATTGTTTTAAATGTATCCTTGGCAATAAAACTATCGCATCAGGACGGCAATAAAATAACCACAAGAGGAGTGAGTTCCTAGCAGGTTTAGAGGTCTGCACAGGCTTTAAACTGAAGCCTGTCCCCGAGATCGTTCGCCCCGATCCGACCCGACCCTGCAGGGTTAAATTTTAAGACCGAGTCTGACCTGAACCCGAAATCAATTTGTTACAACAAATAACTTTTTTGCAATATGCTGTATTTCAGGATTGCATGCAACAGTCAAAAAACAAACACATGTAAACGAAGTTTCATCAAGGTACAGCGGCCCCCTCAGCACACGAAAGCAAAAGAAAAAAAACATGCACTTACCATTATGAAACTTTGCTTTGCAAAACAACAACAACAACAACAACAACAACAACAAAACAGCTTTACAAGCCTTACACCGCACATAACCGCTCTTAACGAGCTCTTTATTGGTTATAAGAACAACCAACCTGCATCATTTGGCACTGCAATAAGTTCTCCCTTAATAATTTTTTTGCTTTGTCTCACTCATTGTACACACTCATTGTTAGATATATTCCCTCATGAGGTGTGTGTGCTGTCTGCCGTGTTGTAACGGAAGGCTCGTGCGGGAGCACATGCGTGAAACAAGTTGCGTTAATATTTAAAATATATTTTTGTTTAGTAATAAAACCAAAGCTGTCCGTGAAAAATTAACCCAAACTCGGCCTGAAACCCGTGAGTTTTTCGCGACCCGTCGGGCTCGGGTCGGGTAACAGACCTCTAAGTGGGTTGTATTTTCTGCGAACCCAAATATTTGCGTCATGTGGTCACCTGTTCACGCTCCATTCACAACATGCTGTCCAAGCGGCCGAAGAGGCATTGGAGTAGAGAAGAAATGCTGGCTCTTATTTTATTTTGCCATTTTTTTATTTTTTTTTTTGCAACTTTGAAAGTGTTCAATATACATGGAGAGGGTCCCCCAGATATGCGTGCTGCGAGACTAAATACGGCAATTAGCGACAGTCAGACAGCTTTTTTATTTTCTCCAGCGTGAGGTGACATTTGCGTCGTAAATCACAGACCTGTGTATCAGGATGGGACTAAAATGATCAGATGAGCACTGAGTTTGGTGAAAAACAGGCCAAACTGAATGAAAATAAATTCACAGAAGAGCACCTGTAAAACAGAAACTAACACCATGTAAATTTAATCCCGTCCAAATAGGGCTTATGGTGGACATTAATCAAGTGAAAGGAATATACTGAAAATGTACTGTGTTATATTTGTTTCTGTGTTTATGGCAGGTTTGCAGTTTGGTACATTTGTCTTTTTGTCGAGTCTTTTGATTTACCATGGGATGGTTCAATCCTCCATTTTCTCTTGTCCTCCTGGAGCTCGTAGGTGAAGGGCATGGTGAAAGGTGGAAGGTCCGGATCTACGGCGGTGATGTTGGTCGTGGATTGCGGTAAACAAATAGTCACCTTGTTGTCCTTCAGGAGTGGAGCGTTATCATTCTCATCTAACAGCTGGATGATCAGTGTTCCTGTAGCTGTCTGCGGCGGTGTACCTGTAGGTCAGGTAAATGAAAGACACATTGATGCCTACAGTGTTCTACATGTGTGATATTTCACCATAAGTGAACAGTTTCTGAGAAGTCTGGTGTGTAAAATTAACAGATAATATTAACGGCAGAAGTAGTTCACTTTTAAAGTTGTGTTGTAGCTCTAACAGTCTTACAGTTAAAAACTGACAAATCAAATAAATGTTTTAGGGCACAGGTGCCCCGACCTCAATCTTGACTAACACTTGTCTTGCAAAATTGTATGTTTTCTCAGCACGCCAATAGGGTACGTGCACATTTAGCACTTACAGCCTTAATTAAATGTTGTTACTTTAATTTTATTTATTCATTATAATTCAGTTTATACACATATCAACAAAATCATGCTCACTTGCTAGAATTGCTATTGGTTTAATGTGGAATCATGTTGAGTGTTATTATAGTGCACAGGTTTGAAGTGGACACTTCCTGCGTACTCATTTACTACTAGATCTATATAATGTCTTCACCATAACCATTAGCACTGTTGAACAGCTTACCATCATCAACGACAAGCAAGATGACCGTGTAAGTGCTGTTCTTAACAAACAGCGATTCTCTGTCCAAAACTTTGGCTGTGGAAACTTTGCCTGTCCTCGAGTCTATTGTTACCCAGTTATCTATATCTTTTCCTTTAATGAACCTGAAGCAGAAAGGAGACAGATATACATATAGCATAATGAAGTATACGTGATTTTTTTTTATAAACAAAACAAACGTAAATAATGTGACGTGATAGAAATCGAATCGGATTTGTTTCCTGATGATCTGCCCTAAATATAATTTCCATAAAAATATAAATTTCAGATTAATTTATTGAAATTGATCCAGATTTCAACACTCTCAGGAATGGACAAAAACACAGCCATGTATAGGAAAGTACACAGATTCCTGATAGGTTTGTACTTATGTTTGTTTGCTTCATAATGTGAGACGTAATAAATGTACACACTGAGTTGCTAGTTGCTGGGTTTACAAACAGTAGATGTCATCCTAGCTGCTGTTACTAAACACTACGGTAAGTTAACACATCTGACACCAGATACGGCAAGTTAACTAAAGCAGGCTGACACATCCACCCACCACACTATACGGTAAGTCAACCACGGTAAGTTAACCACGGTAAGTTAACACATCTGACACGTGGCATGGTAAGTTAACACATCCGAGCGCGTGTCTATCTAGAGAAGTGGGTTTACACTGATAATAGTTTAACTCGTCTTCGGCTAATTTTCACAGAATGTTCTAGTCCATTGAGTACATATCAGATTTTTAAACATTACTCTTGTAATTGTCAGTTAATTGTCATTAACAACTTTTTTTTTTATTATTACAATTTTTTTTTTTTAAAGATGTGCATTAACTTCCATGTTAAATTTAACCTTTACAAAATTTTTGAAAAACATCATTGTACACATGTACAGTATATCTACCTTACATCATCTTTAAATGCTAAGGTAGATATATAGGACGCTGATTTAAAAAACAAATGGATTTCATGTTTATTCCAGTTTGAATTAAAATTTTTAAATAGGTTATTTTGCCTCAAAGAGCAACCTGAACCTTGTGTTCACGCTAGAATTTGAAAAGTTGCTGATATAGCTCTAGCAAATTGTCTCTTATAGGCATTTTAGCTTTTCTTGTTGCTTGTGGGCATGGCCTGTTCAGGCTTTTTCAAATTCTAATAAGAAATTACATTAGCCAAAAGTATAGTGTATTCTTCAAAATACAGTTAAATTAGAAAAGATTCAGGCTTCTTTACCTTTTCTTTTGTTTTACTACAACTCTAAAATGGATTCAATAAAGCATAGACATGTTTGTAAATGAATAAAAAAAAAAAAAAGGCCAAATTTTACATTTACAGAAGTATTCATACTCATCATGCAGGACTTGAATCTTCACAAAAAAGATCACGCTTGTGAAGATGTCTGTTGCTAGCTACCCGTGAAACCATGGAAACCAGCAGTGAAGTCGGGTTAGGAATACCATTTAGTGACCAGCAATTCAGGCAATTTGAGGTGGAAAATTGCACTATTGTAAAATTTGTATATCTTACCGGTGTTTGTTTGGTGGATTCTGGTCCTGATCCCTTACAGTGAATGTCCACAGACTGTGTCCAGGTGGTGTGTTTTCCATGACGGTGATAAGTTTAATAGTGTCTATGAACTTTGGCGGTTCATTAACGTTTTCTACGGTGATGAGGAAGGAAAGCATTGAAAAGCTGGAGCCATTTCTCGAATAATCGACATCACACAGTTTTCCATCATAGCGCATCGTCCGAACTGAACAGGAAAAGAATGGCTCTTCATTCTCCACTTGAACCGTTAGGTTCAGCTTCTGGGTCTCTTCATAGTCTAGAGGCTAAATAAAAGATTGCAAGAGAAGACATCATGCTTGTGGAAGATCTGAAAATGACTGAAGACTTACAAGAGTCTTCGAAACAAGGAAGATCTTGTACCACAAGACTGATCCACAAGACCTTCTTTTTTTGTGTATCACAGCCACTGCTGTGTGTGGCAGAAGTGCCAATATCTGTAGTATTCATGATTTATTCATGATTTATTCATTGATACGGTGATACAGGAGACACCTGAAAACTGCGCTTATCTGCGGTCTCGGTTAAAGCAGTGGTCAGAACATTTAGCCTGGTGGAAAAGGCAAGTCAATGAAGGGGAAAGTACAGGATGTGGAAGATGTTTGTTGTACTGTTGTTCACTTATTTTATTTAGGTGCTAGTGTCTTGCCGAAGCAGCATAATGCTGATGATCAGCTAGTCAAGGTCTGTCTGTCTGGATCTGAGTTGAATAAAAGTTAAAACAGTGGAATGTGTTTTTTTTCTTGATTTTATTATTACAAAAAGAATAGGATTTTGCCTTTTAATAATGAAAAAGGCAAGGTGAGATGTGCTGTGTGTCAACATTAAATATGTTCAGAATGTAGGCTATGGTAGATTTTTTATTATTGGAGCTGACAAGTTGTTTGAAATTTTTCTTTAATGTCAGTACTAAAGGCGATTTTATACTTTGATGCTCAGACCTAAAAATATATAGACAGTTTCTTATTATTGTGTAGCATAATATGGACTGGACTTCAGACCAGACATTCACTTACATTACCCCAGTATGAATGCACGCCGCACTTAAGTTTGATTACTGACTAACAACACGTACCAAACCCTTAATTCCTTTTATCACTTGCGTAATATTGCACGTCTCCGTTCCTCCCTCAGTCTGGCTGATGCAGAAACCTTGGTCCATGCACTTATAATATCAAGTTTGGACTACTGCAATGCCTGGTTAATTGGCTTACCAAAGAAATATCTCAAAAGATTACAGTATGTGCAAAATGCAGCTGCCACGGTGCTAACCTCGACCAGACGTAGTGCCCACATGACTCCCATTCTGCACAGTCTTCACTGGTTACCTGTTGAATCACGCATTCAGTTTAAGGTTCTTTTACTAACATTTAAGGCTCTAAATGGACTTGCGCCACTGTATCTATCGGACCTACTTCACCCATACTTGCCCACTCGGTCTCTTAGATCATCTGAACTTGGCTTATTGTCAGTTCCTAGATTCCGGATGTCTACTATTGGTGGCCGAACCTTTTGTGTTGTCGCTCCCAAGCTCTGGAATTCACTACCCTTCACACTTCGTCAGATTTCCTCTCTACCTGCTTTCCAATCTCAGCTTAAAACATATTTATTTGAAACGTATTTTCAGTGAATCGTATGTTTAATTGTACTGTGCTGATGTATTGTATTGTATTAATTGTATTGTATTGATTTGTATTGTATTGTATAAATCTGTTAAGCGTCCTTGAGCTTGTGGAAAGACGCTATACAAATAAAACTACTACTACTTCTTCTTCTTCTTCTTCTTCTTGCCCCTTCTGTTCCTAACTGTCAGCTGATTTGGAGGTGTGCAGGAAAAAAGCAAACACTGAAAGTAGACAGCAGACTTGCATAAAAGTTGTCTTGCTTTTAAGTAAACCTGTATAATTGATATGAGATTGTGCTGTGTACTGTAGAACAATATAGCTTGAATTTCACTTAATATCAGTTCTGCCAAAGTAATATTGAAAAACTTTGAAAAGTGTCTGTTAGCTGGACAAACATTAAATAAGAAATACTTCTAATTGGTGTCAGACTTAAGTTCAGTAAATCAAGTGCCTGTATTAACTAGGAACCCCAGGGAGAAAAATAATAATAAGTAATTATAATTATCATTCATTCCTTTGTGTCAGTCTAGACATTTAATATTGAAGATATTAAGTGAAATATTTTTACCTTTATGACAGATAAGATGCCATCATTAGTTTTGGGGTTTACTTCAATTTTAAAGTTCTCTGCTTTTTCACCATGAAGTGTGAATTTGGCCCTCCAGGCTGGAGAGCCTGGACTGTCTTTATCGTACACTTGTATTCTGTAAACCTCAGCTCCGATCAGTCCTTCTTTTACCCGTCCAGTGCCCTGTCATTTATTACGGGGGGGCACAAAACAAAACACAGGACCATGGATCATGATTTAAATGTGATTTAAATTACATTGCTATATATTTTTTAAACCTTCAGTTTGTTCTCTGATTGTTTAGCATCTATTTTGAGCATAACTCTTACTAATCCTAGAAGAATATCATTGTGCATATATATATGTGTGTGTGTGTATGTGTGTGTATACGTATATATTTTATGTATACATATATATGTGTAATGTGTGTGTGTATGTATGTATATACATATAGCTAATCCATATTGATTTCATGCACAATTGAATTAAGATGATGTACCAACTAGGAACAGCACTTGTTGGAGCAAGTGTCTTTATACTTGGTTCAAATGCATATAAGTTCATATAAAATAATTTTATTGGTAATAACATTGTAAATTGTGATTTTACCATGCTAATTTTATTAATAATATTTCTTTTATCATTAATTTTATATTTACTCACCGTTCTGCCTGTAATTACAGGTTTTTGGTCATTTTTGTCAATAACGTTGATTATCACTGTAGCTGTGCTGGAATGTGGGATTAAATTCCTTTGATCCTTTGCTTCAACCACTACAGTGTATTTCTTATTTTCCTAAATTAAAGTGATATAATATGAATTCTCTCAAACACATTACTGTTGATTTTTACATCCAGACATTAATTATTAGCATAGTAATTGACATTAATTGTTAGCATATTAATTAAGCCAAAATACAAGCAGAAATGCTGCACATAGCATCGACAACACATGTCTCATACCTCATAGTCCAGACATCCGCTGAATGAAAGTTCCAGCTTGTCATTTATAACAAACATAGCATTATAGGGGCTTGGGGTAACTTTAATATTAAAAGTTAAAGTTTCAAGGTCTGTGCTATGGGGTGCATGCAGTGTTAACAAATTTGTACCTGCAGAAACACAAGCAGAAGAGAACATATAAGAACTGTACATATAAATGGGTATGTACATACAAAGTATACAATGTATATGCATACTGTATATACATTTAGGGAGTTTTCATATAAGCAGTATTTTGTCCATTTGAATGAAACCAACCAAGTGCGTCTGAGCAAAATGTTTTTGGTCAGTGGACTCTAGCGCAATTTGAGTGCAGTATCGACCAGACTGCAGGAAGTGAACCAGACATGCAGTATATTTTTGGTAAGCTGCTAAGCTGAGCTGCGAGGTGCGAACTGAGCCAAAGCAGCGCTATGACATTGCAGAAATGCCGTGTCTTCTAGATATTTGGATTGATGAGCAAAAAGAGAAAGTAAACAACAGATGTGATTCACAGAATGTTTTAAACTATTTACTTATCTAATTATCTTATCTTTTATTTAGTACCGGCTTCGTGATATCCATGCTTGGGAGATTTTTGTGATTTCTACCCATTTTCTGCCATCGTATTTTTGACTAATGAACAAAAGAGTTTTACAAGTATGTTTTTAAGATGTGCATGTCTGTCAGCCAATGCACTTTATTTTTTTTGTTTAGTTATGTGCAATAGTGCAACCAAGCCAAATAACAAACAGACCAAATGTATCAAATTTGCTCTGGTTCATACTTGGCAAACAGACTAATACTGTAGGTCGGCAACCAAAATGCCCCTTACCACCGTGGGGACCGCTGCGGTACACACACATTTACACGTGAATCTTGTTTTTAAAATAACAACCAGGTGAAAGAAACCAGGTTTCTTTCCCTCAAAAGTAATGAAATGAGAACCATATTGTTTCAGTGGAACAGTCAGTGCTTGCTGGGAGCTTACAGCGGCCATTTTCTTACATTGTTTAGGTGAAACAACCTCTCTAACTCAAACTGCCACTCACAGAATGGGCCTTGATGCATTCAGCTTCCGCCTATGGAAATTCTATGATTATAGTGACACTTGGCGGTTTACGGTAGCAAATGAAAAATCACGGTGGTGGTAAGGCCATTCTGGATGAGTAACTACTGTAGGTGTGAAAGCAGCCCGTTTATTAGATACCTTCAAGCCCTAACTCTTAAAATAAAGCTGAAAGTCTACACTTGATTGTTTTATTTCAAATCCATTGTGGAGGTGTATAAAGGCAAAATCACAAAAATTCCGTCATTGTCCAAATACTTCCGGACCTGACTGTAGGTCTATTTATAGGTGTATTGTAAAAGACTCATTTGTTTCTCTACTCAGTGTGTCATCCTTTTACCCCATTGGTCAAAAGAAAGGGACCACCAGCAGCAGAATGAGCTACAGTGAGTAAATGTACTAATACAAGATTGTTGCTTCACTGGTGGGCGTAGCTGATAATAAGAAACAAAAAAGGCTTTCGCAACTCCATGTTTGGCTCTTTAGGCGAAGATTAACACCAGATCAAAGCAGAAAAAAGAGGGAAATAGCAAAAACATATCAAAGGTCTCAAATAGTGCTTGTGGTATTTTACACAATGAATCAAATGATCACTTTATGGTCAGTTGTGCAGATTTTTGTCTTTTCTGATTTACCTTGCAACATCGATTCTTCTGCGCTGATAACATAAGTACCTTTACTGAAATATGGCTCATAAACCTCCTCTATCAGAATTTCCAATGCAAGTCGTTCGTACACATGTTTCAGGGCAGCACATTCTAATACAAGCTGCAGGCAGACAGAAGATACCATAATTGATATGTAAATGTAATAATACAAGTAATGTAAAACATAATTTCAGCCTTAATTTATATTGTAGAATGGTTGGGTTTTGCTTAGAGTCCACCTGGAGACCAGACAGGGTGAGTTTTTTTTTTTTTTTTTTTTTTTTTGCAAAATAGTAGAAGTGTAATGTTGCACAAAATTCAAATTCAGTATGATTAAGCCTCCAGAAAGTTAGTATTTTAATAGACTATTAAATATTATTAGTATATTAATATTATTATAAAATAATATTTTACTAATACTAATAATATTATAAAAATTATTCATGTAAACTAATATACAGTCACGTGGCTAATCTGATTATTCCCTGTCACAATTTGCACTAATTTACATTGCACATAAGGAATTTGATAAGGAATGTGTTTTAAACACACAAACATTTTATGGATCCCTTTCTATTTCTGAACTGTAATTACATAGGATTAGGGTCACGACATAAAATCTAGCCAAAGAAATCATGGTAATCATGAGAAAACATGGTAATTTTGATTGCAGTGCTAGTAAATAAAATGGGTACCGTGAAATTTTTTCTGTCGTCATAGTCCACATTCCCAGTTACATGTATTTGCTTGGCCGTCTTGTTTATAACGAAAAGGTCCTTTGGATTCATATCAATACCGGGACCATAGATTTCGCATTCTTCAGTATCCACATTAAAGTTCAGCTGTGAAACACAAGATCATTGCTTCACTGCAGTTGTGTGGTAAATATGTCAAATATTTCAAACATGTTTCTTCATGCATACCAGGTTCTGCATCAGTTGTACTGAATAGCTTCGCCTGTCGTTAGACTTATGATGGTATGCATATGCCAACATGGGGGATCATGTTTTTTTTTTTTTTTTTTTTTTTCTTCATTTTAAAAACCTACCTGAAAGGCATTAAATTTTTAAAGCCAAATGGTTTCATAATAATAAATAATAATTTAATAATAAAATAATAATAAATAATAAAATAATAATAATAAAATAATTTCATGACTAAGCGGCGAAAACTGCCATCAGTTTCATTTTCCATTTGTGGGGTTTTTGAGTGACCCTGCAAATGGCTGCCAAAAGCATTCTACCTCCAAACTCTCTTGCTTCAGTTACATTTTTTGGACTCGCTGATTGTGTCTGAACAGAAATGGGGGGTGGGCGGATTTGTGAGACTGCTTGCCATCTGTTAGTCCTGCAGACCTAATGGCAGTTTCCCAGTCCCGGGATGTCACAGCTGTAAATCGCACACAGTTGTTGTTTCGTACCATTCAGTTCAACTAATGAAGCCTCAGATTACATTAAGTTAATACATATAAAAACTATATATATATATATATTCACATACACATATTTTATATATATATATATATATGTGTGTGTGTGTGTGTGTGTACATATGTTTATACATACAAATCCGAGGAATCCTTTGAAGCCTCGTTTCATAGTTAATATGTCCACTACCCATGATCGCTTTTGGCGTATCTTGCTAACTGAGGAGCCAATCTCCTGAGCCCCACCCTGCTGCAGAAATAATTACATGCCAGTTTATACATCTCACAATCGTTACATTACAAATGAAAAAAATCTGATGATGATCAAGTGATGTTTCTAATTAAACACAGCCTTTGTAGCGATTGAAGTGACACTGAGCCGCTGAGATTTTATTTTCCATGATACCACAGTGCTGTTGAACCTGACTGGTCAGAAGGTGTTGATTAAGTTCCTATAATATGAGCTCTGACAGTAGTGCAGCTGCAAAGCATGTGTTTATGGTAATGTGCCTGTTATAATAAATTATCAGTGTTTTTAAATTAACAGCCCATTCACAGGGACTTGCATGTTGGATGCTGCTCGAGGCTGATAATAAACAGATAAACTAATGTGTTATTTAATGAACTTTTTCCAGCAATGAGTTGGCTTATTACATTTATATGGCTTTTAAATATTACATTTCGATGGCTTTTTAAACCATCTGCATGCATTTTCTTACTGTCTGTCTTGCTTTTTTTTTTATTTAATTTTATTTTATTTTTTTCACCAGCCAAAATAGTTGAGATCTCCTACAGCATCAACTAGTTCACATATCGATCTAATCAACTAGTCTACACAACCTCTAATGTATATTAATTGTAATAATGAAATGTACAGCACCTAATAGTGGATACAATTTCTGTTAGTTTTATTTTTTCCAGAATTGTCCTATTCTACTTTCAGAGCCTAGGTTATTGGTGTTCATTGGTAGAATAGAGCAGGGGTGGGCAAACATTTTGACTGGAGGGCCACACCTTTTGAACCCAAGTGAAGGGCAGCATACTATATGTGTGACAAATGAAGCATTTTTTTTAATTCATTTATGAAACTTTTGGCATATTACATCACAATTCTCATTTAATATCCACTGTGAGCCGTATTTACAATTATCTACCAATGAATTTGAGATGATTTACTCACTATTACTACATATCCTTCACCATGAAAATATGTGTATTGAAAACAGAAGAAGAAAGCATAATCTTTGCCTTTCCCAGCCATGGGAAAGTTAGCATGCTTGCTTGAAAAATGACGACTAAGGTTGTAGTCTTTAATAACGGCAAGACTTTCTTGGCATATCAAACATACCACCTTCTGTCTGATACTGGTGAAAAAATATGTTGCTGTCCGTTCTTTGTTAAACACGTAACATTCGGAGTAAATGTTTCTTTTTTTTTCGCCGCAGTCATTTTTCACTCATTCATGTCACTGAATTAGTTATTGCTGAGCCCATTCTAATAATGACTGAATAAACCATAATATACCTTACTGCAGGCTGCAGCACACCGCATTTCTCCTACATCAACTTTTCATTTCATTTTTTTCATTTCGGATCAAAATCCTAACTCAAATGCAATGATATATAGGCAATAGTATGTTGAGGAATAGCCTTAGTTTATGTCCTTTAAAAGGCTCACAAAAATGCTGATATTACTTGGGCAGAATTTGACACCCCTACTATAGGTGGGAGCGCAGAGTGTTTACAGGAGGGTGTCCATGTTCGAAAAGGAGATCATGCATGCCGAAGTACACGTTAGTTAAATAGCAGAGGTTTAGGAACTCAGCCTACTTAAAGTGCACTAAAAACCTAACTGATGGCTGCGTGGTTAAATTGTTCATTAAATGTGGTCACATTTTCTTCAGAGGAGAGCAGAAATAATTGCATAACTTAATTAACTTAAATGATTTTTTAATGATGTAATTGTGTTAACTTTAAACTGTACATAGAAAATAATAATAATAATAATAATAATAATAATAATAACCTTTATTTAACCAGGTAAGTCAATTGAGAACCCGTTCTCATTTACAAAAATAGAACATCACTAAAGCAATGCATTTAGTATGCAGTTTTGTGGTTTAATCGGAATTGCATTTTTAAATTTTGTAAATATTTCACAAATGTTTAAATGATGTATTAATAATAATAATAATAATAATAATAATAATAATAATGATAATAAAATTCTGTTGCTTACTGTCATTATGAAGAGAATGGTCATTATAGCAGTTATTGTCCTCATGTTGTTAGTTGCACTTGTATATCTGCTCTGTTGTGTATATGAGTGTTACCAGGTTCCTTTTAAGATTTTCTTTCACTGGGAGGAGCACTTTGACAAAATTCATTTGAAATACAGCAGAACATAACTATGTCATCATTCAATATTGCTTTCCCTATCAGTGCCTATGGTGTTGTTTCCCTTAAACCTGTTTTTGATGAGTCAATGGTGCCAATTATGTACCTCACCCTAGAACATTTCAACCATTGGTTGCGAATTAGGCAACAATGACTGTACTATATAAATAATGTATATACTATACTATTCATATTTTCCATTGAAATAACGTAAGAAACTACCTTGTCTCATTTTTAAGAGAACTTTTATTTTCAAATAGTATTATTTTCTTTCTCTCTCAAAAAACATATTTGATATTTAAATTAAAAAAATAAAATAAAACATTAGTGGCATGTATGCGCATGAGTAGGAGTTATCCAATTAGCCAGTCATGTGGCAGCAGCATAAACTCATGCAGATACAGGTCAAGAGCTTCAGTTAATGTTCACATCATTGACACACAGAATGGTGTGAAAAACAAAAAAAAACACTGAGTGAGCAACAGTTCTGTGAGTGGAAACACCTTGTTGATAATAGAGGTCAGACAGAAATGGCCAGATTGGTTATTTACTTGTTTCCGTAATTAGATGAAGAGATTTGAAGGGAAAACATAAAACATGCTAAGGTAATGAATTTTTGAAATTCTTAAATAGTTTCATACATTTCTGTCAATAAAGTAGGACAAGGGAAAAGGGAAAGGTTTCCAAGGAAAGCAGGTAGTGCAAGTGCTGCCATTCTGCTAAACCTGTAGGGCGGGTTCTTCAGAACTGCCTCACTACCGCATCAGACCTTGATTTCACTGGAAAGGTTTTCACTTGACGAAATCACTTTCATAAAATCAGTTTGTGTCCATGTTCACCTGTCTTCATGTGTGATGGCATTTAGCAGAAACAATATTTCCCCTTTCCCCACAGCCTTTTTAAATCAGTATGTTGCTGAAACATAAGGGTTTCAGCCAGGGTTACATGACACCAGGTTTACCCTGATTGTAGCCATGGTTTACAGTAAATCTCAGTCTGTGCTGGTCGGACCCATTCTGAATATTTTTGGGGCAGTCATAGGCGAAGGACAGGAAATTGAGTGTTGTGCAAGAGGCACAATGACTCTGGACGCGGTTTAAAGTCTACATTGGTTAATGAATTAATACTGAACAGATCCTGTCAATAGCACATTAAAATTGTGAGTGCAGTGAAAGTCAGTATAGAAAGTACATAAAGTAAAATGATTGACAAACAAGCTCATCGTATCAACAGGTGGTTCACAAGTAATGTTATTAGTATTTAGTAATTATAAGCCCAATTGACTGGACATTTGTATTTAATTGTTTTAAATTAAATTAAAGTTGTAAAGTTGTGTGAACTAAATAAAGTCCGGTGATAAAAGATTAATAGTTTGAATATTTAAAAAAGAAAAAGAAAACTTGGCTACCGACCGCTTTTCTACAGTATATGCAAACGTATAGTTGTTTCCAGCTCTGGAAAGCAGCTTTCCTTCTGCCACCCGCATAATTGGTCTTTTATTTTTAAATCCGTAACCTGCAACAGCCGCCAGCCATGTCTGCTACATGTTATAGATTGGGCAATGTGTGACTCCTAGTCATTACTGGATTTGACGCAATGACCAGATTCACTTCAGTGACTTCATAATGAATTTATTCAGCCTGTTTTTTTTCTACCACAGTAAAGAACAGGACATTTATATAAAAACCTGCAACCTGCATTTAATATTTGGCAGATACTTTTATTCAAAACAAAGCACAAATAAAGCAGAATCCGGTCCTAGCACAGAGCTAAAAAATTGAGGGCTCAGGGGCCTAGCAGTGGCTCTTTGTCAATCCAGGCCCAATTTCAGAGAGCTTTTCACATTTTAGAGGAGTAAAACATGACAAAAATTAATTTTTAAAACTCAAGATTAGGACCTGACCCCAATGAAACTTGGTAGACCTCTCGAAGGGGCAGAACCTAGTAACCCGCTTCCAATCATTAAATCAGGAATGAACATCTCAAACTTAAACATATCAGCACCAATCGGATTGGAATCTGCTGTTGGTTTACTTTGTAAACATCATAAATAAAGTGTAAGTATAAAGTATGTATATGTGTATACATAATGTATGTATTTATAGAGAGAGAGATAGAAATAGATATATACTATTTTATATATACAGTATATATGTGTGTGTGTGTGTGTCTATATATATATACACACACATAAGAGTAATACATCGTTTGAATCTGTAAAGGGTCTATTTTTATTTGTGTACACTCACAATATCAACAAATC
>JAKKZJ010000016.1:2924039-2938598 GCA_033441845.1 Pangasius mekongensis
TTTTTATAGATTTATAGATTTTGCCAAATATATATATATATATATATATGTATATATATATATATATATATATATATAGTTAAGAATATCTAGTTAAGAATTACTAAATCTTTCAGGTCCAAAAGATAATTAGCTATTTAGTATGCTAACATCTATTAACTATTAACATTCTGCTACCTAATTAGCTAATGTACATTAGCTAATTATCTATTTCATAATTTATTTCAACTATTAATGTCACAATAAAAAATAAAATTCAAATAAAATTAATTTGTCAATAAAATATTTGATCTTATTAAACAAATATTAATAAATATGAAGGAATATTTGTTGGTTGCGCAAATATTACCCCCAGCTCGGTGTGACATGACATATCCCTGATAATATTGGTATATTTTTTTCCTTCAGTAAGGATTTGTTATATAATGATATTGTAATATGCATGTAAATGCTGTTCTTAGGGTTTTGGATTAGACTAGGCTTTATTTGGATTGTCACCTCCTTGTTTTTAGCTCTCAGTGTTGATATCATTAACTATAGGCATGCTATGTTGAGGTGTTTAACAACACAGTGTAAACTCAGTGGCCATTGTCCACTAAGGAGACTCGAAAGGAAGTTATTCAGTGATAGTAGGAGATAAACACACCTCACATTTAGGGATATGATCGCTAAATATCCTCTTATTCAGCGTCAAACTAAACATTTGTAAACAAGTCAGTTGTAGATGCCTGGCCTTTAATGCCATTTCATCAGCTTACATGTGCATACGGATAAAGTGGTTGGCTATATGACAGTAAATTTAAACACATTGAACCAAATGTTTTCATTTTTCAACATGGCCTCACAAAAAATAGATAATAGATATCTGGTTAAATGCAAAACAGCTTCATCTGAGTACTATGAAAAAAGTGGTACTATATAAATTGTGAGAAAACATTGCGTCCTGCATTGTTATTGGTGGCCTTATGATGATTTGTGAATTCACTGTCAATTGTGGAATTATAGTTCTAATATTTATTCAATAGTATATTCTTAAAAAGCTTAAATCTAGAACCTGTAATAATTCTTCAGCTTTGAGAAACCCATCAAGGATCAATATAGGATCCTGTAACAGTATATCCCTATCAGAGATGGTTCCAAGAAGAAACCCTTTAGAAAACGGGGAATCTGTAACTGTCTAAAGAATCCCTGAGGAACCCATGACCCTTTTTTCTAAGACTGTATATTTACCTGACAGTCTGTGCCAGGCATCTCAGTGTTGGATACAATGAGAGCCCCATTTTGAAAATCCTCCTCCATGTTCATAATTTTCTTTGTTTTGGAGAACTGAAGTGCCATTAGGAGGGTTGCTGTCAAACAAAAAAGGCATTTTCAGTTTTATCTGTGAAATAAATAAATGTACTGCATGCATAGATAATGCATATACATAGGTATATGTGTGTGTGTGTATATATATATATATATACACACACACACACACACACACACATAAATATGTAAAATCTGTGTCTCTCACTTTTCTGCTTCTTTTTCACTATATGATAAAAGGCTGAGAGGGAACAGGGACACCAGAACACAGTTTGAATCGGGGGTGCTGGAATTTTAAGCAGCATACATGTGGTGCATGACTACACACCCGAATGAGAGTCAAATAATTTTTCTTTTAACAGAGATTGTGTGTTGATTACAATAATTTTACCACGATGCAGATGAATTCTCAAATGAAAAGGTATTGATTAATTTTCTATAGCAGCATGGATCTGAATATCTACAACTGGATCATAAATGATTTCTGTTAGGTTTATGTTAATTGCGCATATTCTAATAGGTTATTTTTCCTGTAACATCTCATTTACATGGACTTGAGTGGAGGATGCTCCATATAATCTAAGTCGTGTTATATAAGAAAGAAAAGCATGTAATACGTGATATGGTGAGGTATTCTGTTAGGAGATGTTTATTTAACATTTATGAAAGGAGCGTGGATGCTCGGTAAAGGTCAGTGAATTTCCTAATGCGGGTTAGTCCTTGTAATTACTTACATTATAGGAGCTACTGTACATACAGTTGTTTCCTCACCAGCCAATTTTTTTGCGCTCTCTTGAAGATGAGATATTATATTGTCATTTTACCAAGAAAGTGAAAAGTGTAAACTCCTCTGTCTTGAAGTCTCCAGTCTTTTGGATGTTTGATAAAATTACTTGTAACAGTTAAAAAAAGGGGTGATCTGTTGTTCATTAATAAATTAAACATTATAATCAATGGCAAATCGCTGTGGTATAAGAGGAATACTATCTCCAACATACAAACGACAAAGAATTCTCAAAATACTTTGGTATTTTGTTTAGCCTATTTTATACAGTTGCAGCTGCATTTGCAGGAATTGTGAAAGTCAGCACCTCTTCTTCCTGCATCCTTAAGAGGGAACCGTCTACACACATGCACTTCACGAAACTTTAATTTTGCTGTGTATTTGATATTGAAGTTGTATCAGTGGAGTTTCTGAATATCAGCCTTACCTAGCAGAACCAGGAAAGCAAAGATAATTATCCCAATGGTGCTAAGGCTTGGCTGGGTTGTGAAAGACCTGCTAACATGGCAGTTGGGTGTGATGGTGCAGTTACACACGGTGATGGACAGGTTTTGGACCAAACCATAGCCCTGGTTGTCCAATATTTTGATCTGAATCTGGTAATGGCCTGAATAGACTGTTTTTTCTCGGACTAGGTTCACAGTCGTCCCTGAAAAACGATCAGATTATTAAAAAAACATTCACCTTTTCCTTTCATGACCACAAATACAGCTTTATGCTCCATTCATTTTGTACATTTCTACATGCCAAATCCGTTCTTGTACACAGTTCAGTGAAGTGAGATTAAGGGATTTCATAGGGATGATGGCCTCTAAAATCTTGACTATTTTAAATTGAAAAGAAAAATGCAAAAGAGAGAATTTTTTTAAAAGAATCTTTAAAGTACAATCATTCTGCTTTGTAATTTATGAAAGTCCAATCATTTTTAAAGTACAGTCATTCTGCTTTATAAATTATCATACTGCTATATATATTTACTGTCATCAGCCTTATAAGTGACAAATGGTAAATGAAACAATGAGTGAGGTTTGTTTAACAGGTACAGTACCATATCGTGGTTCAATTCTCCATTTTCCCTTAACATTGCCCAGGAGCTCGTAGTGAAATGGTGCGCCGTATGGTGGAAGGTCCTGATCTACAGCAGTGATGTTAGTCGTGGTTTCCTTGTCCGATAAACACAAACTCACTGTATTCACCTTCAAAAACGGTGCATTATCATTCTGATCTCTTAGATGGATGATCAGCGTCCCTGTACCGGTCTGTGGAGGCTGATCTATAGGTCAGGAGAGAGAAGAAAACATTTTCCAAATAAAGTTTAGAAAATACAAATGCAAGAAAAAAATAAATCCAGATTTATAAAATTAGTTCAGAATAATGCAAAATGAGCATAAGCCTCTTACACTGCCTTGTTTTTTAAATGCTACAAATGACAGTAAATGCCTTTTTGCTTGCTAAAACAAAATTAAGATGATAATCTTTTATTAATTAATTAAAAATTAATTATTTAATTAAATAATCTTACATTAGATCAAATTAAATTAATTGTCTGACATGAGTAATAAACAAAAACTAAAGAAATTAGTTGTTGAGTTAGTTAAAAGCGTCACAGCTCCAGGGTCATTCATTTGGTCCCGAGATCAGGTTCCTGTCTGTGTGGAGTTTTAAATGTTCTTAAAATGGCAAAATGTGAGTGTGGCTTTGGGGGGGTGTAGTCGAGTGTCAGCGGCGGAAGGAGAGGAGGCGGGTTGAACTGGCAAGTAACGTGTGATGATCTCACCTGTGAATTATTACCGCCAGTCTATTTATTGGTGTCTCTTTGTGCTTTCCTGTAACTCCCATAACAGGCGAGAAAGAGTTAATGATATAGCTGGCGGAGTTTGCGAGACATGCACACACACACCCGTACACACGCCGAGGAGCCTGAACTTGACGAAGCGAAAGCTGCATGTCCATGATGGACCCTTTTTCTGTCGAGTTGTCCTGTTTTTTTTGTTGAGTTTTTGAAAGTGTGCTGAAAAGCATGGACTGAATAAACGCAAGCCCGGAGCTCGGCTAAAATTTCGCCTGCCTCCTGAGTCTTCCTTCCAACCCTCACACACCGGGTTCTACACTCAGAAGAACAAATCTCACATAAAATATTACTAAATTATAATGCCTGTCAGTCTTTCTTTTCAACTGAAGCCACCTACATTAGTATAAGTGATCAAGCTAAAGGGTTATTGTAGAAACCTTATAAAACATTATAGGAATCACATGTACTGCATCTTACCATTATTTACAGCATACACAATGACACTGTAGGTATTGTTTTCCACAAATGGTGATTCTCTGTCCATTTTTTTGGCAACAGAGACCTGGCCAGTTTTTGGATCTACGTTCACCCAGTTATCTTTATCTTCTCCTTTAACAAAGCTGGATAATAGAGAGAGAGAGACATAATCGAGATTCAGTTCTAGTATTTGACATATATACATTCATGTGCAGAGGTCTGGAAAAAGCTGGAAAACTCTGGAATGATAACATCTGGTTTTTAACAAAATTGAGTTTTAGTCCCTCTAACATACTTTAATATCTATACTTCAAGCAACTAAATATATTTTACCAAAACAACATATAATTGATTTTATTTAGGCTACTTTCTGCCTGCAAAGATTAGGCAAGCTGGCGGAGGCAGTGTGATGCTCTGGCCAATGTTCTGCTGGGAAACCTTGGGTCCTGGCATTCACGTCGATGTTGCTTAGACTCATACCACCTACACAAACATTGTTGCAGACCAAGTACACCCTTTTATGGCAACGGTATTCCCTAATGGTAGTGGCCTCTTTTTGCAAAAATTGTTCAGGAATGATTTGAGGAACATGACAAAAAGTTCAAGGTATTGACTTGGCCTCCAGATTCCCCATATCTCAATCTGATTGAGCATCTGTGGCATGTGCTGGACAAACTAGCCCAATCTATGGAGGCCTCACAACTACGAGGTGGGGCCTCCATGGAGGCTGCTAATGTCTTGGTGCCAGATTTGTATATAAATAATATACATTTTCTCTTAACTGGATATAAGGGGCCCAAACCAGTTCCAGCATGAAGTCCCTGTGCACAAAGTGAGGTCCATAAACAAGGTTGGAGTTGACTGCTCCCCAGCCCTCCTTGCATCAGTGCCCTAATCTACTGAAAAGCCTTTCCCAGAAGAGTGGAGGTTGTTATAACAGCAAAAAAGGGGACAAATGGTATATTCAGAAACCACATATGGTTGTGATGTGACCACAGATTTTGGCCATATAGTATATATCCACATCTACTTAAACATAAAACCCATATAAAAAATATAAATGTATAAAACGAGTGTATATACTGCTATTTAAATTGCAGGTTTTTGTGATGTAAAGAATGTAAAGCCAAGATAAATCATGTCAGATATTTTTCTATGTTTATGTGATATAGAAACCAACAAAATATAAGTGAAATCAAATAGAAACATTTTAGGAAGCAACAACAGCAACAAAAAAAGAACTTCCAATCTTCTGGTTGGATGAAACATGCATGACCTTATATAATGGGACATGTGACTGTGCTCAGAAGTAACCAGTCCCATTCAAACTCTTGTTCAAAAGTAATTATCATACACCTGTCATTAATGAAGTGATTCAGATAAACCCAAAATAAAGTTCAGCTGTTTCTGTAGGATTTTGATGACATCATCTTGGTTTCATTTGACAGATGAAGCCATGGTCCTCCAAAGGTTTACAAAATGATGTACAGGATCTCAATGTCAAGAGAGGGATACAAAAAAAATCCAAAAGATTACATGTGAAGTGGCGTGTGGCCAAGTATGGTGACCCATACTCAGAATTTGTGCTCTGCATTTAACCCATCCAAGTGAACACACACACGGAGCAGTGAGCAGCCTTTTTTTTTTTTGCTGCGGCGCCCAGGGCAGTTGGGGGGATTGGTGCCTTGCTCAAGGGTCTCACCTCAGTCGTGGTATTGGGGGTGGAAGAGAGCGCTGGTCATTCACTCCCCCCACCTACAATCCCTTCCGGCCCGAGACTCGAACCCGTGACCTTCAGGTTCACCTTCAAGTCCGATGCTCTAACCATTAGGCCACAACTGCCCCATGTACCATGGAACACCATGAAGGGCATCATCAAGTGGCGAAAATGGGCCCAGTGGCATTACCCAGACCAGGACTTCCCACCAAATTGATGGAAGAATGACAAAAAATGATCAGTGAGGCTGCAAAGGGACCTATGGCAAAATTAAAAGAGCTGCAGGAATAGCTGGCAAGTACTGGTCACTCCCTGCATGTAACAACAATCTCTTGTGTTCTTCACATGTCTTGGTTGTGGGGTAGGGTGGGTAGAAAGAAGCCCTTTCTCATGAAAAAAAAAACAAAAGAAAAATCCAGGTTGGCTTAAATTTAGCAGAAACGTACATACACTCTCCAAACCTCAAAGGTGAAGAAACCAAGGTAGATCATTTTGGGTAAAATATTAAGAGAGGTGTTTGGCGCAAAACAAGACAACTTATCATCGAAGGAACACCACACCCATAGTGAAGCATGCTGGTGGCAGCAACATGCTATAGGGCTGCTTCCCTGGGGCTCTAGTCAAGATAGAAGGAATCATGCATAGCTTCAAATAGCAATCTATTTTGCAGGCCTCCTCCACGACAACCGCCGAAAACACACATTTCACGTCAACGAAGGAGTGGTTTCCAAAGAAGATGATGAATGTTTTGGAACCAGGGGAATGACTTGAGCATTTTTCAAGGAAGAGTGGAATAAAATTGGTATACTCTTACCCAAAAAGACTTGATTACAAACAAAAGATGCTTTAACAATGTATCAGTTAAGGGGTGTTCACACTTGTGCAACCAACTTATTGTAAGTTTTTTTTCTTTTCCTATTTCGCCCCTTAAAAATGTCTTTGTTTTTCACTTTGTTGCTTGCTATATCACATTAACGGTGGAAAAAGATCTGATGTTCCGTTTTTCATGTCACAAAAATGATTTAAGTGGTAAGCACAGTTAAACATTATTCAGATTGGCTAATAAAAACATAAAAACCAGTCCACCTACTGAAATGAGTTGCCATATGTCTTATCCGGGTCTATGGCTGTAAGGGTGACCAAGAGAGTTCCTATGTCTGTGTTCTCCAGGGGCATTATATTTCTAACAGGTGGTACAAATTCTGGAGGCTCACTGACGTCCTCGACAGTGATGGTGACTGTATAAAGTTTAAGTGCACCCATGCCAGACCCTTCTGGAAGAGTCTCTACATCCCATAAGCCCTGGGAAGTACGAGTTTTCATCTTACAGAAGAAGTAGCGCTCTTCATTTTCCACACTGACTGACACATTTCTTGAAGTTTGCTGCTCATAATCCATTGCCTGTGTGTATAGTATAGAAAGGAAAAAAAAAAAAAAAGGTTTGAACAATTTTAAAATATTCAGCAGTTCTTACTGTTTTCTATGTCATGGGTTCATGGGTAGTCATGGTATATGATCGGATGGTTACCTCGCCAGTGACTTAAAAATACAGATTAAAATGCATTTCCCATCTTTTCGTTTCGTAAGCATTTCTTAAAAATGATCTTAGGTAATTATATACCTTTATAACAGTCAGGATTCCATCATTAGTGTTGGGGTCGGTATGGATTTTAAAATAGTTTTCCGGATCTCCATGAAGAGTGAATTTAGCTTTCCAGGCTGGTGAACCTGGACTGTCGTTGTCGCTAACCTTCAAGCGCAGAACTTCAACGCCAAACTCTTGTTCTTTTATCGTTCCTGGACCCTGAGGAGTACAAACATCATAATATGCTGTCGGTGAACACTGGACACATTTAATGTACCATTTTGCTAGTGATGAAACTATAGTAAGGTTTGTTATCAACGCTGAAATATCAAGCTCTTAGAATAAAATAACATATTTTAGTTTATTTGCTTAAATAATATACTACATTTGCACTTATTCATATGGTAGATATCTAGAGAAATTTATTCAGAACAGAGAACTGAACAGTAATGCACTGTTTAAACATTACTCACAGTGTGACCAGTGATTACAGGGAGGTGATCGTTTTTGTCGATGATGTTCAGGACCACTGTGCTCGTGCTGGACAGCTGCACTTTGTCTCCTTTATCTGTGGCTTTGATCAGGAGAGTATATTTCTGTGCTTCCTGGAACGATGATTTTTTTAATTTTAAATATATTTACTGTTTTTATTAAGTATATAATTACTAACAAAGAGTTAATAGTGTGTTCAAAGTTTTACAAGGTTTTACAAAGAATAACAAGGAATTAATTTTTTTATATAATTATTATAGATAGAATTATTAAATTATTAGCACGCATTAAAACTATTACTTTTAGGAACGCAAAGAAACAAAAACAATTTGATTTGAAAATTGGCCCAACAGTCTACGATACAGCCATGTCACGTATCGTAAAGAATGACAGGTAAAAGCAAACAGAACAAATGAAAATTGATGCAGGCATATATATATATATATATATATATATATATATATATATATATATATATATATGCATCAATTTTGCATAGTCCGTGATTTTTTAAATTTTGATCTAGCGCTGTAGCGCCACTGTGTGGTCGATCATTGTGAGACTTTATACTGTTGTGGACCGTTGGAGGACTACCAACCCTCAAAGTTTCAGATCTCTAGGACTTACGGTTTGGTCTGCACCAGTTTTAGGGCAGAATAAAAATAATAATGATGATAAAAATCCTTACAAAAACAATATGGTTTCAGCACTTCGTGCTTGAACCCCTAATAATAATAATAATAATAATAATAATAATAACAATAATAATACACCCAATCAAGTGTTAAATTTTCATTTAGTGTAGAAACATTTGGTTAGAATTTGGTTAACATTTACAACATCTACAACAGTTTAGTAATAAAATACCACATATAACAGAGCAGCAGTATTTACCTCATAGTCCAAGCAGCCTTTAAAGTAAATACTTCCTGTGTCCTTGTTCTGTTTGATGTAAAATTCCACATTATCTGGTTTTGGGGTGACAGATTCAAGTGTGAATGTGAAGATCCCATTGGGTGAATCTGAGTCGTCACCATCCGAAGCAGAGACTGTCGTAACCAGTTTACCTGTTGACAAATTTTCTGTAATAGAACAAAATAACATGGGCTCATTCTTGCAAATTTGCAGAAGTCAGTTTACATGGAAAGTTATAATAGATAAGGTTGTGGATAAAGGCTTAGTTTTCATTTATTTTCTTGCTATTTCATACATTTAAACCCATATCACATTCGAATCCTTAAACATGAGAATAAATTTGAGTAGCTTCAGTAATGTTTTCACTATGCTGAATTCATAAATCAGTCTATGATTTGGTAATTTGGTAACAACGCTTTGTACGTGATTTTATAAAGGTAGTAGAATTTTTTTTCCTTTGCTGTCAAATGTAAAATGTAACAAACAAAAGTTGGTAACAAAACATTTTAATCACACTTTTACTGCTATTTTGATGTAAAGAATTAAGAAGGAAGGAAGAAGGCCCTTATTTGTCACATATACAGTACAGTACATCCCAGCCTGTAAGGAAGTGGGGGTCGGAGCAGAGGGTCAGCCATGATATGGCGTCTTGGACCAGAGAAAGTTAAGGGGCTAGTTCAAGAGCCCAACCGTGGCAGCTTGGTGGTGCTGGGGCTTGAACCCCCAATTTTCTGATCAGTAACCCAGAGCCTTAACCACCATAAAATAATGCCAATGTTTTTGTGACTGAGTGTTTTATACTTTACACTTGCTTTTAACTGTGTATGTGTATGCACTCTGACTGCTGTATCTTGTGGTTGCTTGGGGGCAGTTGTGCATTTCCACAGAAATTAATGCTATGCTTCTGCATAGTACAATACCATGAGGAATGGGCCGATCTTGGACAGTGTCAGAATTGCAGATATACTGCTGTTTTCGGGAAAAATTCCCACAGGCGTAACTTGGTTAAATCTCTGAATAGCGCTTAGCGAGTACCAATGCACTTGTACTTGAAATGCAGTGCATTTCACAGCCTTGTGAAAAATTTGAAAATGTTTTTACAAGAAATTACATTATTATATTGATTCTTACTGATTTGATTTTTGCCCATTTTTTCCTAATTTGGTCCCCTGCCAATTTCCTCCCACCATCCAGCTGTCCACATCATACAACAGCTACCAACCGGGTAAGGTGAAGGCTGACACGTGCTTCAACCTGCCGCAAGCGCTGCATTATAGGGCAGTGCAACACACTTGCTTTTCTGTTGTGCCGTAAGGACATGTCTGCCTTATTCTTTTCACATAATTGCTTTGTTTAAGAGTTGATATAAAACCTAAATGATCTAAAAACGTCTCCAGAATAATGTTCTTGGTGTAACTGGTGATCAAATCCCAAGCCAGAGAAATTTGTACATAGTGTAGATAATTACTGTGTATTATGATGATGACAATGATCTGTCTTCTTCTTCTTCTTCTTCTTATTATTATTAATTCAATTTTTTTTTACTATTGTTTTTCACCAAAACTACCAGAGAAAACTTGTAAAAAATACTTTGTGATTTGTAATTGTTATATACAACAATGTAAGTGTGTGGTGAATTATCCAAAAAAAAAACAAAAAAATTGATAGGTGATACCGATAGTGTGTATAATGTTAAGTCACCTTGAAGTACAGACTCACTGAGCGTTGTTTCATAGTATTTATTTCTAAAAGCAGGAGCGTGATCATTAATGTCCAAGATCCTGACCTCAACACGGAGGTCGTACTTGTGATTTATATCCCATGCTTCAATCTTGAGCTGTAATAGAGACATAGATATAGCGTTGGCTTAACATCTAATGCCTGGGGTCTAAAATTCTTCTGAAATCTATATTTAAAAATGTACGATTAAAGCTACTTTTGTAATGCTTAATTTGTATATAGAGACATATTATTTTCATAAATATAATATAATAAATAAGGAATAAAACACTTGCAGGTGTGCTATTGATAAACAATCAACAACGTGGTAGTTTGAGGAAGTTGTCACTGTTTCCACCCCAACGTTTATTTTCCTACAGCATGACTCCAAGTGTTTTATTATACCACTGTGATCTGCCAACACTAACAATTTTCATTTATGCAAGAGCAGCTCGTAGTTTATATCCGTTTAATAGTAATTTAGTTTGAATTTGTTTATTTAATTTAGTCTGCAAAATAAGTTAGTCCATGTCATCACTTTCATAATATCAGCTAGAAACAGTCGTTCCCTCACCTTTGCTCTCTTTTGAAGTTAAGTCCAAAAAAAAAGAAACTCTTCAATTACACACTATGCATTTATATAGAGCATATCATCCATATCAATCACAGTTCTTGTGATTAACCTGTTACTATAGAAACAATAACCTATTGGAGCAAGTGCATTAACATAAACCTGTGAGTTGAATTACAGCCAGCACCGCTGTGAGAGCTGCTATTACAGAAAATTAATCAACATCATCTGACCAGTTCGTATCAAGAATTCAGTCGTGGTGTAAGTTTTTAAATATGTTTATGAAAAATTCAACATACAAGTTGAATACCAAGTACCGAGAGAGACTGATATGCCTCATAGTCGACCTTCTTATGCACGAAAATTTCACCGGTGGAATTGTTGATACTCAGCACGTCTTCAGGGTCCTCAGTAACACCTCTGCCTGTGAGATAGAACATTAACGCTTGACCTCGCTCCAGGTTTACCTAAAACAAAAGCACATCCAAAAATAAAGGATATTAAATATTATTATGTGTAATAGTAGCCTTATAGTGGATTACTTTGCAGTCAACTATAACAGGGGGCTGTATGCTTGCTTTTTAAAGTGGTAGCCCTAATGCTAGCAAGGTAAAACGTTCAGTAGCACACATCTGAAAATGTTTTATCATTCAAAAATAAACTATCTGTACAACAAATTAAGTTCATATATATTTAGAAACTAATAGTAAGTTAAAAAAATTCTAGACACTATCAACATCAAAACAAATTTGCCAAAAAAAGAAACCAAAAGCAGCACAGACTCATACACAGTTATTGAAACAAACCAAGATGGAAACAATCTCACATTCTGTCATTAGTTATGTTTACATGCAAGCCTAATAATCCAGTAAAAATCTGACTGAGAGCTCAAACAGAATGTAATGGAGTCCAGTATGAATAAAAAAATTCTGTTAGGTTAAAAAAAGGAGGATTCATTTCCTTTTAATGATTTGTTAAACACTATAATAATAACTAAGTAGAAAATGTTAATAAAACTAACATTTTAAGGCAGATGAGAGATGGGAATTGACATCAGTAAATCTCAGCATTTGAAATTGCTCAGATTTTCAAGGAAGGATGCAGAATATACACATTCTTGTTTTTTGTGCAGTTGTTCACAGAAAATGGCCTTTAATATTATTAACCTTATGATGAGTATTGGCATTATATTTATGGTTAACATGTGCATTTGTCAGGTGGCAGATGCGGACGCAGATGCAGGTAAACAAAAGCTTTACTTTTAAAGCTTGCAGACCGATCCAAAACATGAGTCAGAGAAAACAAGGTCAGAGAACACGCAAAAGTCAGGCGATGTGTAAACAGCATAAAGTGGGCTAGGCAAAGAGCAAAACCAGAAACAAGATCCAGACCAGAACGACTGGTGACCACAGAGCGTATACTTCCTAATGAGTGGGTGGGATGAGAGTCGTCAAATACTGTGACTGTGCGAATGAGTCCAGGTGTTTGTGATCAGTGATCAGATGAGTTTGAACATGTGTAATGGGAGTTGGAGTCCTTGGCGGCCATGTTTGTAGGTCGCGTGGTGTTATGGGTGGTGTAGCTATACGCCTATTTTGGTGAGGACATGACGCCATTTTATGTTCCTTTTTAGCGATGCAGTATGCTACGTTCATTATTTTCTTTATCTCACGAAGAACATCCGCGTTCTTCCCACTTAGTTGCAGCAGTGATGGTGCCAGTGCAGCCTGGCTGAATCTTGTAAGATAAGCATGCATTATGTGTTATTGACAGGCTATGCTTATAAATGTTATCCTGTTTACAAATGTTTTATAAAGTGAAAGTAGTAGTAGAGATTGTTGGTGGCTCTGTTCAGTGTACGTGGCTAGTACAGTCTGCTTGCTTTGCTATCCTGCCAGTGAAGCCAGTAAGAAGCCTACCATGTACCATAAAATTAACCACCTTTTCACACTGATTAGTGATCTGATTTGTTAATTTGATTACTGTTTCATTTATGTTTAACTAGTTAGTTTTAAAAAGACATGACATGAGTGGTGTGAACGTAATGAGCCTATATACTGCCAGAGCATGGGCTTCTGGGGAGCTGGGCTAAGCCAAGGGCAGGATAGAGCAGCAGGATCTACATGGATCTAGTACATTAAAGCACTGCTGTATAATTACATACCTATTTTTACGCTGCATTTTCAACATGTACAGGTTCTACACAGGTTTAACTGTACATTCTGAAAGAAATAGGGTACTCACTGTGCCAAGTATATATGGGAAAGGCCCGGGACTTTCTTCCTCTATAGCGAACGGGTCAATGACCCATGATCTCTTCTTCCTGATTTTTCTGTGAGTTGAACCCACGGCTACACACTAAGAGAGAGAGAGAAGACTCTTCTGTGACATTAAAAGTTGTATTTAGTTAGAATTTGGATAACACAGAATGACAAAAATAGTGAACACTTACAAAACCGGGTTGGAAGAAAGAAGCTTGCACTTAAAGTCAAATTAAAAAAACAAAAACAAAAAAAAAAAACAAAGCGGAGAATAAATTGGTGTGTGACAACTATAATATCTGTGTGCAAATCATGCTTATGCTGGCAAACAGAACATGTACTACACTGTCAGAAGACACATAAGCAAGTCTGTTGGAGATACGGATTAATTTTGCAATGATGTTTGGGGAGCCATGCAGTTTATTTGTGTCCAAACTGGAACAATTTTAATGAAACAGCCTTGTACTTTTTTCTTGACAAATAGTCAAGGCACAATATGTTGAAGGAAGGTCACATTTTGATAATAATTGTAAATGAAATAAAAAATTAAGTACATAGCTCTCCCACATTTAGCTATTTTGACTCATTTTCCTAATCACAAAATAAATTGCATAGTACATTTAATTACTAAATCTGCCTTATTTATATCTTAAATAAATAGATCAATTTATATATTTAAGATAAATACAGTAAAAAATACCATTGAAATGGGAAATATAAAAGAAAAATAGAAACAAAATTATTATTTGAATAATAAATTAAAAACCAGGAAATGAATAAGTGTTTAAGATAAAAGATTTTAAAAAGATTTACCTTAGCCTTTAGGTCTTATATATAAGGTCTTATATATAAAACAGGTCTTATACAGTCAGGTCCATAAATATTGGGACATCGACACAATTCTAACATTTTTGGCTCTATATACCACCACAATGGAT
>JAKKZJ010000016.1:2938698-2966192 GCA_033441845.1 Pangasius mekongensis
ACCAGCGCTCTCCTCCACCCTCAATACCACGACTGAGGTGAGACCCTTGAGCAAGGCACCGATCCCCCAACTGCTCCTCGGGCGCCGCAGCAAAAAAGGCTGCTCACTGCTCTAGGTGTGTGTTCACGGTGTGTGTATGTGTTCACTACTGTGTGTGTGTGCACTTGGGTTAAATGCAGAGCACAAATTCCGAGTATGGGTCGCTACATGTCACTTAACTTATTTATATGCATGTGCGTGTGTGTGTGTGTGGAAGGACTTCCCAAAAGATTGGTAGTTATGTTATAGTTATTGGTAGCAGTAAAGTGTGGACTAAATCTGGGATGGGATGATCAAAAAGCACATATTTTATAGAGCAGATCATGAGTCATAACCTGAAGCAATAACCTGAAGCAATAGTTTTTATTCCTACAACATATTTGTGGTCACTGTGTAATTCTGTATTTATTATATATACAACTTCAGGAAGAATACTTTTTTTAAAAATTCTATAACTGAATTGGATTTAAACTAAACACTAATCTCTAAGTAAGTAAGTAAGTAAATAAAAAAGAAATAAATAAAAGTAGTCACTGTAATAAAGACACTTACTGTCATTATGAAGAGAAAGATCGTCATAATAATTATCGTCCTCATGATGTCTTCTGCGTGTTTGTGCTCTCCTAATAGAAAAAAAGTGTCTGGATGTAGAGTGTGGATGAGAGGTAAAGATGGTTTATTCTAGCTGGAGATAGATGTCCTTTAGTTTTAAAAAAAATGTAATTTATGTGCAAAATATGGTCATTATTTGCCCTCAGTTGAGTGTCTCTTCTCTTTTAGATGCAAGCTGACCTCTAGTTGCTCTGTTTCTCTTCTTGTGTTTGTATGTATGTATGGGTCTTATCGGTTTTCAGTCTTTCATAGTTGTAGTGGGAGGAGAGTTCTGATGAATTTCATGTGAAATGTAGCATTCTTTTTTTTTTATCTTAGTTTCAGTGCCAATGTGTTGGCAGTGAAACCTGTTCTTGAGCGGTCAGCAGTGCAGCTGTTAATCAGAAAAAAAACATCTCATTGTTTTCTCATTCAATCAACTTTATAATCAACTGTAAGTTTTTATATATTATTTATGGTTTTTTTTGTTTGTTTTGCTTGCATTGTTTTGTTTTCTTTCCTCAGCCACCAGTGAACATTATGGACATGTATGCAAATGATATGTGGCCTTTTTTGTTTTTTCTGTCACAGTGGAGCGCTTCCAAAGGTCAACAAAAGTTTAGTTTTTCAGACAATCATAGCGTGACATCAACTGATCATTTACCGGTATACAATGCGATGCCCCACTTTAACTGTGGCTGAATGTAGTCAAGTTAGACAAGCAGCTCAAATTTCTTGATTTTCTGCCTCCAGAGCTATAGCGATGGCAAACAGCCTTCTCATACAGCGGTCTAATAAATGCTGTCTAGTCACACAAGCACTCCTCATTAAAAGTTGTATTCTTAAAAAACTTCAATTTTTAGATGATATTATTTGCATTATTGGGTAAAAATGACTGTGTAGAACCCAGTGTGTGAGGGTGCAGAAGAAGACTTGGGAGGCAGGTGGAATCCTGGCAGAGCTCCGGGCTCTTGTTTATTCAGACTGCACTTTTCAGTGCACTTTCAAAAATGCAATCAAAAAAACAAACCAACTGAAAAGGGAACATTTTGAACTTGTGGCTTTTGCTCCACTCAACTTCGAGCTCCTTAACTTCTGGGTGAGTGTGTCTGTGTTGCACAGTCTGCCAGTTTGATCATTCACTCTCTCTCTGGTTACGGCATCACTGAAGGCACACAGAAACCCTGGCAGACCCTGGCAGACCCTGGTAGACTGGCAGTGTACGGCCATGCCAGACCGAAACACCAATCAACGCACTCCCTCGCCAAAATTCTAATCACACACACCTGTCTCTCATTTCCTTCCTCATCTCTCCCCTACTTAAGCTCCTCACTTCTCCCTCTTCTCTGTCCAGTCTCGTCTCGACGATAACCACTAGCGACCCACAAAAGCTTACGACTACTATTCCTCCCTACGATCCCTCACTCTTCCTACTCTGCCCCCATTCCGTCCGTTTCTCCAGCCAGTCATCACCATCTGGTAACTTCCTTCCTCTCTTCTCTTTCCCCGTTTGTTGATCAATAAATACCTTTGTTACTTCTACCTTCTCTGTGTCTTGAGTCCTACCTGCAGTGTGACAGGCAGTAACAAGACACAGGCGACAATTATCATGCGTTACCTGCTGGTTCAACCCACCTTAGTATCCGTCAGCAGCTGAAGCTCGGCGACACCCCCACTGCCAAAGACTGACACTCCTAAATAATGTTTTAAATAAATGCAATAAAATCTTATTATTGTAAAAAAAAAAGAAAAAAAAAGTTTGGAACCTCTTTTGAGGTTCTTGCTGGTTCCAAAACTGGATAAAAGAGGGTTGAGCATGTGGCAGACAAACCTACCTTATTAAACAAACAAACAAACAAACAAAAAAAAAAACTTATAGCCTTGTGTCACAGAAACAAACACCAGAGCTTGAGCCAGCAATGATGGGGAACAAGCACACCAGGTATTGAGCAGATGATTGATGGCAGCCAGACAGTGGATTACTTAAAGCCAAAGAAGAAGACAAGGGTGGCAGAGACAATGTGCAGAGATCGTATCAGGCAGGAATTCTAGCTAGCCCAAGTAGTGAAAGAGTTTGTTGTGGGTAAGTTAGACATACTTGGAGTTTGTGAAGCAAGATGGGCAGGAGCAGGAGGAAGGAAGGTAATAACTGGCCACAACATATTTTACTAGGGTAGACCCATCTGGTCATCAGCATACAGAGGGAGTTGCCCTTATAATTAGCAGCCAGATGGAAAAGACAATTCTAGAATGGAAGACTCTGGGACCAAGACTTCTAAAGGCCAAATTCAACTCAAGATACACTAAGTTGATAGTTATAGTGGCTTATGCCCAATTCGAAGATGCAGAGCAGGAGGACAACTACAGGCAACTGCAAGCAGCAACAGAAGAAGTGAAGTTACATGACATGTTGATGATATCCGAAGACTTTAATGCAAGAATTGGAGATGACAACAGATGGAGAGAGTGCATCATGGGTAAACATGGAGAGCATTTGTGTGACTTCGGCCAAGAGAATGACTTGGTTATTGGTGGCACTATATTCAAACACAGAGACATCCATAATTCTACATGGGCAGATGTGGCAGTCAATGACCATATTGACCATATCCTAATCAACAGTAAATGGAAGAGTTCACTGCAGGATGTGAAGGCCTTCACAGTTGCTGATGTTGCCAGTGATATAACCTCCTTGTAGGAAGCATCATCCTCAAGCTGTGCAAGACCAGAAAAAAACCAAGAGAGCCCAGCAATTTGATGTTGGAAGAATGAAAGAGGAAATGATAAGTCATACAAACAAGAAATCAGAAACCATTTTCACATTCTAGGAGAGGAACAGGAAATGAATTGATAGTTTTAGTCAGGCTCTTTCATAATCAGGAGAGAAAGTTTTAGCTTTTAAGAGGACGAATGAATTCAGACAGAAACCTAGATGAAAATTACCAAAGGAAAAGAATTTAAACAGAAAATGAATTCCATGAGTTTGAATCAGATAAAGGACAGACTGAAAGGGAGACTGAGAGGCTGAAGAGGCATCAGATAGGATAGATCTGAAGGCTTTGTACAGAATTACAAAGATGTTGAAAGGGAATTTCAACATCACTGAAGAACCAGTGAAGGACACGGAAGGCAACTTATCTCAGGTGAGACCGAGAAGATTACACATTGGGAAGAACATTTAGAGAGTTCTGAACAGGCCAGAGCAAAAAGTCACTGCAGATATACCTCCAGCAGAAGAGGACTTGGGCATAAGCGTAGCGCTACCAACAATAGAAGAGGTGAATACAGGGGTCCATGCCATGAATGGATAGAGTGACTCCAGAGATGCTAAAGGCAGAGGAGACAACGATGTCAGCATTATTGACAAGAATCTTCAGGGACATCTTAGTGAATGAATCAATAAAAGAAGATTGGACAGTTGAACTGATCATAAAGGTCCCCTTGCAAGGTCTTCAGCAAGATTATTCTGAAGAGGCAGAATAATGCATGGTCACATTCACCAGGAACAAGCAGGCTTCTTTACTGGCAAATCATGTATCGACCACATCTTCACACCGTGACAGATTCTGGAGCAAAGCAGGGAGTGGAACGTGCCCTTGTACATAATTTCATGGACCTAGAGTATGCATTTGACAATCCACAGAGAATCTCTATGGGATACTATGCCACTATGGTGTCTCCCCCCTCAACAGGTGATGAACATAGTGGAGATGCTACAGTCATGGAAAAAAGAAAGAACACTCTCCTTCAATTATATGTTTTTATTTATCACAGCCAAAATAACAAATGTGTGGTTCTCACAAACTTCTATAAACCAACAAATAACCTCAGGTGATAATAAAAAAGCATAATTTTCAGCAGTCATTTTTTCCCAAATCAACATCCAGAAACCAGGTAGGAAAAAATAAGTACAAACGTCCTACTTTCACAATCATTAAGAGCACAATTAGCAGCCAGGTGTTACTAATGAAATGCGCAAGATTTGTTGTTCATCAAGAAATGTGACTATCTCTGTAAAAGCAGAACTTTTGGCAGAGTTTTGGAGCACTAAGTTGTGTGTCTACATCATGGCTAGAAGAAAGGACATCACCCATGACCTCTGAGAGGCAATTGTTGCTACTCATCAATCTGGGAAGGCTATCTCTAAACAATTTATAAATAAATAAATTAAATAATAATTTAAATAAATTCACCATTCTACAGTGAAAAGAATTGTTTACAGTTGGAGAGCCTTTAAGACAGTTGCCAATCTTCCCAGGATTGGGCATTCCAGCAAATTCAGTCCAAGGTCAGAACGTTTACTGCTCAGAGATATAAAGAAAAACCCAAGAGCTACATCTTGTGACATACAGGCCTCTATAGACACAAATGTTTGTTCATGACAGGATAATCAGAAAAAGGCAGAATAAGTATAGCTTTCATGGAAGGGGTGGCTAGGACAAAAACCCTCCTCTCCAAAAAGAATAAGGCAGCATGACTTAGGTTTGTCAAAGACCAGACATCAACCCCATTGAGATGCTGTGGTGGGATCTTAGGAAAGCTGTACATAAACAAATGCCCTCAAACATCAGTGAACTGAAGCAATGTTGTGAAGAAATGTGGGCCAGAATTTCCCCAAAGTGATGTGAAAGACTGATAAACTCAACAGAAAACAAGTTATTGTTGCTAAAGGTGTCCTTATTTTTCCCCACCTGGTTTCTGAATGTTGGTTCACTTTTTGAAGAAAAAAAAGCCTACATATTGAAATCTGTTGGTTTTTTTTTGTCACTTGTCACCACATTTTTTTGTTTATAGAAGTTGGTGAGGACTACACAATTGTTATATATAAAAACACAGAATTGAAGGAGGATACACTTATTTATCCCTTGACTGTATACAGGGAGTTCTTCTTCCAAGTGATCTGCAACAACGAGCTGTCGGAGGCCTTTGCAGTCAACACTGGCATGAAGCAGGACTGTCTTATCACCTTTCTTGTTCAGTGTTGGCATGGACTGGATCGTGAAGACAACCGTCAGCACGGAAATACAGGGCTTAAACTGGAACATCACTAGCTGCCTAGAGGACATTGACTTTGCTGACGACGTTGCGCCGCTCTCACATCAACATTAGGACATGCAAGCGATGCCAAATACTTTGGCCAAAAGAGCAAGAGTGATTGGCCTCAAGAACAGCACCAGGATGACCAAACAAATGAAAATGAACAACAGGTCAGACACAGCCATCACGCTAGATGGAGAAGACATAGAGGAGGTACAGCATTGCACTTACCTTGGCTCCAAGATGACCAAGAGTGGGGATGTTGAAGAAGAAATCAGGAAGCGGATCTCAAAGCCAGTTAAGCTTTCGCAGCACTCAGAAGCATCTGAAGGGTCAAGAACATCAGCACCAACACCAAAGTCAGGCTGTTGTCCTCAAAGTCTGGCCCAACAGCCTCTTAAACAAAGAGCTGCACATGAGAACAGGCATGAGGCCCATCGCCCAAGAAATCCAGATGTGACAATGGAGGTGGATTGAGTATGTTCTTCATATTCCACCTATGTTCCTCCACTGGACCTTCAGAGGGCCTTAGACAGAGAGGGAGAACTGGAGAAGGTCCGTGGAGAAAGAAATGATACAGCAGGGATGAACATGGGGCTACTTGGGGAGATGTGCTCCTGACCAAGCGAGATGGTGAGCAAAGAGGACTAAGTTAGTTAAGCATGTAAAGTACTTTTGTTATCCATCGTCATGACAAAAATCAAGGAATTTTCAAAACAAGTGAGATAACAGTTATTTTCCTGCAAAAGTAAGCTAATGGACATAAGAAATGCATAAGCAGCTAAACATACCATTAAGCACTATCAGAGCCATATGTTTCAGAAATTGCCTCGGAAGAACAGGTGCTCTGCTCTGAGCTGGGGGTGGGGGCAAAATACAGAGTGGAGAACAAAAACACACATCTGGTTGCTTTTGGTGTGTTTATTTTTATTATATGTTATTTATTTTAATTTGTGTTCTCCAGCTTATTGTACTTCTCTTCACAAAGTGAGTAAAGTAATATTGGCTTAAATGTCCCTGTAGTTAGCCGATAATTTGGAAATGCAGAGGTATCAGGTAAAGAAATTGTACCTGCTTTACCCACAGAAATATCTTTTCATGTACTGAGTACTAACATCTACTATTTATCTATAGCATTTACAGTTTCTGACCCCTTGCTGCATCGATCTGGGACATGCTTGAAAACAGATGCTTCTCAGATGAAACTGTAAGACCAAGTGTGAATAAAATTCACTCAGTAGAAAAGACAATGCACTCATGGGCAAAGGATGTGGTGTGGGAAAGATGTGTATTTGATTAATTTATTAGTTATTTTCAATTTATCAAGGTGAATTTTGACCTGTGAATTAATGAACCGTGGTCTTGTGAGCCAATAGAAAACAAGACAGTAGAACCTGCTTATTGTGAAGTAGTGGTCACACTGGAAATTTTCCTTGCTGCTTTCGTACTGTTGCTTGAGATTGCGCACATCTGAAAGAAACAAAACCATTAATAAACATCTAAACACGCATCTAATACAAAAACATTTTTTCTGTCTTCTAGGATTTTTTTGTTAGCAGTTGTGTGCGTGTATGTACACACAACCATGTTTTTCATATAAACATACAAACACGTATATACAGCATTCATATTTTCCAGGTAATGTCCACACACATAAAATTGTACGTTCTCTATATATCTTTGAAATAGCAAATCGTAGCACAACTGTTTGTATCAATTGCAGTCCAAAGCATCCAAACATCCCAGTTCACCAAAACACACTATGCCTGTGAACCCTGCAGATTTGCTCCTTTACCTAAGAAAAAACTATTAACAAAAAGCTTGCCTACACAACCATGTTTTCAGCCTAGACTTAAACACTAAGACTGTGTCTGAGAACTGAATACTAATTGGAAGGCTGTTCCATAACTGTGGGGCTTTGTAAGAGAAGGCTCTCCACTATTTAAGGTACCAACAAATAGCCTGCACCTTTTGATCGAAGTAGGCGTGGTGGATCATAAAAGACCAGAAATTAATATTGATTGAAATATGATAATAAATATGCATTTAGTCCGTATTTATTTATAGCATGACCATAAAACCTACCCATTGATGACCAATAACTAATTAGCTAACATTAGATTTACATTAGTAGATCTTTATTCAGAAGTAGTTAGTGGCAAGTGAACAAACATGTTTGTAGATGATTTATTGATAATTAAATCATTAAATTATCACTTTCTTTATTCACTCCACATTTTTGTCATGATTTGACATGACTCAAATCATGAATGAAAATAGTTTAACTGGAATTGATATTTAACTTAGAACTCAATAACTATGCTAAATAATGGCTGGCTTATGTATCCAGTTTATGTACGTTTTGGCTGCTAGCTAAGCTAATTATTTGAAATCCACCATTGTAAAACACTATTCCATTACAATGTTTAATTTGCCTTCCATGTTATCGCAGTTAATATGTCCCAGTTGACTTGCTTAATATTAGCTTGTGCGCAGAGAGCCAAAATGTAACCTCTGTAGTTTAATTCTATATTAATGTTAACGCTGGTCATCTCACTGATAATTGGTGTGAGATCTAACTGAAAATGCAACCTCCTCCTTGACCATCGTCACAGTTCCACCACCTTTTAAATTCATTTTATGAGTGCTATAAATGAGTGCTTTGAGTGCTATGAGTGCTTTAAATATGAAGCCTGAACATGTGTGTTGCTGTTGCTTTTTGTGTACTCAGTGCTGAGTTTTGTATGAACAGTGCTTGCACACACCCTAAAAGGAAGAATACTATGCAAAAAAAAACAAAAAGCAGATGTTCTCTTGCAAGTTAATTCTTAGACATGCGGCTGCTGGAAAGGAACTAACACACATGACTACCTTATAACAAACACAGGGGAAAAAAAATCATTCATGATTTCTCATGTATGAATATGCCACCCTATCCAAATTCCTTGTAGAACTTTCTAGACCTGCTTACTCTATCAATAGTGTGTGTTGCTAAAATATGTAGTGACATACAGGACATCAGTAGCTTCATGGTGTGGCTGATGCCAGCCGTAAATAAATAGCCAGTGTATGTATTATGTTATTGTCCTCACTTTTTTCAGCCAATACGAATGTACTTATTTCATTTAATATTAAATTAACTATTTCTATAAATATTTAGTTTTCCACAATGTAGAAAAAGATGCATAAAATAAAGAGTTCCGTTTTCTACGGAACCTTTGCAGCATTAAAGCATTGACCTCTTAAGCACAAAGAAACCATGGCTGCTTCCACTTTAATAATACTTTATAATAAGAATCTAAACATGTTGCATTGTAGTTGGTAGGTAGCAAGCCTTTGAGGTCGATTACACGTTATTGGTCATTTAAGAGGGAAACGTTTACAAGAAACATGAGTACCAGTTTTGGTATTTTGTTAAACCTGTAGAGTGAGTTCTTCAGAAATTCCTGACCTACCACTTCTGATCATGACGGCATAAATTCTGACAGAAATGACCTACAGTTTAGAAAATGTTTGTCTTGCATAAAAACGAAAAGTACTTACATATACTGACTGGCCGCTGGCTTGGACCCCAACTCCTTCCCCCCACCCCCTTTGCTCTCAGAACAGCCTGGATTCTATGTGGCATGAATTCTGAACATTCCTTTCAGCTTCTGGTTAAAGTAAATCTCCTTTAAATAAGACCTTTAAAAAAAAAAAAAAATCTATTTATTGATTGACCTGAAATATGCATCCAACATACAAGTCTCTGTATATGAGCTATTAATATAGAAAGGATAATGTATTAGAATGAGGACACTAATTTAGACCTGTGATTTTAAGTTATTCACAATATCTTAAATAAATAAACGTATATACTATCCCAAAATTTGATTGAATAAACAAAGTCTCTGACCAGGGGAAAATTATTGATTGAAACTTAATGAGCTCAGCAGTGCCTAAGATGTCATTTTAATTGTAAATAGAGCACCAAAGTCAGCTAAAATGTCCAAGATTTATAAGGTTATAAATGACCAGTCAGATTGTGTAATTAAAAAAAGGTAAAAATAACCACATTATATGTAACGGGGCAAGATATTCTTAACCTTACTTTGTGCTCTGTACTAATATAGGCAAGAATGCTATTTCTTGGTCACCTTTAACCTTATTAGCAATGAATTAATTGATTTCTTTCATATAAACCAGTCTAACTCTCATGAGATTGGGTTGTCAGATAAAATGAAGCAAAAGTAAAAATAGTGTAGGATTACTTCATAAATCTAAATCAATAGAAACAATTAAAACAATGTTTCTCTTATATGAAGGTCATCTGAATAGTAAGTAGAATTAGTTTGTAATGGATGGGGAAAGGATATCAGCATAGACGCTATGTTCAAATCATAATATCTGCGTGATAATGGAAAACATACAATGGATCTAAAAATTCTATAAACCCCATCTTAAAATTGCAGGTTTTTGAGATATAAAAAAAACCCCAAAATAAATCATGTCAGATCTTTTTTCACCTTTAATGTGATACAGCACATTCAAGTAAAAATTGAGTTTTTACAAAATTCAAGTAAAAAACAAATAGAAATGTTTTAGTGGAATAAAAAGAACAAGGAAAAAAAAAGACTTACAATAACCTGGCTGCATAAGTGTGCAGTCTTTTATAATGGGGCATGTGACTGTGCTAAGAACGAACCAATCACATTCAAACTAATGTGCAAATGTAATTATACATCTGCCATCAACGAAGGGATTTCTCAATCTCAAAGAGATTACAATGGGGTATGGGGTCTCATTGTTGAAAGGTATCTATCTATCTATCTATCAGGATAGATGTACCGTGGAATCAGATATACTGTGGAACACTGTGAAGACCATCTTCAACAAATGGAGATAATGGGGCATCACACTGCCATTACCAAGAACAGGATATCCCTTCACAGTTGTTGAAAGGAGAGCACAAAATCTTATCAGGCAGGCTGTCGAGACCTACGGCAAGAATATCTGGCAATTACTGCTCACTCCCCGCATGTAACAATAATCTCTCGCATTCTTCACCGGCTCAGTCAGAGCCCAGATCTAAATCCAGTGGAAAACCAGTAGAATGACTTGAAGAGGGCTGTGCGCTCCATCAGGCTTTAGTGTCCCTGTGCTTTCTGTCAGGCTTTAGCTGATTGTTTAGTTGTGTAAAACATATAAAAGATCACCAATTATCTAACAGCCAATTCTAAATAAGAACAGATAAATATTTGCGTGTGTGTGTATGGTTGTGTGTGGGAGAGAGAGAGGGGAAAGCACTGTGCTCGTGTGTGTGAGGGAACGAGAGAGTGTGCGTGCCTCTGCTCTAGAGCTCGTGTGTCCGTGTGTGCTTTCACTCTGAGATTATAATTACGATTTACTGTGAACCGTGTGAGATACGTGGCCGCACCTCCTGGTATGTGAAACAATGAGAACAATAGGGAATAGAAATTTAACAGGGACTTGCACATGATTGATGACTAGCAATAGAGACTATAAAAATATTTCCGATGGCAAAATAAACAGTAATGTTAATGGGAATAATGCTACAGAGTTTGCGTCTTATTATTTCAACACACATAAACAGAGATCACTGACTGAGTGACCGTGTTAGTAAGCACATAGTGAGATCACATGCAAAGATAAGAGACAGATCAAAGAGAGAAAAAAAGAATGTTTAAAAGAATGCTGATTTTAACGAACAGTTGGAGCTGTTCAGTTAAAATCTGTACACTGAAGAGCTAAACATTTCTCTTATGATGTCAGATGAGATAAACCTAGGCCTTGTCTTTTCTGTCAGCTTCTCTCTTTTTACTGGTTCCAGGTTAGACCCAGGCTGGTGAAGTCCCTTTGATCTGCGGTCTGTGTGTATGACGTAGAGTCGTACTTCCGGTTGCTGAAAAAAAATGCTGTAATAAAAGTGCGCCGCCTACCTACACTTTCTGTTTCTTTTTTTTTCTTTTTCTTTGTTTTTTTTTTTTATTTTATTTTTTTTTACAGACACAGTGGTTTGATATATACCCCTGATTAAGTGTTCAACTCTCAAACACAGTTTTCAAAGGTTCTCAAAAAAGTTATCTGGAGAACCATTAACGGAACCATTTTTGTGGGGGAAAAAGATGTTAGCATAGTAAAATAATAAAACACCACATACAATAAATCCAGTGTTGTTAAAAATACTCAGTTTCAATAATTTACTAAATACTTTTAGTAAACTGCGATCATTTTTCAGCTTATGATTATTTTGGTGAAGCATTCCTATGAACTCTTTGGTGATGGGTATCACCGAAGAGTTACGATGATGGTTTTCTGCTTTCACTACACGCATATATCTAACTGTTATTTTGTTAAATGTAGTGCATATAGTTTCTGATACTTCATAGGAGGAAGGCTAACATTTAAAATCAGGAGAGAATAGCTGGGTATCAAGACGCAGATATTGCCTTCTCATAAAAAAAAAACAACATAACATTGATATTTAAAAACAGTAACTCGCCACTGGCTTTCTACTTTCACATCGCACAATACATTGCTTGTTTTGTGGAGGGACGAGTGTCATCATACACTCCCATCACACTGTAAGAGCATCAGCAGAACAGTGTGAGGTTTCTGTTGTAAAGCTCATAAATATTTGTGCCTGTGTAAAGATACGGTACAGTAAAGAAGGTATCTAACATTTAAAGCTTTAACAATATGCGTCATGCTGTGTTTAGTAAGAAGAAAGCTGCATATAGGGCACATGCTGTGTTACAGTTTCAAGAGCAATGTCCTCAGCACTCTCCTGGATGGCCCAGAAGCATGGAAGATGACGAAGAAAATCAGCCACAAGTTGGAATCTTTTCAGAACTGATATCTCAGGAGAGTCCTATGCATTTGCTGGCCTAACACAATCTCAAACAAACAGCTGCACAGGCGGACAAGCACTAGGCTCTTCGCCCATGGAATCCAGATGCGATGACGGAGGTAGGTTGGGCAGGCTCTTAATATGCCACCCACATCCCTGCCCATTCACTCTCCACTGGACCCCAGACAACCATACACAAAGAGGCTGACCAAAGGAGACCTGGAGGAGTACTGTAGAGAAAATAGAATGAAACCGCAGCAATGGACATGGGGTCACTTGGAGTGCTTCTGACTGACCAAGATGACAAGCTCTAGTAACAGCTTTATGCACCAAAATGTGTGACGAGGACTAAGTAAGCGTGTTAAGGTATATTGGCTCCTTAGTTATCTAGCGTAATTTTGCACAGTAAAAACATTTTTACATCATTTTGGTGAAATATATTTGTTTTCTTAAAGTAGTCAAGTAGTCAAAATTCAGATTTCAAATTTTCTTTGTTCACCAACCCACAATCCACATTCCTTTAAAAATCATACAACATATAAACAATACACAAGCAGTGAAAAACAGTTTCTTAATTTAATGGCAAACACAGTTTACTTTCCTAAACCAGGGCTATAAGAAATGCGACTGGGCTTTTAAAGCAAATAAAGTCAGGAAAATATCATGAGATGTGGTCTTGGCAGGCATTATCACCATTGTACTGGCAGATTTTGCATCAGAGCATGTGTGTTTATTATTGAGTATGAAAATAGCAACAAAGAGAAAAACTAGACACATTGTGCAAATGGATAAAATTGGCTTATAACTCATCAGCGTTAAACAGTAAATTATGCTCAAACAAAAATAGAGCTTCCAGTGGAAGTCCCCTTGAAATAAAGCAGTGGACACAGTGCCTTTTTTGATGGAAAGTAATGGAAAGTAATTCGCTTAGGTTATGTTTTTTAAAAGGTGGGTGGTGAACTGCGTTAAAAAAAATGCAAGGTGGCAAAAGTTCTCTTTGACTGTTACTTAATGATTGCAAGGGTCTGTAGAAATTCATGGCTGACCAAGATAGTGTGATGGATCCTTTTTGTTTCTGAAGTCTTTTCCTCTAAATGAATTATGGTTTTTGCCAAGCAAATTTTATTCGATTCCATGAATCTGTTAGAAAGTCCTTGTGTAAGTTTGAGTTGTACCACTGAATCCAGTTGCAGAAAATCCACCCACATTATCCTAACGTTTTTGGGGGAGTTCACATTAAATCAGGCCTGCACACAGCTGCCAGGTTCGTTAAGTGTAGGAATGTGATGACATCCAGATGAAAATCACCCTTGGGAATGTAGAAGGTTATCAAGGTTTTCATGAAGATCGGCTCTCATTCATATGCATAACAGTGTGGCTCATAATCGCCGAGCTCCATTTCTAGAGTCTGGAGCTAGAAGGAGAAGGGAGGAAAAAAATTATTATATATTTCTTGATATAAAACTCATCTAAATGTATGACATAAAGGCCAGTAGGATTTAGCATTTGGGTTTCAGCAGTTTTTTTCTTTTTGCCAGGCTTTTCTTGAAATCTTACTGGAAGAAGTTAGAGAGACGTGATTACTGATAATGAATTCATCAGTATGATTTCTGTTTCTGTTTATAAGAGCAGGCTGGCAAATGAGTCATTACAATTATATGGTAGGTTTTAAATATCATAAATATTCTATATAGTATAAAATCTAAAAATTAGCTAGAGTTGGTTCCTACCATCTTATTATTAGGGATCAAGTGAATGTGCACTTATTTATTTATGTATTTATTTATTTGTTTGTTTGTTTGTTTGTTTGTTTATTTATTTAGGGGGGAGTGGATTATGTGACATGCATACTGTAACCATGCCATTTTCTTTACCAGCTAGTATTGGATAACCTTGTTTAACTAAATTCCTAACTAACCAATTTTGCTATTTAGTTTAGATTGAAGTTAGGAAATCTTTGCCATTATACTTGCACACAACGAAATTTGGTGTGAACCTTAAGCAGCAACAAATCAAAATGAATAATTTATATTATGTACACAGAAGTGAGCGACAAATAATACATTAAATAAATAAATAAATATCTTTCATCTTTCCGACTGGAATTACATGGGGAATGTGTGCTGGCGATTGAAAAAACAGGCTGTATGTTTAGCATTATTAGAGTTAGCAGTATGTTTAATTTATTTTGCTTATTTCATTTGAAAAACATTCTAGCTATTATTCATAATATCTGCAACACTTAAAGTCTCAAATGTAAAGTCATAAATGTAAAAAATATATAAATAAATAATAAAAAATGTTAAAACCATACCTGATCAAGTCGTTTTGACAGGGCTTTTTTAATATAAGTGTCAGTTATGTAGGAAGGAGCACAGTTTCTGCTCATTGATTCCTAATGGTAAGAAAAGACAAAATATTATCATGGATGTTTCCAGGCATCAGCATAAGAATAAATCATATCTGAATGATTTAGGAAAGTATGTACTAAATCTGTGGTTTAAAACTCATAACTTACTAAAGTTGTCCTTGGGGACAAAACCTGTATGAACAAGAAACTGGTTACTGATTTCCCTTTTTAACTCATTTATAAAAGAATATTACTGGCATCTACTGGCATGATAATTTTGGCACATGCAAAAATGCACTGACTTAAAGTGATGTACATTTTATTTGATTTCATTAGCATCTTACCGTCATGTCATAATTTCTGTTCTGATGATAAGAGCATCTTGTAGAACCCTGTAATGTGCAGACATGCTGTAAATTTAAAGATAAGCAGATATGGCATTTTCATAGATATTTACCCCAGTACTGAGCAAATGTCTTAGGCACCCTATTTTTTTTTTAGTACACACTTTATAGATTTTTATGACTTCTTCCATATCAAGTCAGTACAAAAACATTTCAGAAGAGCTGTGGCTGATTCTGCAAGATGCTCAGTAACACTTACAGCTCATTTCCTTATAAAACTGAACAAATTGTTACTGAGACTACTCTTTTTTTTTTTTTAAGGAAAGGCTCATCACACCAAATCTTGACTGTTTTATTTGTCACTGTTTACTCAAGTTCACAATCAAATTTTATTTCTCACATGCATAACCATATACAGTACGACTTGCAGTGAAATGCTTTATACAACTGTTCCGACATAAAATAAGAAAATGTATAATATGTGTTAATTGCAATACAAAAATAAATTAGTAACGCTATGTAACGTAGATGTAGATAGAGGTTGGGTGTTTGAAGGAGATGTATGGATGGAGATGAATGATTCTTAGTCCTTATAGATGTACTGGTTGAGGGCCTGTGGGAAGAAGCTCCTCCTCATCCTCTGTGTTTTGGCCTTTAGGGAGAGGAAGCGCTTTCCTGACCACAAAAGAGAGAAGAGTCCATTGTTCAAATGGTTGAGGTCTTTCACTATTTTCCTGGCCTTGTTCCAGCACCGCTTGCTGTAGACAGAGTGTAGGTCAGGGAGCTCTGTATGGATGGTATGCTCAGCTGATTGCACCAACCTCTGTAGAGCCCTCTTGTCCTGCTGGGTGCTGTTCCCAAACCAGGTTGTGATGCTTCCAGTCAGGATACTCTTGATGGTGCAGTTGTAAAAGTTCCTTAGCACCTTAGAGGGCAGTCGAAAGTCTCTCAAGCGTCTCAGGTGGTATAGACGCTGCCAGGCCTCCTTCACCATAACAGGTCCTATAACCATAACTATCCACTCTCTCCACTGTTGTCCCGTTGATAGCGGGTTGGTAGCTCCTCTCCTGCTTCGTGCTGAAGTCCACAATCAGCTCTTTGGTCTTGCTGATGTGCAGGAGGAGATTGTTCTCCTGGCACCAATGCTCCAGGCTTGTTATCTCCTCCAGGTAGGCCTTCTCGTTGTTGTCGGAGATCAGGCCCACCACAACAGTGTCATCAGCAAACTTAACAATGGTGATAGAGCTGGAAGTGGCTACACAGTCATATGTGTATAATGAGAACAGCAGGGGGCTCAGAACACAACCCTGTGGGGCTCCAGTGCTGAGAGTGAGGGATGGTGAAACATGTTTGCCCACCCTTACTGCTTGTAGGAAGTTGGAGATCCACTGACACACAGACAAGCTCAGTCTCAGGTCCTCCAACTTGGTGGTGAGTTTGGAGGGAATTATAGTGTTAAATGCCAAGCTGTAGTCAACAACGAGCATTTTCACATAATTCCCCTTCCAGATGTCCAGATGGCTCAGGGTTGTGTGGAGAAGGTATTGTATGGCATCCTCTGTAGAGCGGTTGGGTTGGTATGCAAACGGGTTTTTAACGGCTGTTGCAGAACTTTTTTGGGAATTCTGAAAGAGGGAAATGAAGAAAAATAGTGGGCTGGCAAGTATCGCAGACTTGACCAGATTTACTACAAATTCTGGGGCCTTCCAGGAACAGCTGTACTTACATTATCATGATCTGACGCTTTAATTGCACAAAGACTGACTGCATTCAGATAATGATATGAATTCTGATTGCAGCAGAATTAATTTGTGGGTTTCACAGCAACTGTGGTTGAGCACTCACAACTTTTATGTTTTTATTTGTGAAAAAAAAAAAACAAATTAAAAAAATGACTACTGCCTCAATTTGTTTTCAACTGTCAGTGTCTGATATCATTAGCTATAAACATTTAACAATGATAAGGTATTTAAACACACCATGGAATTAAGTAGCCATTGTCCACTGTGGGGACTCAAAAGTAAGTAATACTAGTGTTTGAGAAAAACAGAAGAAGTGGATAAGAGTGCAAGAGCATGGTCTGCACCAGGCCCCAGTAGAGTTCCCATTAAGCTCTACAAGAACTACCCAAAGCTATGCCAAACAGTGCCAGGGACCCCTCAGAAAATCTGGAGCGGGGCAACCACGAATGAGAGCCTTTATGGATGACCTCGCGGTGACTAACATCAGTCCCAGGAGCCAGGTGGATACTTCACTTGCATGTGAGGTCCTGGGTGTGTATGAATTTCAAGTCAGCCAAATCCCGATCCCTGGTTCTCGAGAAGGGGAAGGTCCCAGAGAAGGTCCTCCTCAAGCTGGATGCAGAGCAGATCCTGACTATCACAGAGAAACTAGGGAAGACCTGGAAAAAGTCTTCAACAGCAGTCTAAAGGACATGTATTCCATCAAGGTTACCTGTGCCAGCCTTGAAGGTAATCGACAGATCTGGTCTTCCCAGAAAATTCAAGGCCTGGGTCTATCAGCATGGAATCCTTCCAAGAATACTCTGGCCCCTGCTGATCTATGACGTTCCCATCTCAGTGGGGGAAGTCTTTCAGAGGAAAGTCAGCAGTCTCCTCCAAAGGTAGCTGGGGTTACCTTGCAGCTTGAGCAGCATTGTGTTGTATGGATACTATGGTATGGTATGATATTGTGGCAAGGGCACAAGAACAGTTACAGTACACAGAATCAGGTGACCCCAAAGTGGCCAGTGCAGGCATCATAGTGAGGACTGGGAGGACATGGAAGGCAGCTGATGCAGTGTGGCAGGCAGAGTCCTGTCTGCAGCATAAGGTTCTTTTGGGGAGAGTGTTGCAAGGCAGGGGTGGTCTGGGTTATATGACAGCAGCCGGTTATGACAACACCAGTGGGAAGTAGAAGCAGAGGCTGATTGGGTTCCCCGAATGGGTCACCTGAAACACCTAATGACTGCAGGTAACATCACTGAGGATATGTCCAAGGATGTGTGTTTCAACAAACACACCTCACATTTAGGGTTATGATTGCTAAATCTCCTCTTATTCAGTGTCAAACAAAACATTTTGTAAAGAAGCATCTATTTTAAATGCCTGTCCTTTAATGATATTTGATTGGCTTATGTGTACATGCAGATAAATTGGTTGGCTGCGTGACAGTCATGTTAAAACAGTTAACCACATGTAGCCTATATTTTTCAACTGTTGTGTATATTGTTGTTCCTATCTACACTAGTATTTTGCATTATCATCACATGTTGAGGATCTTAAACAGTTCATATTTTAGTCAAATAAATTTTGTAAAGGTGAGTGTATTTACATACATTGTGAAGCATTGAATGCTGTTTGAAAATACCATTGGGCATCTTCACACTGCTTTCGATTAAATGGGCTGTTTCAAATGGGACCTTGATGAAAAGAATAAGAAACTTTAACACGTATTTCAGAATTGCTTAACCATTATAGCTTATGTTATATAGAGAAAGAACATACAACACAATCAGTGTTCATTCTGAATCATGGCCTTTGTTCCACAAAATAGTTGACCGATTAAATTCAAAACACCTACATTTGAGTACTGTGGAAAAATGGTATTATGAAAATAGTGAGAAAAAGGTAAAATATATTGTTATTTTGCTCTTTGCCTTTAAGATTTGTGCTAAAGAAGATAACATAGATAGTATTTAGTGTTATAGATATAGTATTTATTTAAATAATGTACACTCTTGAAAAAGATAAATCTAGAACCATTAATTCTTCAGCATTGGGGGACTCATTAAGTGTCAATTTAAAACCCTATAACTGTGTTTCGCTATCAAAGAATTTCAATCAGAACTCCTTTAGGAAAGCAAGAGATTTTGATTTCTCCAAAGAACCTACGAGGACCCCTTGCCCTTTTTTTTTTTTTAAGACTGTATATTTGATTACCGTGCAGTCTGTGCCAGGCATCTCAGTGTTGTACATAATGAGATTCCCAGGAGTGTCATCAGACAATATCATAGTTTTCTTTTGCTTTTTGCAGAGAGGAAGAGCCATCAGGAGTATCACTGTCAAATGAAAAAACACATTTGTAGTTATTGTATCTGGGAGAGAAAGCTGTAGATGAGATTTAGCAGCATATTTTTCAAATTGTTGTGATGTAATATTTAAATGGTAATGTGTAAACCATAAATGGAAGCTACAGTTACTGTATGCATAGATATTGCTTATATACAATGAAGCTCCCCTTTCTCTGTTTCTTTTCTGCTTTTTTTTCCCACTATGTAATAAAACTTGTCTACATCTAAATCTGCATCTATTCATCAAAACAACCTCATTATACTTGAATATTGCATTGTCTTTTATACTGGAGTTGTATAAGTATACGTCCTGCATTTAAGCCTTACCTAGCAGAAGCAGGAAAGCGAATATCATTATCACACTGGAACTAACGCTCGGCCGCGACATGAAACTGCGAACATGGCAGTTGGGTTTGCTGGAGCAGTCACACACAGTGATGGACAGTTTTTGGACCGAACCATAGCCTTGGTTGTCTGATATTTTGATCTTAATTTCATAATGGCCTGCATAGACTGTGCTCTCTCTGACTAGGTTCACAGTCGTCCCTGAAGAGAGATCAGATTATTAATTAAAAAAAAAAAGTCAGTTTTTCCATTTCATAGTCACACAAAAAAATATTACATTACAGTAATTCACTGCATTTCTACATGCCAAGCCTGTTCTTGCACACAGTAAGTATGTATTTAAAAAGCATCTAATAATGAGTATTCTAAATTAGACTTGAATGGAGTTTCAGGAACTGTACCATGGTTTGGTTCAATCGTCCATTTTCCTTGCATTTGGTCATCTTCCAGTAGTTCATAGTGAAATGGTGCACTGTATGGTGGAAGGTCCAGATCTACAGCAGTGATGTTAGTCATGGTTTTCTCATTTGATAAACACATACTCACTGTATCATCCACCAACAGTGGTACATTATCATTCTCATCTTGTAAGTGGATGACCAGCGTCCCTGTACCGGTCTGTGGAGGCTGAGCTGTAGATCAGGGGAGAGAAGAATAAAAGTGCAAATAATAATAAACACCTGATTTTTAGTCTCTGCTAAGACGTCCTGACAAAAGACCTGTGAGAAAGACAATATACATATTGAAGTGGAAGCAAGGAGAAATATTTTTAATTGGTGGTCTGACCATAGTCTGTCCTTAGCAAAAAAAAAGATTCCTTGTTGGGAAGGCTTGTAACAGCCCTAATTAGTACACATTTTACTCATAGACCATTCCCAGCATTTGTATAACTTGTAAGAATCACACTTTTTTTTTTGTACATTTAAACATTTTATACATGCAGAGAAAACCTCACATGCTCAAAAATGGCAGATGCAACACAGATGCAACCTCCTATCATATACCTGTAAGTCTACATGATACTGTAAGTGGCTTATTACATACATATTCATACATCAGGTGGCTATTACGCACTATTTGGGATATTTTACTAATGGAGAAGTGCACAGACAATTTTAGCTTCTGATTTTGATCGCTTTGGTTTTGAAAAATGTGTCCAATATAAATAATATAAATAACAGGGGGAGTTAACCAGTTGATTCATTGATTCATTCATAGATAGATGGATAGATAGATCACTTTATTCATCCCAGAGAGAAATTCACCTATTACAGGAGCACAGTGAGTTCAAAATATACTAAAAGTAATTTCCATTATAAATGAAAAAAAAAAGAATACAGTTTGAGTGTGCAGTGCAGTGCAAACATTGTAAACAGCAGTAAAATATGTTTTTTTTTTTCATATCAAGTTCTATCAACATCCAGTCTACCAGGTAAGCCTACACCTGTCCATTAACATAAATAGCCAAGGGGGCATACATTTGCAAAATGTTTTGAACCCTTTGGAATCACCTAGATTTCTGCATTAATTACTCATAAAATGTTATCTGATCATCATTCAAGGTCGAATCATAATGATATGCTCATTCTGTCTAAGCTAATAACACACAAAGGGCTACTTAATTGAAGTCTCTGATTAATAATTCACAACCCTGGCTGGGAAGATTATGTGAACCCTTTTATTAGTAGAAGTAGTAGAACCTCTTTTAGCAGTAATAACCTTGACCAAAGATTTTCTGTGGATAGGACAGAATATTCAGGACAGAACATTCTGCTGATAGGACTTTTAGACCGTTAGTCCCTACAGCAGTAGGGTGAGGGTCAGTTGCCTGAAAAGTCCTTTTTCAGGTCAACATCTCAAGTCTGGATTTTGACTTGGTCATTATAAAACATAAATCCTCTTCTTTTTAAACCATTCTGTTGTTCATTTACTTTGTGTGTGTTTTATAGGACAGTACGTGTCTTATAAATCGCAACTATTTTCTGGAAGACCTCTTGCAACTTGGCAAGAAGGGGATGGTAGAGAATGGAGTATTAAGGTGGCATAACCTTTGGGAAGTGGGCAGACATATGCCAGTAAATGCACATATATGAACATACATTTATAAGGTTTTAGCACTGGAGAAAATGTACTGCATATGTTTTGGCACACATCATCATATTGTATTTTGGTTCATAGATAGGACTATACATTTCTATCACATTCATGTTGCTATATAAAATTTGTTGCATTTATTCAAGGAATAAAATGGTCATGTGATTAGAATTGTATTAAGACCTTGTATCATTGCAAAATAAACATTGCAAGTATGTTGATATGAACCTATTTGGCACCACTAAGGCTATATAAGTGTTACATAGTAGACAATAGGAATGCACCCTTAAACATATTCCTGTTAAACATGTCCATTCAAAGGGGCTTTCACAAGAGACACCAGCTCATGCCCTGGGGATGGGCTTCTGGGCAAATCTTATTTTTCAGGTTTTACACCATTCCTTTATGGAGAAAAAATATCTTCTATCACATGAAAAATGTATCTTCCCGTCTCAGCATTCCAAAGACTAGAAGCAGCCTCACCTTGGGACCTATACACACCAGCCAGTATTAGAAGCCCCACGTAGGTATGTAGGTCAGTCACATCCATGGTCTTCCATTTTTAACCATTTATTCCCCTCCATGCTTGTCATTTCAATGACAGTTTCTTCAATGATTGGAGGGAGGAAGAGCTGGAAAGTTGATAAAATGTCAGATGCATGGAAAGTAGCCAGTCTTGTGGGTCCTGGAGTCATTCGAATGGCATTTTCCACTGCCATCATGCCTGCAACCTGATGTGAAAGTGAGAACCAGCTGATTGTGTTATTCTTTGACGTAAATGTCTCCCTTGCTGCCTGCTTCTCCTCCGTGTTGTTCTGCTGCTCTGACACTTCCTCCAAATCACTGTCTGCTGGCTCATTGGACAGTAAGTCTTGCTGCCATAGCTTCAATCAGTGAAATGGCAGCTCAGGTTTATAGTCTTATGCGCCTATTAGCGGGGAATTGATGGGTTTTAATTTGTTTGTTATGTGGTTATTCTGTAATGTTGCAGGTGCTTGTGCTTGCAAGTGCCGATCTGGTGACAGTGATTGACCTGTGTTCCTTATGGGCACCATGATCACTCCTATGCTGTTTTACTCTTTCACTGTTTTAAGATTACCCCTTGACACTTTAAAGTCCACCAGGTGCCTGTCTCAGTGGGAACCTGGGCAAATGTGATGGGGCCGCAGGCAGTTTTCGTGACAATGTCACGAAAGTCCCCCTTGAATTCTGTCACTACTGTCCCATAAAAAATATACACAGACATGGCATGTGCAGTTTCACAGCTTCAAGATTCCCTAAAACCACCGTTTTCCTTGATTTGACCCACACTGGTGGATCTAAAACCCATTTCAGTAGATACAGGTGAAATTCATGGATCTAAAATGCATTTCAATAGATACGGGTCAAATTTGACCCGGACCAGCCTCAATGTGCAAATTGCAATATTTTTATTTTTGTTCATTTTGGGTCACTTTAGGAAAAGTCATCAAATTTCAGGCTAAAAAAAGGCATTTAGGGTGATTTTACTGCTGTCAAATGTCAAAATGGGTCAAATTTGGCCTGAGCAGAATGTAAGGGTTAAAATAAAACTTTTAAACTTTTTGGATCATTATTATTATTATACATTCCTTTATACCATCTTATTTTGGCCTCTTATATTAATTCAATAAAGCTATAATAACAAAACATCTCAGAAAAGCCAATCTTAATTTTAATGCCAGTTAACCTGCTATACAGTACATTACTTAATAAGTGACGTGTCACTTCGGTTTCTTTCAGAGTTATCATAAAGTGTCATATACACTGAGTCTTACCTTTATTCACAGCATACATGATAACACTGTAGGTATTGTGGTTCACTAAGGGTGATTCTCTGTCCATAACTTTGGCCACAGAAACTTGACCAGTTTTGGAATCTACAGATACCCAGTTATCTTTATCTTCTCCTTTAACAAAGCTGGATAAGAAGAGAGTTATAAAGACTTTATTAAGAGCCAAGTTGTTGAAGAGTTACATGCCATAGATAAACAGACATAAGCCTAGTCAATTCAGTAGTATCTACAAACTGTCTACAAAGATCAGTTTAATTTTCTAGATCAGGTGATGAGGCTTGTATTTAAAATTTACTTGTTACATAATTACATAAAGCACAAGATATGTACAATTCTGAAATGTGGTCCTTGGACCAGTGGCGAGGCCAGAAATTTTAACGTGAGTGGACCTTGGTGAAATAGGGTGGACCTCAGTGCCTACTCTCAAATTAAATAATTTTACAATATGGTATAAAAATAATTTGACAAATAAGATTGGTTAAATGTTATTTATTGATAGCCACAGTTTCATGAATACAACAAAATTCATTTATAAATAAAATAACAAGCGGTTATAGCTTGTATATTATTATAGCTTAGAAATGCCTAAAGCAAGGAAGACAAGTCGAGATATAGTGCTGATGCATGAACACTGTAACAACACATCAATGTTCAGTAATTCATTTTAATAACTTGAATAAGCAGTTCTTCTGTTAAATAATGTAACGTTGGTGTCTGTATTGTCAGCATCACCGAGTGTAGTTTCAGACTCCATTCTTGTTTCTTTTAAATATTTAATCAAAGATATCTGTTTCGACATGCTCATCTCGTGCGTGTAGATATTAGTTTATATTTCACTAGCATCAACATTCCATGATTGGCTGAAACAGTAATAACAGTTTATTGATTGGCTGCTGTTAGGCTATTTATAAAAAAACGTTTTCACTCTAAAATAGATATTTATTTCTGAAACTTGATATGCGTATTTGAGCGTGTGTTTGAGCGATTATTATTGTAATATATGTGTGATTTTCTCCTTTCCCACAAAAAATATTTTCCTTATTTGACTGGGTGGACCAGCCATCAATCTGAGTGGGCCAGTGCCACCCTGGCCCTTATGTAACCTCAGTGCCACCCTTATGTAACCTCAGTGCCACCCTTATTTAACCTGGCCCTTATGTAACCTCGCATACTTAAAACTTCCGGAGATGATATGAGGAACAAACCTTGAGACACCGGACAGTGCAGTTGTAAATAATTTCCCTTCTAGTATAACTGTATAGTCAAAAAGTGCAACTGTGTAACCAGAAACTTATGAGCTTATGAGCAACTTATGAATATGAGTATCAGAGTTATTTCTCAATACATTATAGTTTTAAATTGAAGTCTGTTTTGTTGAAGTTATCAACTGTTCAAGGATGGAGACTTGAGTGCAAAACTGTTCTTAGCAATTGCAGTCCTAAGGCTGTCCAAGAAAGTCATTCACAGCCATCTTTATGGTTGCTAGGTGGTAACATCCACAGTAATCTCATTGATCTTTCGGCTGTCCATGTGGTCACAAAATATATACTTCTCTTCATTTCTATAACCTTAATCACCCCATTTAAGGATCAAGCAGATCAAGTTAGCCAATAAGAACATAAAAAAGGGTAGCATGACTTACTGAAATGAGTTTCCATATGTCTTATCTGGGTCTATGACTGTGAGAATATCCAAGAGGGTTCCTACTTGTGAATTCTCCTTGATCATTATTTTTCTAACAGGTGGTACAAATTCTGGAGGGTCGTTGACATCCTCGACAGCAATAGTAACTAGATATGTCTTATGGAGGATAGGCACACCCGTGCTGGACCTCGTGGAAAGAGTCTCTACATCCCATAAGCCCTGGGAAGTACGAGTTTTCACCTTACAGAAGAAGTAGGGCTCCTCATTTTCCACAATGACTGACACGTTTCTTGAAGTTTGCTCTTCATAATCCATTGCCTGTGTATTTAGTAAAACAAGAAAATAGTCTGTGACATAGATCTGAACAAATTAAATAATTAAGACCATTCTTGTTATTATGGTGTCATGGTTTCAAGGTTGTACATAGTGGATGATTAGGAGATTATCTCATCTGTAACTTTTTTTTCAAAATAAGATTAAAATACACTTCTGTCCATTACCGTCTACCCATTAATTTTGTGTCTGGCTGCGACTAATGTAGTGTAATGCGGAAAACATAGGTTGGATTTTGTAGTGCCCTCCCCCTGGAGTCCCTGTAAATCATATGAAAGGGACCTCTGGTTTTCTGCACAGGGGATGTTATAGCACTGAGACCCCTTTGTCTCTGTAATCTGCTACTGTTGTAAACATATTATATTGCAACATCTGCTGCATGTTCTTAACTTTACAATACACAATGGCTGTAACTCTGACAGAAGAAATTACTGACTATTTTTTGGCTAAGCGGTGCTGTACACTGCCACAATAATTTGTTTGTTTGTCTTGGCTTGCTACCTCTTTGCTCTTTTAACTTATAACACCAATGTGATAAATACTGGCAGTTTGAGATTTTGTGTCCATTTGTTTTATTATTATTATTATTATTATTATTTAATGCTTTATTTAAAAACTGGCAAACTAATCTTAAACATTATGCAAGATCATAGTCACAAAACAAGCAAGGCTTAGGCACAAACGAAATCAGCCAAGGCACAAGAATCAAAAACCAGAAAACACCACACGGGATATAAGGCTTGGGAATGTCAGGCAAGTATACACTGAGCAGGTACTTTGCAGTGAACTGAGTGTATTATATATTATATATAATATATAGTGTTCATGATTGCATCCAGGGGTGTGTGATTAGTATGATGGTGACTGAGAGCATGACAGAGTTCATGGACAGTTTGGGAGTTGTGGGTCATGGCGGCCATCTTTGTTGGCTGCAGTGCATTCTGGAGATTGGAGTGTGAGACCGATTCAGGTGTTGACGTGACACAAAGAGATTTTGTACAAAGATTTTCAAATGACCTTCTTCTTTACTTTTTTCCCACTGGCGTACATGGTTTTAAATGCTCCATTAATAGCTTTAACCCATATTTTTAGTTTAGTTACTAAGTCATAGTGTGTCACAGTCATACTGTGAAAATTTCAACCACCCCATGCACAGTTTAAGAGAAAAAGATTCTTAAAGACTTCTTTATTTCTTTAATTCTTTCTTTTCTGCTCTTAGATAGTTAAATGCTGTGTTATCTATTTGGTTGTAGATACCAGTAGTGAGTTCCACTGTGTCTGCAGTTTTAAAGTTTCAGTTATAAACATTTTATCAAGATAACAAAGGCGATTTTCCAACCTGCATATTTTGTCAGAAATCACAGAAATACCTTTATAACAGTCAGGATTCCTTCATTAGTTTTGGGGTCTGTCTGGATTTTAAAATAGTTCTCCCGATTTCCAATAAGAGTAAATTTAGCTTTCCAGGCTGGTGACCCTCGTCTGTCTTTGTCATTGACCTGCAAACGCAGAACTTCCACTCCGCTCTCTCGTTCTTTTATTTTTCCAGGACCCTGAAGAGTGCAAAGATAATAATTTGCTGTCCATTAACACAAGGCACTTTTAGTCTACCATTTTGCTAGTGATACATTATTGTAGGGCTTGTTGGCATGCAACTGTCTGAAATACCAAGATCTAAGGTTTAAAGAACTTTACATTTCCGTTGATTTGCTTTGATTTTCATTTGGTACATACTGGTATACAAAGAAATTTAATTAAAGCACAGAACTGCACGATTGAGGACTGGAGCTACTAGGCTAAAGGAGCTAAAAACCAAACGCTGCTTATAGCTCCAGTTAATGATTTTGCATCATAAAGTCATAGAGTTTCAGAATACAGAATTTGCATTTAATTTGATGAGCAGATTGCTGAAGTATTTAATATATATATATATATATATATATATATATATATATATATATATATATATATATATAAATAT
>JAKKZJ010000016.1:2994281-3008309 GCA_033441845.1 Pangasius mekongensis
TTGTCAGTGATGTTCAGGACCACTGTGCTCGTGCTGGACAGCTGCACTTTGTCTCCATTATCTGTGGCTTTGATCAGGAGAGTATATTTCTGTGCTTTCTGGAAAGATACAAGATATACAATATACATATATATATATATATATTTTTTTTTCAAATTAGAAATAATTTGAAAATTCATTAACACTTTATTACTGTTTGGAAAATTGGCCCAACAGTCTACAATACAGCCAAATCAATTTACAAGCCTAGATCCGATTTGAATAAATAGTAAAACAGATATAGCCATTGAAAACTGAGGCACAGTACAATCGAGGTACACTCCCTGGTTTTAATATTTGTGCGTGACTGAGAGAGAGATGTATACATTTGGAAATACTTCAGATTACATAAAAGCCCAGCATTAAATTTTGACAAAAGCACTGCTATGTGCAAGTCTTGCAGCACTTCAGTAAAGCACACCGGCAGCAGCACAAACCTTGCTACACACCTGCAAACACGGCACAGGGTATCGTTAAATGAAAGGGAGCCTTCGGATAAAGATGCATCTGGCAACGCTAGCTTTAGCAGTTTATTCGAGTGCTCGCTCGTACACTTGTCTGTGTTAAGCAAAATGCACTACTAGTGTACAGCAGCAAGTGTACATCAGTTTTATCAGTTTTACAATGTTCGAGCCTTCTTTTTCTCTCTGGATTTAGCCGATTGTGATCATTTATTTTTAAAACATGCAATAACTCAATAAGTAAAACTTCAATAATTTGAACACTGTAGTTCAATACACCTTTAAGGAAAGTTTAACACTTGATCAGAAGTTATCATTATATGTTAGCATAGTAAAAATTTGGTTAATGTAGAGTGAATATAAAAGGCTACACACCCCTGTTAAAACTGCAGATTTTTTGTGATGTAAAAAAAAAAAAATTAAACCAGGATATATAATGTCAGATCTTTCGCCACCTTTAAATTGATATAGCAGCCAATACAATTCATCAAAGTGAAAGACAAATACAAAACGCTTTAGGGAAATGAAATCTCCAGTGAGAATCTCCAGTGCATAGCCCTCTTCAAGTCGTTCCACAGTTTTTTTTATAGGATTTCGATCTGGGCTCTGATTGGAACATTGATCTTCTCCTTAAGCCATTCCTTTGTTGACTTGGATTGGTGCTTTGGGCCGTTATCATTCTGGAAGGTGAAATATTTCTCTTCTTCAGCTGTCTAGAAGAGGCCCGCAGATTTTGTGCCAAAATAGACTGGTATTTGGAGCTATCCACGATTCCCTCTTTCTTAACTAGGTCCCCAGTCCGAGCTGAAGAGAAGCAGCCCCATGGCACGATGCTCCCACCACCATGCTATACCATGCTGGTGTGGCATTCTTTGGGTGATAAGCTGCCTTGATTTTTGCGCCAAACAGAATTATGCTCCAAAAGTTCTGCCTTGGTCTCATCAGACCATAACACATTTTCTACATGGTTTGTGGTGATTTATGCGGCCTTGGATGTTTATTTTATGAGAAAGGGCTTCTGCCTAAACACGATACCCCATAGCCCAGACATGTGACGAATAAGAGAGATTCTTGTCACATGCAGGGAGCTGCCAGATATTCCTGCAGCTCTACTAATCTTGCCGTAAGTCTCTTGGCAGTCTCCCTGATTATTATTCTTGTCCTTTCATCAATTTTGGAGGGACGGCCTGCTCTTGGTAATGTCAGGGTGGTGCCCCATTTTCTCCATTTGTTGATGATGGCCTTAACGGTATTCCGTGGCGTATCTAATGTTTTGGAGATTCTTATGTACCACTATCTTGAACGACAATTTTTGACAATGAGGTTCCATATATGATGAACATGAGTTGAAGTGTGATTGGTTCATTTTGAGCACAGTTCCCTGCCCCATTATAAAAGGGTGCGCACACTTTTTCAACCAGGTTTACTGTGATTTTTCTTTTTCTTTTTTTCCCCAAAAATATTTCTTTTAGTTTTTCACTTAGATTTTGTTAGTTGCTATATCACATTATTTAGTGGAAACAGATCTGACATGATTTATCTTGGTTTCATTTATTTATTTATTTATTTATTTATTTATTTATTTTACTTAAAAAACAGAGGTGGGTAGACATTTTATATCCATTGTAGTTTAGCAATAAAACACTATGTGTAACGGATCACTGAATTTCATTTACCTCGTAGTCCAGGCAGCCTTTGAAAAAAATATTTCCTGTGGTGTTGTTTTGAGTGATGTAAAATTCAACATTATCCGTTTTTGGGGTGACAGAATCGAGTGTGAATATGAAGGTGCCATTATGTGTGTTTGGGTCGTCACCGTCTAAAGCAGAGACACTGGTAACCAGTGTACCTGTTGAGAAATTTCCAGTTATAAAACAAAATAACATGGTGTCATTCTCTAATTCACACAAGTCACTTTGCATGGAAAATTAGGGATAGTTAATTTTCCTAACTTTTATTACTAACTTCATACATATAAAACTACATCACCTTTGTGTATGTTTCACTTCCATGTTCACAACTCTTTCCCTGAGGATTCATTTCAGGAATGTTTTCACTATGCTGTTTTCATACATGAGTTTATGATTTTGTAATTTGGTAACAGTGTGTTGTAAGCAATTTACTGAAGTCTATAATTTACTTAAGTGGTAAATGTTACTGTTCATTAAGGGCTATATTCAGAGTTGGAGACTTAAGTACAAAAGTTATGTCAATATTTACAAAAAAAAAAAATCAGGCAGAGGAACTGGGGCTTAAAGAAGGTTTTTTTTCCTTTTGCTGATACATATATAATTTAAAATAAAAAGGTTTTTGACAGAATATGTGCCTGAGCATTCATCTGCAACACCTAAGCCATGAATTATACTTGCTTTTACCTATGTGTACACATACACAAGATGGCCACCGCTTGTAGCTTTTGGTTGGTTGGGTGGTCAGTTTTGCACATTTACAGATATTATCACTACGTTTCTGCATGGTGGAATCTCAGCGTAAATAGGGACAGTGTATTGAGCCAACCTTGACCAATTTTTCGTGTGAAATACCTGTGTATTTGCTGAACTCTACCCTGCATGTGTCACGCTTGGTTAGTCCTTGAAGTCTGTAGTTACATCTGAGGCCTGAATACTGATGTGCACAATTTCTGTATTATATCTTAGTTAAAATACGGTGCAATATGATGCACAACCTTATGGTGAAAAGTGGCAACATGTTTTACAAGAAATGACGTTGGTTCTTACTGATACTGATAACTACCAACCGGGGAGGGTTAAGGCTAACACACGCTGACACGGAGGAAAGTGCTATCTCAGCTCTTTCACATGCATGAGCTCACAGACACCTATGAGAGAATATGTCATCCCTCACACTCATATAGTACGGGCAGTTTTGCTCCTTTGGGCACAGATGATATCATATAAACTCGTGATCTCTGGGGGATAGGGCAAACGCTTATTCTGTTGCGCCACTCAGGAAACATAAGGGCAAAATAAAATAAAGATAATATCGAGAATAATGTTCTAATAATGCTTCATACAAAGCAATGATCTAATCCTGAGCAAGGGAAATGACTGTACATACTGTAGACAATTACAGTGTATTATTATTATTATTATTATTGTTGTTGTTGTTGCTGCTGTTTTTGTTCTTTTTCACCAAAACACTTAAAGTACTAATGAAAAAAAACAAAAAACTTTGTGATTGTTTTTGAGATTAATAATAGTGAGGTGATCACAAACTGTTATATACCACTGTATTAGACATGAACTGAATAAACCTGAACAGCACATAAAAAAAACTAGACTTTTTTTTTAATCCTAACATTATTTAAGAGTATAGCAGTATTTAAAATGCTAGTTCAATTGTGTTGATATTAATATTTTTAGAATTTATGTTGTAAGATAGTAGCTAAATGAATTGTAAGAACAGTGGAGTGTTAAGTCACCTTGACATGCAGACTCCTCAAGTGTTTGTTCAGAGTGCGAAAAATTAAAAACAGGTGCGTGATCATTAATATCCAAGATCTTAATCTCAACTCCAAGTTTTGTGTCCAGGTTGTGACGTTCATCCCTTGCTTCAAACCTGAACTGCAACAGAGACATAATGTTGGATTTAAATACATCACTAAATGCCACTAAATGATGCACATGGGTATAAAATTAATTTGTCATTTGTGTAAAAAAAAAAGGTAAAATAAAAGTTCATTTGAGCTACTTTAATAATGTTATTTAAATATATGCATAGTACTAGTACTATCATAAGGTATTTATGTTAATTATAATAATTTATTAATGATAATACTGTCAGTACTAACAAAAGGTTATTTATTAAAGTAACTCAGAGGAACTTTTATTTTAGGTGTCTGAAATTAATCTTATACTTGGGGTGTGCTATTGTAGGAAAAATAATAAACAGTGTGGTGGTGTGATAAAGCAGAGTTACTTTTACCACTCCAAAGTTGATTATTTTCCTATAACAGCATGTCCCCGATTGTTTTGTTATACCACAACGATCGGCCAACACAATATTCATTTATTAAAGAGCAATGTATCATAATTTTGAGCTGTTTTAAGTTACATTTAATTTTGTGGAGTGACTACAAATAAGGTTAGTTCCTGTTCTCACTAGCAGCTTTCCCATCTCTTGAAGTTAATAAGACAAAAAAATGCAGCATGTCATGCAGCTCTTCAGCTTTGCCTTTGATTGTTACAAAACGCTATGACTGGACACTTCTTACATAAACGTTTCAAATTATCCTTACAGTAAGTGGCATCATATCAACAATAACACACTATTTACAACTGTGTTAAAAGAGTGTCCATCGTACAAGGTCCTGTGAATCAGCTGTTACTATAGAAACAATACTGTATTAGAATGAGTGCATTAATATAAACCTATGATTTGAATTAGCTCAGCATTATTGGCAAAGCTGCTATTACAGAAACTTAATCAACATCTTCTGACCAGATAAAATCGAGAATTCAGCAGTGCTGTGGTATTCATTTTAAATATGTTTACGATAAATGCAACATCTAAGTAAAATGTACCGAGAGATTTTGATAGGTCTCATAGTCGACCTTCTTATGCACAAGAACTTCCCCAGTTCTGACGTTGATACTCAGCACATCTTTAGGTTCCTCATCAATGCCCCTCCCTTTGAGAAAGAACATTACCAAATATTTTCGGTCCACGTTTATCTAAAACAAAAGCACAAACAAAAATAAAGGATATTAACTACTATTATTATTTGATTTAGCTGAGCATCTTAAATTGGCATGATATTAGTCCCCCTAAATAAAGCAGCAATGTCAGTTATGTTTAAAAATAAAATTTGGTAGCTGCTTTGTGATCAAGAATGAGAATTTAGACAGGTAATATATTGTCATGTGGCATCAGAGTTCATAATATACTTGCCACACATTGGGTTTTGGTGAACTGACATTATGGAACTGTGTTTTTTTTTTTTTTTTTTTCCTCCCCCTCCCATGTTGACTTGCACTCTTACTCTACATTATGGAGTCGTGATTTGAATTTGAATTGAGATTTTCTCAATTCTCTGGAAATTAGGTATGATCTTTGGTTCAAATAATTCTTTGGACCAGTCCTATGGTGCCTGTGGTCACAGTTTTAGTTCCTACCTTTTAGTTCCTGTATACTGGTGCTCAAAATGGTCAAATATCAAACAGCAAATTTTCTCACTAGTTTGGAAGCTATATATAGCTACTACGGATTTTGCGCAAGTGCTTAAAAAATGCTTGAGTTTAGGTTTTGGAAATTTTGAAAAAGGTGCTTGAAATAAAAAGTGAATACCAAACAAAATACAAAATACTCAACAAATTAATACTCAACTTAATCTGTTTCTGTGAGTTCTGATACTTTTAAGCTGACTGAAATCTGAACTGGCCGCATAGAAACTCATAAACAATAGCGTAGCAATGGTCATGATCACACTGACACCAACCGTGTGATTGGTGAGACTCACAGTGTCTTTCAGGCATTGTGCTTGAGACTACGATTTGTTTCATGGAGTTGTTTAGCCTAACCCCGGGTTAACCATAGGCTCATTTCAAAAGTTTTGGGATCAAGACGAACTGTTCAAAGTTTATTAATTAATGGTATAAGTCTGTTGTCGAAACCTCACTCCATCTCAGCCACACAAAGCGAACTGTCTGGTTTACTAATTACACTCATCTGTTGCTCATTACTTTGCTAGTGTCCTTTATAAATGTCTATCAGTAACCCATACAGGATTATATAACAGAATATACGAACTCGGTGAGGAATTCTGCCCCATGCCCCAACGTAGTATGTGATGAGCTAAATGTTTTTGTAAGAAGAAGAGCTCACATTGCTGAGTCTTGTTTGCTCTTGACCTCATTCATCTTGATCTAAACTTATTTTGTCTATAGCGATCTGCCAGCCATAATTAGAAAACAGTTCATAATAACATGAGCGAGTGGGATAGATGATAACCAGTACGTTTGTGTATTTTATTTGCTACGTTGGTATAAAATGAGAATCATGGCACACATTATGAATTATAAAATGAGAAACATTTTAATGTGCTATATTTGTAGAGGGACAGGGTATTTTCGCTTCACATCATAACTGAATCAGCACAAGAGCATTATGATTCTGTTGTAAAGAACACAGTGTCAGAAAGAATTTACATTATGGAAATGTGCATTTTTGTTTGGTATTTGCATTATATATAGTACAATACTACGTATAAACTAATTCCATAGTGATTTTTTCACTTTTTATTCTCAGCTTGTACAGGTTTTATACAAATTTAACAGAATACTATGACAAAATACAATACTCACCTTGCCAAGTGTATATGGGAAAGGGCCAGGGTTTTCTTCCTCTATAGTGAAGGAGTCAATGATCCATGCTCTCTTCTGCCTGATTTTACTGTGGGTAGATATTATGCCTATACACTAAGTGAGAAAAAGAAAGCCTCTGAGATAAAAGTTGTATTTAGTCAGTATTTTAAATAAAAGTGTTGTAAGAAATGGGCCTGGACTTTAAAGACTGCAATTAAAGTCAAATAAGAAAAGCAGAAGGGAAAGAATTGGTTTGTGACAATGATAATATCAACATGTTGGCTTCAACCTGCAAATCATGCTTACATTGGCATGAAATCCCAACATGTAGTACAGTATCAGAAATCACGTAAGAAAGTCTGTTTGAGCTACTGAACAATTTCACATCAATTGGTGTGGCATGCAGTTTGCAGTTGGCTAAAATGGTGGCTACGAGCTTTACCTTCCCGTTAGCTACATTTGCCATATATATGCCAGTGGAAGAATTAAACAAGCAAATTTTAAACACCAAACGTCTGATTGACTACACTTTGCCAGATGTGTTCGTTTTGTTTGTGTCCGAACTGTAACTATTTTAATTAAACTGTTCATGATATACTATGATATACAAGGGACTGTATTTTGAAGCAGCGTCACATTTGAAATTCATATTTAATAATCAGAAGTGAAATATATAAGTTAATTATTTACAGTAGCTATCCTACTTTTAGCTATTTTGCTTTCCTAATTATGAAATAAATGGCATGGCATATTTAACTGAATGTAATATAATATTCATATCTTATTTAAATAAATACATTTCTAAGCTAAATAAATGCAAAAAGCAAAATTATTATGTGAGTAATAAATGCAGAACCAAGAAATAAGTATTTAAGATAAATATTTTCCAGTATTTTTCCAATTGTAAATTATGTTTCATCCTGAATTACAATGGAATAAAAATAACAAATTTAGAGCAAGAGACAGTAATTATTGCTTAATTCATAATGAACTACTAAATCATTGCATTACTATTGCTTATTTAACTAAGTCATTACCCAGTTTTCATTATCAGTTAGTAGTAGTGTCGTGACTGTTAATATAGTACTACTAATTTGTTTCTGCTTAGTCCCTGCATAGTTACCTAAGAGTTACTGGACGGTATTGTTGCTACACTTCTGATTGACCTATACTCATTTTGATTGTGCACATTAGGTGATGATGTGGAAGCACCTGCATCTATTTGGAGAGGACAGAAAATATAGACCAAGAACATTTTATTTTTATCCACTTTCATCTTGTGAAATAATACAGTAATTGTGAACGTAGCGTGAATCTACCTCGTATTAAGGTTAAATAGATAGTTCTGTGGCACACCTGGTCAACTTTTGTCACACCTTGTTTGAAAATGGTGTTCTAAAGGTTTAAAAGCTTTGAATGTTTTTCTAAGAAAAGCAAATAGTGAAGTTGATATCCACTGATGCAAAAATATATTTTATTAATGTCCCTGAAATAGATTAATTTCTATTGAGCAGATAATGAGTCCTAACCTGAGGCAATAGTTTTCCGTTTTGCAACATATTTGTGGTTCCTGCATAATTCCAAATTCATTATATTAAAACACTAATATAATCACTGTTATTCTAAAAAAAAAAAAAAAATGTAAATGTAAAAAAATACAGGCTTACTATCATGAAGAGACTGCTCATAATAGTACTTATCGTCCTCATGTTGTCTTTATTGTGCTTCTTGTCTAATCCGGCTGTAGTTAAAAAGTAGAATGTGGTTGAAAGTGGTGCTTTTCTCTTCTTGTCTGTGTGTGTGTGTGTGTGTGTGTGTGTGTGTGCGTGTGTTTATGAGTTTGTTTTTTGGATGAGGTGGGTGGGTTTAATAGCCTTATATAGTTGTAGTGGGAGGGGAATTTGGATGAATTTTTCTTGAAATGCAACAGACCTTATCTTTGCTAAAAGCATAATGATCCATTACATTGTATTTCAGTTTCAGTGCCACTGTTTAACCTGCCCTTCAGTATATCCTCCCCTCTAGATCAGAGACGAAGAAGAAATCGAACAAGTCTTATCAGCTTTACAATCAAACTTCCACTTAAACAACTTTCACAATGGACTGTTAATTCGTTATTTGGTCTTCCTTAACCACCAGTGCATGTTTTGCACATATGGAATGTGGCTGATTTTTTTTTTCTTGTTACAGTGGAATGCTTCCAAAAGTTGAGTAATTTTTTTTTCAGACAAGCACAGAGAGAAATGAATCGATTATTTACCTCAAGAGCTTGTCTTTTTTTTTTTGAGACGTTCATCGGTATACAATGTGACATCCCACTTTAACTGTGGCTGAATACAGTCAGGTCACACAGACAGCTCAGATTCTTGAGTTTCTGCCTTCAGAAGGCAAACAACCTCCTCATACAGTGGTGTAACAAATGCTGTCTAGTTAAACAAGCATTCCTCTAAATATTTGGTTTCCCAAGACAAAGGTGCTTCTTCTGATTAGATGAAATGTTGAAAAATAATAATAATGATAATAATTATTATTATTATCGGCTAGTTAACCTGTACTAGCTAGGACTCAGTAGTAGAGTTGGAATGATTACAGTGTACATGTCATGAGCTCTGCAAATAGCTCCAGGATCTGAGACTGAACTCCTACATCTGCCACTGGATCCTGGACTTCCTGACCGGATGCCCCCAGGTGGTCAGGATGGGAAATCACACCTCCTCCACACTCACCCTCAGCACTGGAGCCCCTCAGGGATGCATCCTCAGCCCCCTGCTGTACTCCCTCTACACCAGTGACTGTACGGCCACACAGGTCCAACAGGCTGGTGAAGTTCGCCGATGACACAGTGGTGGTAGGCCTCATCACCAACAATGATGAGAAGGCCTACTTAGAGGAAGTGAATATCCTCTCCACATGGTGTCAAAATAACAGTCTCTCCCTGAACATCACCAAGACTAAGGAGATGATTATTGACTATGGGAAGAAGCAGGCGAGGAACTACAACCCCTTGTTGATCAACTTGGCCACAGACGAGAGTGTGAGTAGCTTTAAATTCCTTGGGGTCCATCTCACAGAAGACCTCTCTTGGACTACACGCAGAAACAGCTTGGGGACAAGAGCGCACCAGCGTCTCTACCATCTACGACATCTGGCCAGGTGCAAGGTCTCTCACAGGGTGCTGAAGCCTTTCTACACTGGGGCTGTGGAGAGTCTTCTCACCAGAAGCATCACCACCTGGCTCAGAGGCTCCATGGCCAAGGACCAGAAGGTGCTGTCCAGAGTGGTGAGGGCAGTGGAGAAGGCCATCAGAGGAGGAGATTCTACCATCAGGCAGTCCGGTTTTCTATTTCTACCTCACACACAGACACAAACAGTTTGTACTATGGAAAAACTATTTTTTGCACACTACATAAAAACTCTTACACTGTACAGCTCTGTATATTTCTATACAGAAATAAAAAAAATTTTGCACACTACAGCTCTGAATATCTGTTGTTTTATTTATTTATTACATATTCTATTTATACATATGCAGGTGCGTTGCAGGAAATTGTAATTGCACTGTGTCAGGTTGCAAAGACTGTTGCAAGTGTAGGTGTTGACTTTATTGAAAACAGGCAGACAAATCCAAAGTGTGAGACCGGGACCGGCAGGGGTCAGGTGATCAGCACATGGATTTTCACGAAGGAGAATTTAAAAACATGCACCAGAACAAGATCAAAACCAGAATAGCACGCACACACAATAAAAAGGCTTGGTAACATTGTGAGAGAATCCCAGAGCAAAACTTTGCATATGTGAGTCCGGGAACTGAATCTAGGTGTGTGTGTAATTAGTAATCAGGTGGCCTTGAATGTGAGAGTGGGTGTGTCTGATGGGAAATGCAGTCTGGGTCGGCCATGTTGTGTTGATGTGGAGGATTCTGGTAAATGAAGTACATGGCTGAATCGGTTGCCGACTTGACGCACTGCTGTTACACTTAGCATCGAATGGTAACTTAACACTGAGTTGTTTTTATGGAATTTTCTCATAAACATTAAACACAACTCAATTGTTTGAGCATGGTTCTTTGGTTCATTTGTTCATTTATTCCAAGTGTTTTAGGCCTTAAACTTATTTTATTTACTTTATTATTTGAATTCCCTTTTAACATTCATTTTTTATTTTTATGCGGTTATTTCACCCCACCTAATCCCAATTTTATTTTTTTGTTGCTTAAGGGCAGCTCCATGCAGGTGTGAAGCGAAAACACATAGCTTTTATATACAATGTGGTAAATGAGCACAATAAAAAGAAAATTTTTTTTAGACAATATTGAAATGCATATCCATATGTTTTATCTGAGTCTGTGGCTGTAGAAGTGTCCAAGAGCGGTTCTGCTTGTGTGTTCTCCACGATCATTACTTGTTTAACATGTGGTCCAAGTTTTGATGGGTTGTTGACATTGTTGACAGCAATGGTTACTGTATACGGCTTAGGAAGTTTAGGTGCACCCATGCTGGACCCTTCGCCAAAAACTGTACATCCCATAAGCAATGTGTTTTCTGAGTTTTCACCTTACAGTAGAAGTAGGACTTCTCATTTTCCACAGTGATCAACAGGTTTCTCCTCCTTTCCTGAAGTTTCTCTTCCTTAATCCTTTGCCTGTGTATTTAGAAAGCAAGAAAAAAGTTCCTGACTGTTATGAGAACTTTAAAATAAATTGCTCAATTCTTATTGCCCACAATATAACAGAAAAAGAGCTCTGTATTTTTTGTGGATTTATTAGGTCAAACAGAGCCTTACATAAGTATTCCTCAATCCCATCTACTACTGATTACTGATTGGTAGGTTGTGCGTTCAAATCCTGGCACTGCCAAGCTGCTACTGCTGTAAGTGCAGAACTTCTACTCACCTGTCTTCTTCTTTTATCTCTCCAGGACCCTGAAGGGTGCAGGAATAATAATATGCTGTCAGTGAACGCTGAGCACTTCATATACCATTTTGGTAGTGAAACTATATTATTGGGCTTTTTATCATAACTGTCTGAAGTATCAAAATCTAAGATCTATTTGATCTAACGAACTGACCTTTTAGTTTATTTGCTTAAATAATGTATTACATTTACATTTATTTGACACATCCATGTATCCAAAAAAAATTGAACAGAAGCACAGAACTGTGCTTCCACACAATTATCCTTACTCCACTAAACTTTGCTGTTGACACTATGAGTCATGAGTCTGTGAGTCGTTCTGATCCTGATGGACTGGGGCATTCCAGTCCGGAAGTCTAACTGTAAAGGGAGGTGGTCAGACCCAGCAGGCTCAGCTTTTCTCTTAGTTGCTGTGGGATGATTGTGTTGAATGCTGCACTGAAACCTATGAACAGCAGCCTCACATAATTGTCCTTTTTTGTCTAGGTGGTTCAGAGACAGGCAGATGGTAGCAGATATGGCGTCCTCTGTTGAGTGCTTAAGATGGTAGGCATAGTAGAATGGGTCCACTATGGTGGGAAGGCTGTGCTTCATGACTAGCTGCTTGAAGCTATTGAGTTATTGAAGTTATTGAGGCAGGACACCGACGATTACTTGAAGCACACAGGGACAAGTGCTTGGCTCAGGGAGATGTTGAAGATGTTTGTTAAGACATCTGCAGGCTGATCATCACATTCCCTGAACACCTGGACTGGGGTTTTTTCGGGACAAGCAGCCTCCCATGGGTTAACTCTGGACAGTGTTTTCCTGATGTCCACTTTGTAGTCCATGATGGCCTGGATACCTTGCCACATGTGCTGTGTATCCTTGGTGTTTTATATAATGTAAATGTTGTTATATAATATCTTGGTGCTAATATATAAAAATATAATCATTGACAAATTGCTGTGGTATAAGAGGAATAAAACACTTTAGGGTTATGCTGTTATTGGAAAATAATCAACTTTGGGGTGGTAACAGTAACTCATTACACCACTCTGTCATAGATCATTTTCTTATCATGTTCACCAAGTGTTTTTTTTTTCCTTGCATAGCTTTACTTGTGATTGAGATATGCCCAAAAGAGAAACACAGTTCAGGAGAACCTGTAGGTTTTAAAACTTTATATAGTCGAAGATATCAACCGTAAACTGTTTTCCAAGCCTGCTACACATTTATTATAGTTATAATTATTGCTATTCAGACTAGAGAGAGTTAAGGGTCAGATCTGCTCTGTGTTTTAAACAGAAACACATGCACCCTTTTAGATGGAAAAATACTTCCTTGCATGCACAAACACATACCTGGTCACAGCATATCATTTTATCGCTCCCACATGCAAACAATGTCTAAACACGAAAAACTGGTAAGTAGTTTTTTCTTTTATCCCAGTGTACGTTGTGTTGTGCTTGCTAGATGATTTAAAAGAATAATGATGGACAATGATTTTTACTTTTTAGCATGATTTGGCATGGCTTGGCATGGCTCAATGCATGACTGGAAAGAAAATAGTTGAATTGCAACTATTATGTAGCTTGCATAATTAGGCTAAATAACAGCTATCTTACTTAACCAGTCTCCATATGATTAGCCTTCATCTATTTTGGCTTGATGTGAAACCTATAGGACATTTGCAGAGACTTATATTTTCACCAACCTTACTTAAGCAGTCAAATAGTTAAATGAAAAGAATCATTGGTGTCTCAAAATAAACAACTTCCAATCCTGTATTAATGTTCATGAGCATGGGATCTGGAACGACATTCTGGCATCCTCAGTAACTTGGAGAGGGTAAAAATTCACATTTTCTGCTTGTATCTACAGTGTGATGGATAGCATGTACCCAACTCAGTCACTGCATCACAGAAACAATACATTTCGTTGCCTTCCATTATGTAATCTGATGCGAGATGAACAAACACTGGAAGGCGGGAATATAAGTGCTAAAAATCATTTAAAACCAAGTTATATATGATAATATTTACTTTTAATTAAGTCCTCATTGTGTCCAAAATTTTTGATAGATTACTTGTCCATGCAGCTAGCTGGTTGGATTGGTGTTGGATTTGATGCAGGTGGGAAAACAGCTAGTTAAGTGAATTAATTGAAATTCAACATACAAACAGTATTCCATTGCCTTCAATGTTATCCCAATCAGTATGTCCCAACAGATTGTTTTGCCTTCAATGTTATCCCAATCAGTATGTCCCAACAGATTGTTTTGCCTTCAATGTTATCCCAATCAGTATGTCCC
>JAKKZJ010000016.1:3018413-3031580 GCA_033441845.1 Pangasius mekongensis
TGCAGTTATGCTGTAGCTGAATGAATATTGTCTAGGTTATAGAAGTATACTTTCAGCTAGGTCTCAACTATAAAGACATCACACGTATTGTTGCCAGTCATCATACATACATCACTGAAAGATATTTAAAATGTATTTTAAATACAGGTCTAAGGTTCTCATAAGAACTACAGCTGCATAGATTACATTATCCTGTTTGTTCAACAAAAATGGCAAAGTTCAGGCTAGCCCCATGGTTACAGGTCATGCACGTCAAGTGTCAAGAAAATAATTTGCCTGTGAACAAAGGCGCTTAATCTTAAAGGTCCTGGATCGCAGAGAATTTCAGCTCAGAAAAGCGAATAGACTCCATCATTATAACTACATTGCAAGAGGATAAAACTGCACTTGGCATTTTGATTCCTATGATAAACTGGAACCACTTGGAATTTGTATTAAGGTGTGAGTGCAGGTTCTACTCATTCAATGCACTACATGGAGAAATGTTTTGAGAGGTTTTCTGAGATGTTATGTACAATGAATATAGAAAAATTCATCCACAGCTTGTAAATTTTCAATATGCAATGGCAATTCTAACTAACTTTACATCAGCCAAGTGTTCATTTTATATGGGATTAAGCATGAACATTGTTCTATTATTGGCATGTGTTTATTACAACTCAAACTGACTCAGAGCTTGCAGTATGTGCCTTGACCAGAAATGCGTGTATAACACTATCGAACTCCACCCCCCCCCCCCCCCCCCAAAAAAAAAAACCCCAAAAAAACAAAAACTGCCTTGACCACAAATGCCACTAACATAAATCTAGCAATTCACGTTACAGACATTCTGTAAATGGAAAATGAACAGACATCGCATTTAAAAAAAGTTATATTTACCCGTCGGAGAGATCTCCTTATCATTTGTTGTTCAGTGGATGATGCAAAACTTTGACGGAAGCCCTGCAGGAGGGAAATGAATAAAAATAGTGAGCTGATTTGTATCACAGAGATGGCCAGGATTGATTAGTTCTAGGAAACCGGTGCCTGTTTGACTGTGTTCGCTCATCATAAGTTCCAGCCTAACTACAATTTCATTTATAAAGAATCTTGTAGCTAAAATGCTTGTAATTTAGAAAAAAGAAACTTAAAAAAAGTTGTCTTAATCCTATTATTAAGCTATTAAGAGTAATTCACAAAGCATTTTGTGCAAAAAGCAGCTCCCAAACTTGTGAAAACCTAAAGTCACAAAAACCCCTAAAAGATTTAATCAAGTAGTCAGATTCATGTATTTGACATATATAATGACAACAAACATCAGAAAGATATTGTGTCGATTATTTTAAACTGTTTCCTGAATAATAAAATGTACTCTGTTGTGCAAGATGTGTGCTTAGTGATATCACATACGTTCTGAAGCACTGACGTCTGTGTGGAAATAACATTTTGAGCTCCTAGAGGATTGGATGTCTTCACGATGTCCTCACTCATGTCCATTTGGGATGTTTTAGCTGGCATCTTTATGAAAAAGATCAACGTTATCAACACTTGTAGCAGAGAGTTATTACAGTACATGTACACAATACATCCAGAGAAGAGAATTATACCACACCGACACAGCTTATTATGAATCATGACCTCCATTTTCACAAAATGTTTTAACTTTTTAAGTACAAAAGGGTACAAAAGTACACAGTGACATTTGGTAGGAATGCTATTTGATATTGACATTTGATAGGAAAGCTATAATATTGTTTTCCTTGATTATGTTTATGATATATGATAGGGTTGCCATTCATTCTGAAAGTGTACATTTGTATGTATTTACTGTAACTAATACTATAGATTAGTCCTGCATTTAAAATAATAATAATAATAATAAAAAATGAGGAATTTTCATATTATAGTATTTATTATGTGAATATATAATGTTATAATGTATTTATAATGTATTTTCAATAACCTTGCAGTCTGTGCCAGGTGTCTCGATGTTGGATTTAATAAGATACCAGTCAGGAACATCATCAGTTGGGATCATAGTTTTCTGCTGTTTGCAGGATATCAAAAGAGCCATCAGAAGGAATGCTGTCCAAAAGAAAAGGAAAAAAAAAAACATTTTTTTCAGTTGTTTTATCTGTGAGACAAATCCAAAGATATAGCTTTAAGATGTAGAAGCATCCTTAAATATGATTAATGATTAAAATGATTCGTTATGAATATATTTACAAAGTGCAGTCTATCCTAATACTACAAATGAAAATTAGGCAAGATGAATATTGTTCAATTAGAAAGTAACTTGTGTTCATACAGTTTTTTTTTTTTAACTACAAAAACTTTATTCCATCACTTATTAAGCATTTTCAAATATTTAATTATTTAATTATAATATCCAATATTTTACTCATCTGATCATAATTTATAATTATAATTTATTTCTGTGAAAGCTACACCTATATATAACGTGAGTAGTCCTGAATCTCAGCTCTACCTAGCAGTAGCAACAAAGCAAAGATTATGATCCCAGTGGCGCTAAGGCTTGGCTGTGCAGTCACAGATCTGTGAACATGGCAGTTGGGTGTGATGGTGCAGTCACACACAGTGACGGACAGGTTTTGGACCAAACCAAAGCCCTGGTTGTCTGATATTTTGATCTGCAACTCATAATGGCCTGAATAGACGTTCTTCTCTCGGACTAGGTTCACAGTCGTTCCTGCAGAGAGATCAGATTATATATTCATTATGTCACGTTAATTCAGCACTCTGATTTTTGTACGATATCAGTAATTAATAGTTTAATATGATACTAATGCAAATTGTTTCCCTTCCATTATTCCTTAGAATATGAATCAAACTGTGCAGATATAAATAGCTAGAATTGATCTATTGAATTATGTTTAATGAATATGTTTAAAAAAAAAAAAAAAAAAAAGCCAAGCTAAAAGATTGGAGGGCATTTGGTCCTAGTGCCATTGTTTAATCTAATCTTCTAGAGTAAATTTACTGCTTACTGTGTAGCCAACAAGCAATAAATCCATTAGATGTAGCAGGAAAATGTATCAGATATAAAGCACTTAAAAAATAAACATGCGTAATCAGTTAAGGCATATAAGTTTTCATTTAGACTTTTTTGCTATACAGTATATTAGCTGTTATATTTTTAGAGTTATTTGCAGATACTATGCACCAACAGAGGTTTTAATCATTTTGGCATGGGAAGTACCTTGCATTTCTCGTTCATCCTGTATAAATTGCGCCATTTTCCCTAGACATGTTTTTTAATTTTCCATTTGCTTATGAGAGGGTGAAATGTAGAGTACTCTCTATTTCTTCTACTCGAGCCATTTTATCCAAGTATGACTCAGTTGTCTAAAATTCACAAGGAGCTATTCAGGCAGCATTTGTTTTCTCGGGGTGATGCCTGTAATATGCTGTAATATTCTGTAAGATACTGGCATATTCCATTTCATTTCATTCCAAAGCTCAAGACTAACAGGTTTCTTTCGCTAAAAACATCAATGTTTTCATCTTGCAGGGTTATTTATTTATAAAGTATTTATACAACATTGCAGCATAACGTGTCATATGAAAGCCAGTGGGGGCGTCCTTAACTGCCAGGCTGCACTAGAGGTGAGGTGTGTGGAGCTGGGTGGGTAACGACTAACGTGACATGTGATATGATCTCTCTTTCTGGCTCTCTCTCTTTCTCTCACTGAGCAGTGGGCTGTGTGTGTGTCTATGAATGTGTGTGTGCATGCTCGTGTTTTGTGAGTAGAACAAAGCAGAAAGTGCCAAACAAGCTGAAAGGCTGCCAAGTTGTGTATTTGTTTTGGAAACGTTTTACTTTACTTGCTGATTACCGTGCTAAAGGCATGAGTCCATTCTTACCCTGGCACTGCTGTTTTCACTAAGTGGTGCACACTTGATTACTATAGCTCGATTCTAGCCAATTTAAGCAATTTGTGGTCTTTTGATTTGATTTTGTATTCTTTTTCCTTCTGTGGGCTCCCAGTGAGACATTTAATCATTTTTCACATTCCTTTTATGCTGAATGCACACTTTTAGCCCCTGTTTTTCTTGTTACAGACTAATTTTGGGGATCTGGGTCAAATGGGGTCAAATTATTGTGCACCCCCATTGTGTAGTGTATAGTGGTGCAACGGATCACTAAACTCACGGTTCGGATCATATTACGGATTTTGAGTCACGGATCGGATCATTTTTGGGACCGGGAAAAAAAAATTTGCTTTTCGTTTATTACTGAAAGCTTGTTTTAAGTGCTTCTATACCACAGCAAAAACTACTAGCTTAACTAATAATGTCAGTAATAAAACAAGAACAATTACACAATTACAGACATAGATGAATAACAAAGTTGCAAATAAAGTCAGTAACAGTAGTATTCAGGTGCAGAAATGTAATAATTAAGTGTAAAATAGCACAATAGTGCTCACTGCATATGTTACATACAGATTAATCTTTGTTAAAGCTGTGGTGGTGTTTGATTAGCAGACAGAAGCTAATTATTTATAGGCTGCTGTCTCTTTAATACCAAATGCACGGACCCGGTACTGACACACATCCTGTTTCTTTTTCAGCTGTTTACGTTTTTGGTTAACCGACTGTGTTTCCCAGAATACTTGCCAAAACTGGTATTTTAACATAACTTTGTGTGTATGTGTCCATTCAAGTGCAAAGCGGCATGAAAAGAAGAATCAGTTCAGTGTTCACGCGCTGTCTGAATCGCGCCTCTCTCTTTCTGCGTGTGCGCGAGAAAACTGCTCGCGAGTCCCGATTCGAGTTCTCTTCCGCGTGAATGGTTTAAAAATGCTTGAATGTGTAAACTGGCAAGACAGCAAATGATAAACTTTCACTCTATGATGGTTAAACTTAGCAGTTAATCCGCGAATCACACGCGTGCCGAACCGTGGGGCCTGGTCCGTACGGATCACGGATCACCTACGATCCGTTGCAGTCCTGGTAGTGTAAACAGTTCAGCAGTGTGCTTTTACCGGCCTACAAGCTGTCACGAATGTGCCGACATTTTCAAGCACGTTTGAAATTCTAGGCGGTGAACCCTGCAACGTAAGCTCTCTATAACAAACAGCAAGAAAAGACATAAGCAACAGCCAATGAGTTTTCCAGAGGAAATTATCGTAAGCACAATTATTTGGCAGGCCACACCCAGAAGGTTATTAGGACAAAAAAAGAAACAAGCATGACATGATTCCTACTGTAAAAATACTATTCACTTTTCACTACACCTCCAGTTCGTTTTGCAGAACAGACAGGCCTCGCTGCCCACATCTCCACAATCAGTAATTCCCCCACATTTTTCACTTATTTCCCTTTTTTCCTGTTTCCTTGATTTTTGTTAGTGGGAGGTGCTAATTAGGTGACTTGTCAAGCTAGTAATAACTTTTTGTTATTGCTATAACCTTGTGGTAATGGGAAACACCAAGCTATAAAGGTAATCTGGATTCCTCACACCTAATCTGGTCAAGGGTATGGACCTAATTAAAAACGAAGCTATTTATGTCCACAAAATAGAACTTTCCAAACAGATGGATAATGAGAATGCTTACAGATTTAGAGCAGAGAAACCGTGCCACATGTATATTGTTATCCCAATTTTATGTGACAAACAGTGATGTTAGAGTGAAAGGTGTACCATGTTGTGGTTCGAATCTCCATTTTCCCTTGACATCTCCCAGGAGCTCGTAGTGGAATGGTGCACTGTATGGTGGAAGATCCAGATCTACAGCAGTGATGTTAGTCATGGTTTCCTTGTCTGATAAACACACATTCACTTTGTCCACCTCCAACAGTGGTACATTATCATTCTGATCTCCTAGGTGGATGACCACCATTCCTGTACCTGTCAGTGGAGGTTGAGCTGTAGGTCAAATGAGGAAAAAAAAAATTGGTGATTATGTAGTCTACAGAGTGAAGTCCATTAAAACAGAGGGGTCAGAAAGAGAATTTTCTTCGAGACCTGCTCTTCCCCTGTGGGTTCCTAGTTAGGATCCTGAAACAAAAGTCTAAGAGGTGCATTAGGAAACAAGTTGGAACAAGTTGGAACATGACGAAAAACATGGAACAAACAAGCTGAATACTATTTTTCTTCAACTTATTAAAGAAGTGGTTTTCCCTACAGACAAAGATAAGTTTTAATTTGAGACCAATCAATCCCATGAGCTCCATGAAGCGCTTAATGATGACAATTAAACCATTTAAAATAAAACCAGAATCTTTTCATCCTGAACCAGGATTTACTTTTAGCATATAGAAGCCATTTCAGATATTATATTTGGTTATAAATCCATGAGTTAATAGCACATCTTCCCTTCTTCTGAGAAGTTTCTTTAGTGTTTTTTTTTTACCTTTTAAGAGTAACTCCAGTTATACCACTGTGATTTAGCCAAGATGTCAAGATAGATCATCAAACTATAGTCTTTGTATTGTTATAGAACTTGAACTATTTGTGTTCATGTATGAGTATTTAAGCTGTATATGCTGTGAAAAAAAAAGTTGCTGTTTAATTTACATTGCACTGTGTTTTTGCAATCTACTGCATGAGAACTTGCTTATGAACAAAACTAAAAGTAAAACCAGTCATTTTAACTGGTTAAATGAAGTATCTTGACTTTTATGTAACACTTGCCAGCAGTAGAAATAACCACACAATGCCTTGTAAAAAGCAACAGCACACATTTCTGTGTTGTGCAAAGGCATTGTGTGGTTATTTCTATTGCTGGCAAGTGTTACATAAGTCCTGATACTTTCTAGGAACCGGGTCCATTCTTTGAATTGTTCCTTGTCAACATTCTTATTCTTGTTGTAACATCATTTTATGTAAGCCCATTTTAACCTTTTTTAACCTTTATTTTTGGCAGCAGCAGTTTGTTGAAATTCAGACTTATTTAGATTTTAATTTTGAAATAATAAATAAAAAATTTTCAGATAAGTCAGAATTTTGAGATTATTGACATAATAAGTCATAATTTTGTGATAGGTCTGATAATTAGTCAGAATGTGGAGATATTAAGTTAGACTCTTTAGATAATAAGACAATTATTGACATAATAAGTCATAATTTTGTGATAGGTCTGATAATTAGTCAGAATTTGGAGATATTAAGTTAGACTTTTTAGATAATAAGACAATTATTGACATAATAAGTCATAATTTTGTGATAGGTCTGATAAATAATCAGAATTTGGAGATATTATGTTAGAATCTTTAGATAATAAGACAATATTTTAACACACCACCGCTGTCAAAAAAATAAAGGGTCACAAAGAGTCATGCTTTTTTCCCCCTCTTTTCTGCCTGGTGGGAATGAGCTTCCATAACATTGTTGAATTCTAATGCCAATGAGATGAGTAGGTAAAGGTTTTTTTTTAGATTGCTGATAAGAGATATCTAAGAAAAAACAATATAAGAATTACATTGTCATTTAGTGGATGCTTTTATCCAAAACGGCTTACAGTTGAGCTTATTAGATGAAGGCTAAGAGCATTGCTCAAAGGCACAACAGTGGCAGCTTGGATGTGCTGGGAGATTAGCTCACAACCTTTTGCCCAACAGCTCAAAACCAGTGAGCCCCAACTTGAGCCCCAACAAGTACTTACAGTATATCAGAAATGAAAGTCAATGGATCACCCTTACTGTTTCTTACCATTGTCTACAACATACACAATGACACTGTAGGTATTGTTTTTCACAAATGGTGATTCTCTGTCCATGACCTTGGCCACAGACACCTGACCAGTCTTTGGATCTACAGTCACCCAGTTATCTTTATCTTCTCCTTTAATAAAGCTAGAAGAGATAGAGATATCAAGATGGTGTCAATATCCAGTTGCACTTCTTGGTAATTAATTAATTTGAACATTTGGATCCTAGTGTACTGTGCATTTTTAATACAGTCATTTTAGATCAGTTACGGGCAAACCTGTGGCCAGACTGTAGCCTGGCAACCACTTTTAACTAAATAAAAGCACCAATATTCACTATTTTCTAGCTTGATTTTTATATAAAACCAGAGCCAATTTAATTTGCCAGAAAATCCTGGGTTTATGCCACGTTTTAGCAAAAGCTCTTTTTTGTCACACACTCACAAATTATACACATTTTTCAATTTTTACTAGTCTGAATTATCTTATAGTCTTAAGAGTCAAGCACAGTTCAACAGTTATCTAGTGACAACTTTAAAAAGGTAGTTCCACTTACTGAAGTGAGCTTCCAAATGGCTTATCTGGGTCTTTGGCTGTAAGGGTGTCCAAGAGAGTTCCTACTTTTGTATTCTCCATGATCATTATTTCTTTAACAGGTGGTACAAATTCTGGCGGGTCGTTAATGTCTTCGATAACAATGGTGACTGGATAAAGCTTAGGAAGTTTAGCTGCCTCCGTGCTGGACCCTTCAGGCAAAGTCTCTATTTCCCATAAACCATGTGAAGTAGGCTTTTTCACCTTACAGAAGAAGTAGGGCACCTCATTGTCCACACTGATTGACACATTTCTTGACGTTTGCACCTCGTAATCCATTGCCTGTTTAGTAAAGCAAGAAACAAGTTTGTGGCAGGTGTGAACAAATTCTTATTATTATTATTGTCCCCAGCGTAACAGAAAAATTATTTCTAGAAAATGAACTTTGGCAGTCAGAGAGTATGCATGTCTTAGGCTATAGCTGTTAAATTAAACTGTATAGATGTGCGGTGGTTGGGGAAAGATTGTTAGATGTTGCTGTGCCTAAATTCTGGAAAACCGCCAAACAAAGACCAAAAAAATCTGGTTTTGACCATAATTGTGTTTTTCTGCCAAAATAGGCTTTGACATTCCTTCTTAAAGAAATTTCCCTTTTCACTTGTGGGGGTAATCAGATTTTGAAACACTATAAATTACAATGGTTTGTATAAATATTCACTCCCCTTGAACTTTTACAGAGTTTGTAGCATTACGACCTGGAACGGTAATGGACTTAATTAAGATTATGTCATGAATCATGAATGTACACAAAATAACTCATAATATGGAAATTCAGCATAGTTTGCAAAATTATTTACAAATAAAAATCATAGACGTATTCATCCCCATTCATCCCTATCATAAGACATAAATTGTTCAGTGGAGTCGACCTGTGTGCAAGTCATGTGATCTCAAAATAAACGCACCTGTCCTTGGAAAGCTGCAGAGTTTGTTAGAAAAAACATACCTAAACAAACAGCATCATGAAGACCAATGAGCTGTCAAAGAAGTGTGGGGAAAACGTTCTGTCCCAGTATTAATAAGGGTTTGGTTATTTTAAAAAAACAAAAAAAAAACATTGAATATACCATGGATCATTAAATCAAGAAGGAGGAAGATGTCTCTTAATTGTCAGTGACTGGGTAAAGAGGAGCTGAGTCAGAGAAGGGACTAAGAGACCAAGGGTAATGCTAAACATTATGCTACCACCACCACATTTCACTGTGGGGGTTCTCAGGGTAAAAATGGTTTTGTGCCAAAAAGTTACATTTTTCATTTTTCCACTTGTCTGCTGAGTATCTAACATGTCTTTTGGCAAACTCTAAATACGATTTCATATGGATCACCTCCCGTCCATACCCTCCTCTGACTAATGCCTGTTTTTCAGGTCACAGACATTCGGTGGACATTCACCCCTAGCCAGAGGCCACTTCAGTATTGTGGGATATTTTTTTGTGTAGATTCATGACACATAATTCCAATTCAATCTATTTCAGTTACAGGTTGTAATATTACAAAATAGGGCAAAGTTCAGAACTGCATAACGGCAGGCTGCCACACATACATGTAGTGAGTTTCACTGTGTGCAGTCTATGAATACATCACAGACAACAAAGACGACAAGATGACATGTTTACAGCTTGTGGTTTTCTTTGTCAAAAAAAAACACTAAATACCTTTACAACAGTCAGGATTCCTTCATTAGTTTTGGGGTCGGTTTGGATTTTAAAATAGTTCTCCTGATCTCCATGAAGAGTGAATTTAGCTTTCCAGGCTGGTGACCCTCGTGTGTCTTTGTCCGTTACCTGCAAGCGCAGAACTTCCACTCCGCTCTCTCGTTCTTTTATTTTTCCAGGACCCTGAAAAAATCTTATCTTTATCATACAAATGTCTGAAATATAAAGACTGAGCTTTTAGTTGATTAACTTAAATTAATGTAGTACATATTCATTTGTTTGTTTGGTAGATGACTATATTTACACTTCAGTCCAGTCTGATATGAGAAGATTGATAAGTTAGTTTGCTTAATGGCATAAACAGTTTAGTACTCACAGTGTGACCAGTGATTTCAGGAAGGTGATTGTTCTGGTCAATGATGTTCAGGACCACTGTGCTTGTGCTGGACAGCTGCACTTTGTCCCCATTATCTTTGGCTTCGATCAGGAGGGTATATTTCTGTGCTTTCTGGAAATAATTAATAATCACTAACGTATTACATAATTACATTAATGTACTACATAATAATTATTTATTTTAGCATGTTACGAGCAACTTCTTTCAAATTTTAATGAAAATGCTTTAGAGCATGGTCAAACTTAGGGCCCACAAGGCAGAATCGTCTCGGGTGAGGTTCTAATCCTGCCCATCAAAACCGTGTTCAAAATTCAAATCATTTTGTGGACTGGAACTGAATTGAAACGTTTGAAAAAATAGCTAGTCTCTGTTATTCCACTAGTGGGCACAAACTCAGGATGATAAACTCTGCTACTGACAAAATGCGCAAATGATATTTAATTCTTCATTGGAAACCTAAAAATCGATGTTGTATACGTGTCTTTTCTAATTGTGAATTTGTGAAATTTTATTGATGACTGTTACTTTTTTTTTTTTTGAGTTTCTTTTTCCACAAACAATCGTTTGGTATATACCACTGTTTAAGTGTTCGTTTCCAGCTTGTGTTGGTTCTTAAATGTTCTCAAACAGGTTATCTGGAGAACCATTAATAAAACCATGTTGCTGGGAAAAAGATGTCAGCATAGTACAGTAAAACACTGCATACAGTAGAGCACTGAATGTATTTACCTCATAGTCCAAGCAGCCTTTGAAATAAATACTTCCTGTGTTTATGCTCTGGCTCATATAAAATTCAATATTATCTGTTTTTGGAGTGGCTGAGACAAATCTGAATTTGAAGGTGCCATTGGGGGTGGATACATCATCACCATCTGATGCAAAGACGGTCATAACCAGTTTACCTGTTGAGATATTTTGTTTTAGTACAAAATAGCATGGTCTCAGCATTTCACATGCGGCAATTCACACAAAATGTGCACGGAAAAATATGGTGGTTAAAATGATATAGCGGATAGAGGCAGGGTTAGCTTTTGAACATTTTCTGAACTTACGTAACACTTTCAGTAAGCCGTACTCATGATTAAGCTTATGATTATTTCTAAATAGTGTATAATAATCATTTACAAATAACCAATAAATGCTTTATGCTCTAGGCACACATACACGTTACAGTGGCTACCATTGATATTTCCCATTTTGTGCATTTTGTGAATTCATTAAAATCATCCCATTCCTTTCTTTCCCGAAACAAGCCGAGATCGCTGACAACAGCCACACAGAGGATAGTGAGAAACCTACCAATTAATAAATCTTCCAGGCTCATTCCAGGCTTGGGGAAGAAAATTCAGTCATGACTATGGTTTTAAGTTAATATATGATGAATAAGCAGTTTTCCTTTTTAAACTGCACTGATATAGTTTTGGTCCAGGTTGCGGGTTGGATATGGATATGGCCATGCTCATGTTCTGCCTGCAGTGCAAGCTGGCTGATAAAATAAACGCAGTGCCAAATCCCAAAACACTTTCATTCAAAATTACAAGACATGCGTTACATTATAGAAATGTGTTATAAAGCGATATAAGAAATGCAGAAAACAGCTGCAACCTCAGCCACACTGACAGACCCAGCCACAAAACAGCGGAAATGTTTCAGTGATGCTCAGATGAACCCTACGTGCAATGGAAATGTTCTGATAGAAAAATCGTGGTAAACTTGGTCTTAGATCAGACAATTGATATATATGAGTTTCTCACTGCTGTTTCTCATGAAATAAATGTCTGGAGAAGATAATCAATTATATTATACCACGGTATGCTTGCCAACCCAGTTGTAATACAACAACGAAACATTCGTTCTTGTTTCGTTGATTGGAGAATGCTCAGGTGATCCAATTTTAATGATTAAGTAAATGAAGAGTTTGGTTCCAAAATGCGATAAATGCCATTTTTTAAAAAAAAAAAAATTGAGTTCCCACCAAAATCAGTATTGTATCTGGTCGGTATTGAATAGTCAATTTTGAATTTTCCGCAAAATGCGATATCCGCCATGTTATTCTGTCATGTTTTCTTCCTATCTTTCCAAACCGCAACAAACGCCAGTCTCCCTCAACCAATCACAGCGCGCCATTCCACGCACTGTAAACAGTAATGGCGGCGCTTTGAGTACACCCAGCATCCTAGTTTTCCTCATCTACTTTGTACTTTGTGATCAACAAGCAAACAAAAAAATGAATAATTTTGATGGCATTGATGAACCTGCGGTGGTTTCTGCGGTGGGGAAGAAACGTAAGAAATTGAAATCTAATCATTTACGTGAGGAGATTAAGAAGATGAGGCACTCGGGAGGAGGAAAAATGCCTCGTGGTGACTTTGCTCAACAGGGCTATGGGTTGAATAAAATCTTTTAGGCCTACAAGTGATATAAAATTGATACTATAACGTGAATCTTTCTTCTTTACAGTGTTCTTAATATGACAGAGTAAGTGTTTTTATTAATGCCATTAATGTTTTTGTTAATACAGCGTATAGCACTAGTCCGCTAAATGAATGTAACATGGCAGAGATGATGCACTTTCGGAAGTTGAATGTAAGGGAAATGTCATTTTGGAATTTCTCTGGTCTAGTGTGATATTGTTCATGTTCTTGTTCATGATGAAATTTTCTTTTGTTGTTGTAATTCATTTATAGCATTAACAAGATGACCCACTGAATTCATTTTGGGAGCGATGACTGATTGAATGTTTTTTTAGTCCAGTGCCTGTATATAAGATTAGTATTGACCAAGTTCAGAGGCTGTCATATGTGGATCGACTTACTTTGTTGTGTATTTTCAACAGTTTCAATATGAAAAATAACTTTTATATTGA
>JAKKZJ010000016.1:3031680-3049060 GCA_033441845.1 Pangasius mekongensis
CTTGGTAAAGAAAACACATTTTTACTCAAATTAATCAAAATGGATTTATAGCGTTTTGGAACCAAACTCTTCAAATAATGAAGTAAATAAACAAGTAAAAAAAGATGAATAAATAAAAATACAATCAATTTAATTATACATGTTATAACTGTTGTATGTTAATGTACTTGCTTAAACATTACTTTGTAATTATTTTTATTTTGATGTAATTTTATTGTAGTTATTTTAATGTGTTTAATGTATTACTTCAAAAATCTTTAAGAGAAGATTTGGCAAAAAAGTGGCAATCCAGTTCATTGGATTGTAATTTAGTAGCTAAAATGATATCTAGTACATGAATATAGTATGCATAGTGTTACGCCACCTTGAGGTTCAGATTCGTTGAGTGATGTTTCATAGTTGAGAGGCTTAAAAACAGGGGCATGATCATTAATATCACGGATCTTGACCTCAACGCCGAGCCTCGTGTCCACTTTGTCATTGGAGACGTTCTTTGCTTCAAACTTGAGCTGCAACAGGGACAAAGATTTTATATTGCATTAACATTTACACTGTTGAATAAATGAATAAAAACAAATTAGCGAAAGTGTAAAAAAAAAAAATGCGAAAAGTGACTTCAGTCATTGCTGGTAAATTACTTCTGTGTTAAACATACTGTTCTTATTAATGAATTAATTCAAACGAACATGAATTATAAAGTAAATCATGTAAGAGTGCACCAGTTTATCAGTTACACAGCTGCTGTGTATAACTGGAATTATTTTGATTATAATTGTCACTCTAATCTTTAAGGTTAAAAGGTCATACATACCCTGAGAACTGGAAAGACTTCATAGTCGATTTTTTTGTGCACAAGAACGTCGCCAGTTTTACTGTTGATACTCAGCACACCTTTGGGTTCGGCGTCAACACCACTGCCACTGAGTATGAAATTTACTAAATATTTCTTCTCCACATGAATCTGAAACAAAAACACATAAAAGTGGTTGCATATAATAAGAAGAAGAAGAAGAAAGAAAGAAAGAAATGCAATGCTTTAGTGAGTGCACAAGACCCTGAGCGGCCCAACAAAGTGTTTGCCTGATCATCGGAAGAACATGAGAATTCCGATGATGCCACAGCCATCCGTGGCTGGGAGTGAGTGGGAGGGGCATATTCTCTCTCTCTCTGTCCTGTCAATCACACTGTCGAGGAAAATTGTCGACATCTGTGAGCTCATGTATGCAAAACAGGGCTGATAGCACATTCCTACGAATGTTTTACGGTGCCCTGTGGCACAGCCTGAGCAGCAGTTTGAAAAGACACAGTTGGCTGGCTTCACCTGCCTTGGAGGAAGCACATGTTAACCTTCACCCTTCCTGGCTGCATGATAGGGGAGAGCTGGCTGGTGGGTGGGAATTGGCAGAATGATCAGATCTGTTTATTATTATGCTTAGATAATGTTGCGCTGCACTGCTGTCAGAGCTACTGTTAAACAAAAGTAATCAACACCTTCTGACCAATCAGATTGGACAATTGAACAGTCGTATCACGATTCGCAAAAAGACACTGATACACAATATGTATCATGATATTTACGTTTGCTCCCAAGCTGGCAGAAGAGTAGTATTTGCGTGTAAAAACTACAAAAATACGAAATATATTTTTCAAAGTATGAAAGGAAAAAAATGTAACACTGAAATAAAGGAGCAAACGTTACATATCTAAATATATAAAAAAAAGTGTTAAGAGTTTACAGTTTTAAAAAATTACAAACGTTTACATCAGATCAGCTGCTTCTAGTCAGTTTAGAATTAAAAAAAATACAAATGTAATAAAAGATCATGATTCTGATATCTCAAAATTAATATTATTTCATCATATCACACAGCCATACTAATAAGTGTTTTTAATAAGGAAGTGTAATTTTGTTGTATATAGCGCATGCAGTTTCTGACATTTAATAGGAGGAATGTTGCAACTTTAAATAAGCAGAGAATAAATGGGCTTCAAGACTCAAATATTACTATCTCAGTACAAAAAAAAACAGCATTTAAAAACAATAACTCTCCACTGGCTTTCTAGTTTCAGATCCCACAGTACATTGCTTGGATTTTGGAGATGTGATCACACACTAAACACTTTTTACATCACTCCATAACAGAATCAGCACAACAGTGTGAGGTTTATATTGTAAAGATCAGAAATATTTGTGCTCATGTACACAGAGTCTGAGAAAAGGCATCTAACATTTACAGCTTTAACAATATGTGTCCTGCTGTGATTAGTAAGAAAAGAGCTGTAAATAAAACACCTATTGTGTTACAGTATATGCTAATTCCCTACTGTGTGTTTTCAGCATGTGTTGAAGGTAATGTACGGCTAATAACCTCGGGTGTGTGCCTGTGAAATTCTAGTTTCTGTGCTCACAAAGATTCCACGGGTTTATCTGGGAGAACGACAATACTCACGGTGCCGAGTGTATATGGGAAAGGACCGGGGTTTTCTTCTTCTATACTGAAGGAGTCGATGATCCATGTTCTCTTCTGCCTGATTTTGCTGTGGGCTGACACTGCACCTACACACTAAGAGAAATAAAGAAAACCTCCATGAGATAGACCACAAAAAAGCTAAACATTTGAGCTGCTGTGATTTCAGGCGTTTCAGATCTCTTCCTGAGTGAACACTTGTATAATTGAATAATAAATAAAATAAGAAATTAATTTAAATATATGATAAATATTTATGAGAAGTTTCAAAAATAGTAAACATAAATAGGAAAAAAGGAACTAAATAAAAATAGTAATGTTTAACTAAATTAAACTTAGATAACAATAAATAAAATTTTACTTAATGCTTTTTTTTTAATCAGAATTTTTTTTTCAGGAATACTATCCCATAATCAATCCACTAGCTTATCATCTTTCACTGATGAATTTTAATATTTAAAAATTGCATTTCTGCTTTTATCACACAAGCCTGGCAACCCTGTTTGAGTTTATTAGAAACAGTGGCATGCTTTGAGGCATTTTCCTCCCGCAAACTAAATGTAAGTGATCTGTGAAGGCTTCCAGTAGACCCGTACTTCAGGTTGTTATCATCGTGCTGTTGGGTAAATAGGGTAACTTTCATTTTTAGACTGAAAAAAGGCGCCGTGAAAAATGTCAAGATGTCAGTCTTCTATGTTGTAACCGTCTTTCCTGTGTGTGAGGGCCAGCGCTAAATAGTATAAGTGGTCCCTTAGAGCCCTTGTATTCTAAGAGCCCCATGATTTTTACTTTACTCTCACTTGGTGAAATGGTGTTTCTATCAGGCAGTCACAGGACACCCTCTTGGGGTGTGAATATATGTGTGTGTGTGTGTGTGTGTGTGTGTGTGTATATATATATATATATATATATATGTAAACCATATATATAAAAACCACAAAAAACCTGTGTGTGTCCGCTCACACTCGGGGCCAATACATATAACTCTGATTGAGATATATATATATATATATATATATATATATATATATATATATATATATAGGGCAAAAATGCAGTAATAGGAGACCATTTAGGACAGTGGTGAAAGAACTATTCAGAGGAGCTGTAGTTTAATGCTGCCTTTTGTCATGCACATATGGCAGCCCTGCTCATTGCTCATACTTTACTTCATTTTCCTCACATCTCACAATAAAATTCAACACATTAAATATGACTTTTTATGCCATTTTATTCTATATCAAATGTAATAGAAGCCACATTTCATTTCATTTTACACTTTTATACAAACTGTACGAATGCTTGTCCTGACACAAGGTTCTTTATTTGAAGAGAACTGCATTTTTTAACACGTTATCTTAGTTACTGAACTTGGGTTTCTTTTTCAATCCCACCCTTTTTGGCAGTTGTCCAAAAGACTTTTTTTATCTGCAGGGTAAACTGGTTTATTTTCCAACGTGCTCTTTCAAAGCCCATAAGAAGCAACCTTTTAAATGTTTAGGCCATTGTTGGAACAATGTTTAATATTTTGTATGTATTTCATATTTTATGTATTTATTCAATGTGTAAGGAATAATACATGACAGGTTGTTGCAGTGGGGTGGTGTGATGAGGCCAGATGCAAAGTGGAGTTCCTGTCACCATCACAAGGTTAATTATTTTCCTCTAACCCCACAACCTGAAGTGTTTTATTCTCCTTATACCGCAGTAATTTTATGAGTTTAATGTTTGTTGTTGTGGACCATCCCTAAAACAGGTTAGTTCCTGTTATCATTTACATTTTAGCAGCTATAAACAGTTGTTCCCTTACTATTCTTTTCTCCCATACTGTTCTTTTCTCCCACTCTATTTTTCCTCTCATTTGAATTTAAGATGGGAAAAAAAAAAAGCTTTACTTCTGACTGTTCTGAAAGCACTGATCCTGGAGACTCACAGTGTGGAGTAAGATCACATAAGCCTATTTAGAGATGACAAAGAATTATAGCCTTATTAAAATTTATTTTGTATCCAGTTTAATCTTCCAAAATTATAGGCAAATTTGTTATTTATTGTTATTTACAGTTATTATTGTCTATAATTCCATTGTTATTCTAAAATGTGAACAAGGAAGAGATGTGACACAACATTAATTGCACCATTAAAAAGAATAAAATGAAATAAGTCAGTGGCCAAACATTCCTGTTGCATCAGGTAGAGTGAACTTTCGCTGTTCAGCTTACTTAAACCCTCTTTTGTCTGACTTGACAGGAACATGTTTCTTACCTCTGACTGTTTACTTTCACACCAGCTGCAGCAGCACATATTCATCATTGCCAATTATATGTTGATCACAATCCAACTTATTTTCTTGTTTCAGTAGGAGGTGTGGGACACTTTATGTGAAACGTTTATACATACATCATAGCTGTAGGTATGAATTTTCAGTATCTTGTACTACTCGCATGTTTTTTAGACAGTAGCAGTGCATGTGCTTTTATTTTTCACATGATTAACACGTTAATTTTTCATATGAAGGGTATATGGTTTTATTATTTACATGTGATTTATAAGAAGATTAATAATGAATTTTATGTGATCACATGAGTCACATGATGTTGCATGTGTTTACTTGAATTCCCTTGATATTTTATGTTTAATATGGGGACATAAGAATGTTTCAGAAGTAGTGATTTTTTTTTATTTATATTTTTAATTGCTTATAATCTTGCTTAGGCTTCTTTTTTTTTGGTTGTGTAAGGAGCCAGTTTAACAAACACAACACAGTCAGTCTGCTTAAAGTTGTTTAAAACTGGATTACTGGATAAGTGTGATTTCCTCAGTCAGTGTGAGTCATCATAATTTGATTTTTTTGGGCATTTATGTGCCATAGTGAAGCAGACAGAAGCCTAATCAATTCAGTTTGTAAGCAAATAGTGGCTTTGTGCCATCACATCATCATCAGAACGGAGAAAAGTACACACTCTGTACAGATGACAGAAGTAAGTGAATGAATCAGCTTACATTTCTCTCAATTGTTAGCATGAACAGAGTTCAGTCGAGTGATGAGGTGACAGTAAGACTTTTACCTCAATTACAAGTCCATATTTTTTATTTTATTTTTTACTATATAGACTCCTATATTATATTCCATGCTAAATTGAGCCAGGTTTTTGTGCGTGATCTCCTCTGACAGCTAAGAATGTGAGGTGGTAGATGTGCTCATTTTCATACACTGCGAAAAAACATTCTTGTATTTCGCAATAACATTAAATGAGATCACATTATACTTGTTTCCTTTTCTTCTATGACAACAAGATTTATGTTTTTTTTGTCCTTGGCTGAAAAAGCATGAACAAACACGAAACATGAATTTCGTAATATCAAATATTATGTAACTAACACTTTTATTAACAGATTTTTTTTTTTATAGTAAACCAAATATGCCGAATAATCAACGCCTGCATTTACCAGTGTTCATCCCTTAACTGAGTGTAATGAAGCACACAGGGGTCAATATGTAAAACCTCCTTATGAACATATTTGTGGTTGTTCCATTTGTATTTAAAAGTGGATAAATATTCTTATGCACACTGTTGCACATGCACATTTTTCTATAAGGAAATTAGATATCAGGTTGTTCATTTATCTGTGCAGGTAAAATCACAAACTCGGTTTGATATTTAATCAGAAACTGTGCTCTACTACTTAACATGGTCCTATATTTAACAAAATACGAACATCTTCGCATTAGCACTGCATTTTTTGGGAAAATATTAATGTTTGGAAATGTAGTTACTGTTACTACCTCAAAGTTGATGATTTGCCTATAACAACACATGGCGAATTATTTTAGTCTACTTATATCACGGCAGTTTTGCAAACAAAACATCACACGAAACTTTGTTGTTCATTCATGGCTGCATTTAATGTTTTCAAATGTCCATGAGAAAATGGATAACAGGAATATGGCGAAGTTTTCCGTAAGGAGTTTATTTAACATTCAGAGAAAGGGACCCCAGTGTCAGCTCTTTATAACAGAAAAATGTGTAACGCTGGAGACTCATTATCTCATGTTATCTAAACCTCTCCTTACAGAAAACTTATCAACAATTACATATGTTTCTAGAAATCTGTTCATGTGGAGGGTCCTCCATACAAATCAAATTAGTGTGTAATTTGTTACTATGGAAACAATACTGTATTAGAATTAGCACATTAATATAAACCTGGGAACAGAGCTGCTGTTATAGAAAAAAATATATAGAAAAATAACAGGTCCTGACCAATCTAAATAATTAACTAAATAATTAATTAAATAGTGCTGTCTAAGACATTTGCACAATGTTGGATGTTGTTCATGCTTCTTCAGCCAAAGACAAAAACACCTGTGTTGTCAAAAATAAAAGAAAAGTAAACCAAATCAAATGAATGAATTACTTTAGTGAAGTGATCTAAGTGATCTTTTTATAAGAAACATTATTGCATAAGGCCCTTGCCTAACTTTTAACATTTCTCGCTGGATATAAATACGCATCCATTCATATTCGTTCCCACTTCTTTTTGTAAGAAAATATACCAAGTCATACGCTGGCTAGATTTAATATGCTGTATAAAAATGGTTCCATTTTACAATAGTGAAATTATGCACATTTACTCAATATAATACACTGGACTATTGCATTTTGGGAGATTTTAGGATTGCTTCATGGCACATATGCCACTTATTCAGAAACAGATGAGTAGTTTGTTACAGGAAACCCAGAGGAAATAAGTCCAGGTTTAAAGGTCAATATTTTGTCAAAGGGAGTGGTGCTGTTTTTAGTTTGTCTACCAACTCATACAGTCAACGTTTTTGAACATGTTGAGTGTTTTTTTTTTTCGTTCTTGCCACTATTGGGAATTAAATAAGGAAAGAATTTATACAAGTGTTCCACCAAATCCCTAATCCCTCTTTGTATTTAAGAACTTGCTCAGTCTCCACTCTTATTGAGACTCTATACGAGTCCTTTCTTAAAGGCAGTTGCACTTGTTTGATGAAGACGTTACTGTAAGACTGTAATTTACTGTAAGACTGTAAGGTACTAGAAGTCAAGACTTGTTTTATCTTATATTAGTTGATTTTAGACAGTGTTAGTATCAACTATAAGATAAATACTGTGTATGCTGTGTGCTACAAGTGACTGATTAGCATGATCCAGATCTATCTAGAATTTTTTTCCCCCATTTTTTTCCCGAAATAAAAAGTCACCAACATGTCTCGGTTCACTAATCCAGATTTCATACATATGTATACATAATCTTTTCTAATTCTATTAGAAAGAAAACTTAATTTCTTGATGTTTAACCAAAGACTTTTTTTGTATGACAGTTTATGTTTTCACTCCTGACAAACACCTGAGGACATGAATGGATGGGTTTAGTGCATTAAGTTTTTAACGAATGCCACACCATGAAAATAACTCTTTTTTTTTTGTTCTTGTGTGTCATTTTAAAGGCTGAAATATTTTAATATTATAAGTGTTTTATATTGAATGGATTAATACAATATGAACTATGTTGCATTACCACAGGTGTTAGTCTATAAAGGGCAAATTTGTTTTGAGAAGCAAATGTGTGTGTGTGTGTGTGTGTATATATATATATGTATATGTATATATATATATATATATATATAGAGAGAGAGAGAGAGATTGATTGACAGTGGGATAGGATATCCATGGACCAAATCTTTCAGAGTCGCCTAATCACTGCTTTGAGAAATGCCAATTTTGATGGGTGTGGCATTTTAACCATATAGAGCATAAATACTGTAGCAAAACAATCAATTAACAAAGTTTAATTAAGTAATGATAATTGCTAGGTTATGATATTATTATTAGTTTTAGCAGGGAGAAAAAGAAAACTAGAAGAAAGAAAGCAAAAGGAAATAAAAAAGACCACTGAAAAACTAGTGTTTCAAGCTGCAGTATACTAAATTAAGCTACAGTGCATTCTGTAGGCATCTCCGTCAAACAGCAAGCATAACATACAGAACGTGCATACACTCTAATAGTTTCTCACAAAGGGGTAGGTGTTCAAATCAGTCACGTGAGTAAAAGAATTGTTGGATGGCACACAATGTAGCTAATCAAATATCGAGGTGGCACTCTGGCCACCCATCTGTCTGAAATAGCCCTAAAATACTGAAAAACCCTAACCCAAGACAGATAAACCAAATCAACAAGACAAATCACAGACAATATTTGATGTATCCGTCCATCCAATTTCTGATTTCTGTAGTGCGAGGCAAACGTGCTAACCGCAAAGCCACCGTTCCCCCTTATATATATGTGTGTATGTGTGTGTGTGTGTGTGTGTGTGTGTGTAAATCAGTCAACTAGTATGTGATGTTCTTAGACTCTGACTTATTGGGACTAGCATGAGGAAATGTGTTTGATGGGAGTTATTTATGTCTTAAATCACTTCAGTTAAAATGTGATAATTTAATGCTTTCTATTCAAAATTTATTCATAAATCCTCACTATGCTTATACTTCTTTGTGATAAGTCATCTTCTCTTAATCTTAATCCCTTTAGTTGGTAACTGTAACAATGCCTTATTCATCTTTAATAATGAACCTGATCATATTAAAAATTGATGGACCACTAAGAAATGGTACAACCACCAACCCCACCCATAACCCTAAGAGTGAGACTGTGTTAAAGATGATATTGAGTATAAAAAGGTGCTTTAAAGTACTTAACTTCAGTGCAGTTTGCCTGAGGCATTATAATGAGCCATGTATGTTGCAACATGTTTCTAAATTATCAGAGAATTATAGCTAATAACAGTGAGGCATGGAATTCCTGATTTACACTGATTTTAAAAAAAAATAATAAAAAAAGTTATAAGCACATTTATAATGATTCATGAATAAAAGCAGCCCTGTGCAGTCATGACCAAATCCAACCAGATCTCTTGGCTAAAATATGACAAGATTATTTGCAGTAATCAGAATATATGCAACATGAGCACTCACCAGTGTGAGGATAAGCATGAAAATCCAAGTCTTCATCTTTGTAGCAGTGAAAAAGCAGGTGTGATCCACGGAGCTGTAAAACCTTCACCTTCCTCACACACGGTGAGGAAGTGCACGGTCTCATTTTACAGCAAGGGGGAGGAGTGTGTATATACTGTATATGTGTGTGTGTGTGTGTGTGCTTTTGTGTTCAAATGAAGCAGACCAGGCTCAGCTGATGTGTTGTCATCAAAACGATTGACGTTCTGGATGGGAACATTTCTGGGAACAAGTTTTGGTAATGTGGGAACATTTTCTGCACCTAGCACACATTCTAAAATCTTTATCCAATACCAAGTTAAACCTTGAATAAAAAGCCATATATCATTTTAGTTAAATCACCTAATAATATGTGGCTTTTTAGTCATTATTGAATGAAATAAAAGTTTTTTATGCAGTTATTCCTGCATGTAATGCAGGTGTGGAACATCTGTGACACAAGTTAAAAATTATAGTATTATCACATTGTAACAGCTATAAACAGTCGTTCTCTCACAAGGGTCTCGCTTGAAGTTAAGTTCTAATTTACTCTTTATTTTTACTTTGGTCTGGTGACACAACTTCTGTCGTCAAATGGACTTATAGCTTAGCCTAACACTCTGAAAGCTTAAAAACTGAGCTTTATATTTTATCATTTTAAACAGTGACCCTAAGAAAACATGCATTTAACCATTTGCAAAACACATCTCAGACAACTGTCTCATGTATTACAAGGTGTTTAACAGGAGTGACACGTTTAAGTTTCTTAGCATAGAATTAGCAAATACACAAAATGAATTTAATTTCGCAGCGAAACAATGTTCCTCCAGGACCATGGTGCTCCATAAACAAGACAGAGCTACATGAGACTGCACAGAGCTAAATAAGACTACAAAGACATACAAAGTACTACATGAAGTGCACGTGTGCAAACACGCTAACGTGCAAACAGCGCAAGACAGTTCAGTAATTCAACAGTTCAACAGTTTTAGTGTAGAATAAAGTATAGTTAGATATTACAGTATAATAATAAATGTAAATGTAAACATAACATACTAGTAAGCAGCATAAATGCAGGTGGTCAATACAGTATTTTGACTACATTATTTTAGCAGCAATTTAAGAAAGAAACGTGCAAAAATTGCAAAGGGAGTGGTACAGTGTTCAGTTGAGTATGAGTATGAGTGTGTGTGTGTGCATGTATGTGTGTTTGGCTTGGTGTCAGTCCAGTCTCTGGGTATTGAGGATTCTGATGGATTGGGGGAAGAAACTGTTACACAGTCTGGCTGTGAAGGCCCGAATGCTTCATACCGTTTGCCAGACGACAGGAAGGTGAAGAGTTTGTGTGAGGGGTGCGTGGAGTCATCCACAGTGCTGGTGGCTTTTTGCAGATGTAGCATGTGGTGTAAATGTCTGTGATGGAGGGAGGAGAGACCCTGATGACCTTCTCAGCTGTCTTCACTATCCTCTGCAGGGCTTTGCAATCTGAAATGTTGCAATTTCCAAATCAGACAGTGATGCATCTGCTCAGTATGCTCTCAATATTCCCTCTATAGAATGTGGTGAAAATGGGGGGTGTGAGATGGGCTTTTCTCAGCCTTCATAGAAAGTAGAGACACTGCTGGGCTTTCTGAGCTATGGAGCTGGTGTTCTCCGCCAGGTGAACACCGAGGAATTTGGTGCTCTCAACGATGATCTCCTTGGAGGAGCCGTTCAGGTTCAGCGGAGAGTGGTAGCTTCATTCGCTCCTGAAGTCAACTCATTTGTTTCGTCCACTTTCTGGGAGAGATTGTTGGCTCTGCACCAGTCATATTGTGCAGTCACACATGCCACACATGCTGACTCGTCGTTCTTGCTGATGAGACCCAGCATGGTCGTGTCATCAGCGAACTTGATGATATGATTCGTTCTGTGCATTGCTGCACAGTTGTGAGTCAGCAGAGTGAACAGCAGTGGACTGAGCACGCAGCCCTGGCGGGCTCCAGTGCTCAGTGTGGTGGTGTTGGAGATACTGCTCCTGATCCAGACTGACTGAGGTCTTCCAGTCAGGAAGTCTAGGATCCAGTTGCAGAGGGAGGTGTTCAGGCCCAGCTGGCTCAGCTTTCCAATCAGGTGTTGAGGAATGATTGTTTTGAATGCTTAACTGAAGTCTGTGAACTGCATTCAGACGTACATGTCCTTTTTGTCCAAGTGGGTGAGGGCCAGCTGTAGGGTGGTGGCAATGGCGTTGAGAGCTTGGTATGATACGTGAACTGCAGGGGGTCCTGTGAGGGGGCAGCAGGGTGACATTGTGAGTCAATATCACAATATCATTAAAAATAGAGAAAAAAAAAAGTGAGAAATTCCTTTTCTTCTTCCCATGACCTTCAGAAAATTTGAATGATGCAACTTCTTGTTTAATTTCTGACTTGTGGAATGTTCCAAATATTGTGTTTGGAAAGTGTTTAGTGTTCATACAGTAATGCAAAAAAAGGATTTTTAAAATATTTTTATTATTACATTTTAAGGTAGTAGAAGTTAAGGTAGTTTTAAAGGTAGCTTAAGGTAAGTGCAGTTATAGTGGGCTGGGCTGAGCAAAATGCTATTTGCTAAGTGTTTTTGTAGCTTTTATTAATGCTTTAAATTATATATGTGAATCATGCACATAGGTTCTGTGAAGGACACTTTTAAAATGTTTGTGTGTGTGTTTAATTTGTGTTTAAATATCTTTTAGTATTACTTTAACTATATATATGTAAGTATAATATCAGCAGGACACAAATGGCATCTCAATCAAGGCATCAATCATGATCACCCTAAAAGTGCTATTGATATATAACTACTGTATTAAATGTACCATATCTATTCTGTTAAAAGATACATTGAAAAATATTGAAATTATATGTGATGTTCAATACCAATTTTTAAATAACACACAGGAGCACTTCCAAAATTTGTACATTACGTATCATATGTTACGAGAATGTACAAGGATCATTCTTTGGTTGATAATGTGTATTTAGTGTATGTATTTGTTTTGTATGGTTTAACCTTTTTAGAATAAAAATCTTTATAACTTATTTTCATTCCCTAAAACTGGTGTATTTAAGTGTATTTTTGTTGCTTGCTATCAGCTGTGATGTGCTTGATGTTATTTCATGATAGTAATCGATTGAAGACTTGCTTTACACAAATATTTATTTATACAAGACCGAACACTGTTACCTTGCTGTGCATGCTGGTCTTGTTACGCCACTTCTGTAGTCAGAGCTACTTAGTTATACCCTACAGCATCATTCCATTGCACTTGAGTTTAGACTTGATGCCTGACCATCACACCCATATGTGGTTCTTCCTAAATAACTGTTGCCACAAATTTGGAAGCACACAATTGTCTACATTGTCTTTGTATGCTGTAACATTAAGATTTCCCTTCACTGGAATCAAGGGACCCAAACACATGCATGACAGTGCCCCTGTCCACCAACCAAGCTCCATGAAGACATGGTTTGCCAAGGTCAGTGCATAAGAACTCGAGTGTCCTGCACAGAGCCCTGAACTCAACCTCACTGAACACCTTTGGGATGAACTGAAACAGTGACTGCATACCAGGCCTTCTCAAGTGCCTGGCCTCACTAATGCTCTTGTGGCTGAATGAACACAAACCCCCACAGCCAAGCTCCAAAATCTACTGGAAAGCCTTCCCAAAAGAGTGGAAGTTATTATAAAAGAAAAGGGGGCACCAAGTCCATATTAATGCCCATTGTTTTGGAGTGGTATGTTCAAGGACAGATTGGGGCATGATGGTCAGGTGTTCCGCAAACTTTTGGCCATACAGTGTATTTAAAGCTCGTTTCATGAAGTTTCAGCAGAATGTAGGTCATATGGCATTCTAAGCCTTGAGCATGTCTTTAGAAGTCATTGAGACCAGCTTTAGCTCTCGAGTTTATATTGCAGAGAGATCTGGTGTCATAGATAGATAGGTAGATAGAGATTAAAATGAAACACTAACAAATGCTGGAGTATACAGGTTTGACCTTAAACTTATGGTCACTTGATTTTTTTTTTTTTTAAATTCACACAGTACTCTGATTTATGTGTAGAGTAAATTACCTCACACTTGTATCAATCTGTCAGTAGAGTGAATAATTGCAGAGGCAGTTCTAGTCAAGTCCTGTACTCTTACTCTTTTTCTTTTGCAAAATATTTTGACTTTGGTGGAGGATTCTATAAGTATGTAAACTGTACACACACACACACACACACTCACACACACCTTGACATGTGACTCAGTGTTCATTTTCTTTGCATTTCATCATTGCCTAAACCCCTAAAGGCAAACAGTTCTTCATTAAGAATTGTGAATTCTGCTTCATGAAATGTATGAGTCTTGAAATGCTTCATGTAATTTCTGAATATATTCTAATATTATATTTATGTCTTTAAATTTAAAGGATATTATTTAAAAAATATGGGGATTCAAGATATTTGTAAGCAAAGAACTTTATGTAACTGGACCTTTTACATTATTATGTAATTTTAGAACAACAGAGCTTAGCTAAATGTCTGCAGAAATAGTATAAAACCCTAGGAACCAACCCCACTGGGGTGGCGTGCAGCAGTGCGCTCTCAGTGCCGGTCCCCGGCCCGGATAAAATCGGGGAGGGTTGCGTCAGGAAGGGCATCCAGCGTAAAAACTGTGCCAAATCAAATGCATGGACCAATGATCCCCTGTGGCGTCCCCTAATGGGAGCAGCCCAAATAGGAACAGCATTACAAATTATAGTCTGTGATCTCTGTGTTTAGTTCTTCAAAATTAGCATTGTTTGTTTGTTTCAGTATATATTGTTAACCAGCTACCTTCAAGATACACATTTTTGACAAGTATAAACATATTTTAGGGGTTAGTGATTTCAAAAATAAGCCTATTTTCATTACTTTTTTTCAAGACTTTCTTGTCAGTAGAAATGTCACAGGTTGCCCATCCTAGTTGTAATAGCAAACCGCATACTGATGCATGAGGGGAAAAAAAACTGGCTGGGCAAGTTAGCACAAAAACCTTGATTTGCATGAAGGGTGTTGAAAATTCAGTGAAGAAAGCAGATCTAAGAAAACAGATATTGCTTATACATACCAGTGTTTGTGTAATGGGCAGGTAGAGCTAGCCAAAATTCTCAATCTGTCTATCACTTGTTTTTGACATGGGTGAAGATATATGGGGGTCACAAAGTCTTACCTGTAAATAGTAACAAAACATATATAAGGTATATATTAGTCCTAAGCCTAAATAATATTATTACTGTGCCTGGTGAATCTAAATTATAAATCGGGAGGGAAAAGCAAGCTGCAGCCTGGAGAGGATGGCAGTCCATGATTGGGCTCTATCTCTCTCTTTCTCTCTCTCACACACACACACACACACACACACACACACACACACGCATACACACACGCATACACACACTGTGAGTTTTTTAACCAACTTTCCTCATAAGGAAGAGTTTAAGTTTTAACATTTTATAACACTTTAAGTTACCATTTGAATTCAAAAGATGAAAGTGTCTAAGATGTAAACAGTGTGTGCACAGGTTTCTGCTTTTCTAAACAGAAAAACAGCTGATATATAAACGGTTAAGCTGACGACTGTTAATCTGGCTGCTCTCATGACTAGAGGGGTTCAAACAGTCATAGAGAAGCTGCTGTTGCTCAGAGAAATTTCACAGAAACTATATGAGGATGAAACATGTTACAGCCTGAAAGCTCATGCTATAATCTTTGCTTTATGATCAGGGATTCTTTTACCACTGCATTTTCTCCTGGTGTTATGTGACAGCTGGATTTTTCTCATACTTACAAGAATTCTTCAATAATTACTGCCATTGTAAGGATGATGCTTTTATGGTCTGAGTCTTTCACTCTGTATATTTTGGGTGCAGTAGGTGAAGCCTTGTAATCGTTTCATATTAAACAGCTTTTATCTTTTTGTCTTCTTGAAACACCTGTTGGAGCCACATACGCAGCAAACAGCAATTTTGCTTGAAGGCAACTGAGCAATTTTAATTTATTGTTCCTCACTGCACTATTAATGTGGAATTATAATTAATAGAATACAGATCATAACTGATAGTAAAGTTCCCATATACAGCAACAGTTTACCTATGGTGTTATGTTTTATTATAAATAGTTGTTTACTCACCAGCCTCTCTTTTTAATCTGTCTTGACAAAAAAAAATGCAGCCTCTCATGTGACTGAAACCGTAAAGTCCTCTGTCCTGAAAACTTAAAAGGCCAGATTTGCCTCAAAGCACCAACGTCTCCTTTGATAAATGTTACACAGATGTGTAACACAGAGCACTTCAGCAAAGCAACATGGAAAAAATGCATGGTCAAATGCATGGAAAAACTATCTTGAAAAAAAAATCTTGAATATAGTCAAATTCACCTAATATTTAGTTTTCTTAGATTGTTTTTAAACAAATATAAGATTGTGAATCTTATATTTTTTTTTTACTCCTTTAAAGCTTGAAATTGCCTTATTTTATTGATAATTTTGCTTATTTCAAGCATGTATTTCTAGAAAGAAGCAAAATTATCTGCCTATATAATAGGACAATTTTGAGCTTGAAATGGTCTTATATTTGTTATATTAATGTCGTAAAAACAAATAATAAAAAAATGCTAAGATACCATTTTTGCAGTAAATGATTTACTCAGACCTCATCTCGATCTTCAGAGATGTTACACAGGCTCATGTGGGTTAGGACACAGCATGACTCATTGTCATCTATAAACACGTAGCTGAACCCTGGAATATTAGGCGGGCAGCCATCTTGAACAACTGGCATTACTTTTTTATTTGGTTTGATATCACACCACCCGTTAAGCCCTGCCTCCCAATGTTTAAAGGCAGAGTTGAACCACAAAGCTCAAGTGATATACATGAACATATAGTTTCAACTAAAGGTGTGTATCACTACAGGGCTCCTGCAGAACCAAACAAAAACGTTGGGCATGTTTGATTGTGCCTCACTCGTGAGATAAAAAATGTCTGATAAATGTGCAATATCATTGAACGATATGTAACTGCACAGGTTTTCTCTACAAACGGATTTCTTGCAGTCAAGATGAAATGAAATCTGAAACTCTGGTTAACAGAAAGACTGCAGAAACAAACAGATCAGCAACTCAGAAGCTAAACCCCCTCTGGCTTTTTTTTTTTTTTTTTTTTTAACCTCAGAGCAGTGAAGATCATTTTACAATAAGACCAGTGTCATTAAACTCTGACAGCTGTGCATGTGAGAATCTGCCTTTCTGCTTTTTATCTTTCAAGAGAAAATATCCTGAGGCAATGTAATGACACTGATTTAGCAGAGTGTAAGTGGTCAGAGGTTAAACCTCAAAAGTGTCCAAGAGTGTAAAAGTTTAAAATGTATGCATGCCTTTGAAAATTTGCATTCTGTTGTTTTTCATGCCCCTTGTCATAGTTGGCTTTTAAGCGAGGCCAAGCTCTACCATATCTCAAAATGTAGGCATCTGTTTTTGAAGTACACACGCAAGGCCTACATTCATCTCTGTTTTGCAGTGTAACAAACTAGTCCAACGACCTCCACCCAACACCTCAGGGAAGAAGCTACCGCCCTTCGTTTTTGAATTGCATTTTTTGTCGGTTAAACCATTTTTATTGACAAAACATATCCAGATGTTTGTTAGCCAGCTTATATAACTTAAATACACTGCCCTCTAAAAGTTTGGAAACGCCTGAACAAAATAGGGTTTTTGGGCAATATCAGCATTAATCCTCTGTAGTTAGTGACCATTTTGCATTGATAATAAGGGACAAAACAAACTATGAAAACATATTTTATTAAATAAAAAGTTTATGAACATAAACATGAACATAACATAGAAAAATACTCAA
>JAKKZJ010000016.1:3049160-3086131 GCA_033441845.1 Pangasius mekongensis
ATAAAGATTAATGCTGATATTGTCCAAAACCTCACTTTGCTTAGGGTGTTTCCAAACTTTTGGAGGGCAGTGTATAACTTATATATATAACTTATAATGCATTGCAGTATACATCATAGAAAACTCTAGACCCAATTCAATCTTTAAATACATTTTTATAATTGTGAAATAATGACTATAATTAATAGTAATCGTTTAAATTCATTTTATAATCTTTCAAAAGTGAAAGCTGATAAAAGCAGTAAATGCACAATTTGCAAACTGTCTCCAAGATTCTCTGGTTTGTTTTGCACTTAAACCAAACCAAACACAGCATCTAGCACTAAGCCTTGAATGTTAAAATCTTGTGTTAAAAATAAAAAATCTTCCCTTTTGTGAAGCATAAACCTAAACCTAAGCAGCAGCTGCACTCAGGCAAGATGGAGTTACATATTTATTTATTAAAGTAAGCTAGCTAACAAACATCTGGATATGTATTCTCTAAAGTTAAATAAGCTTTGTTGCAGTCTTTTTTAACTAACTGTCATCATTCACACTAAAATACACACATTAGTCGTCCAACCCACTACACCATTTAGCTTACTATTTGTTACTGTTAGCTTAGTATTTGGATTAACTTTAGGTAGTAAGCTAATGTTGTTTTGTCCGGATGAGAAAATGAGCAGGTATTCCAAAGAAGAGATAGTAGTAGTATGATAACTCAGAACTCTCCATAATGATTAAAGTCTGCCCTAATACCCAAATAGATTACTCCTTTATTACCCATCACTTACCTTTCAGTAATTAAGTAATTAAGTAGATTAACTAGTTGCAGGCTTAATATGCAATTAGGCTGTATTTGAATATTATTAAACATTTACATGTCTTGCATGTAGCATTGCATGAGGACAGAAAGATGGCAGGACACAGATATATACAAATATGATAATCCTAGTTATTTCTTTTTTCTTCTCTCATTTAAAAACTCATTTGCATTGTGATGACCCATGCGTTATGTGCGTCCTCCCTGGGCTGAATTGTGCAATTGCTCTGCCTTCCAACTGATTGTTCCTGGAGGAGATCATTGAGTACACCTGCTGTTGGTTTCCTGCCTTACCTTTTAAAAAGCAGTATGGTAATCGGCCAGGCGCGAGCTGCACTTTGGACTTGGTTTTGTTTGGGTTTTGTTTAATCTTGTTTACTTCATACATCCAACACTACGGTCCATTACATTTTCATGCATACACTTAACTTTACATTATTTTACATTATTACACTTCTTGTACATTATTTGCACTTTCTTGTGTGTCCCCGTTTTTGTTATGTCCTTCTTGAGCCATGGGGGCGTAACATACATTAAAATAATAATAAATAATATAATCAAATACATAAAAATGTAAATGTCTGTTTGCTTGTGACAGTGCATGAGACAGAGCAGAATATACAAATAAAAAGAGAGAGAATTCTGAACTAAGGATCTACCCTGACAGTACTGTAAGGTTAGACATAGTCAAAACAAAGTAGCTGGAACTTAATACGGAGCCTGTAAGTAGTCTGATATAGTCTGGCAAGTAGCTGAATACTTTAGCGAAAAGTCAGTGTTTGCTAGTTTAAGAGAAACTAAAATTTCTTTCTTTCTTTTTTAATATTTAAGATAAGATAAACTGCTAATACTTTACATTAGGGTTCCTTTAATTAACCAATCTTTGCCATTTTTGCCAATTTCAGATACCCAGTTTTCTCTGAAATATCCATTATTTTTTGCTGGAATCAACCTGACACTGATACTTGGTATCAGATCGGTGCCATCTCTACTTAAGACACCAAGTCGTTATATCGGTTGTAAGTAGCCTTTCAATTATTCTCTGCATTAAAGCATTAAAAGAAAAAAATGCTCAGTCATTTTTTAAAAGATGGCAAGAACATTGGGGACAGGCTTATTTATTTATTTATTTATTTGTTTGTTTGTTTGTTTGTTTGTTTGTTTGTCTGTCTGTCTGTCTGTCTACAGTATATTATTATTATTGTTGTTGTTGTTGCTGTTGTTAAATACTTACTTTTACTAGCCTTTTTTTTTTACATTTAAAAAAGCAAACAGAGCCAAGTTCAATGTATATGCTCTGTCCTCTTCTGGGTGACACCAGATAGTGAGATTATACATTATTACAGAATACATATGTAGAAAAATAAAGGCAAACAGTACTGTAGGAGAAACTCTGCACAGAGAGTAACCTGAGCTCAGGATTGAATGGGGGAACCTAGTGCTGTGAGGCAGCAATGTTACCCTCTGCACCCATTTAAAGACTTGCAATTCCTAAAGACTGCTGCTTTGTTTATAAACACTGTCTCATACAGTACCCATGGATGTAGTAGTGCCCCAAATCACAAGTGACTCCACGGTAGAGACTAGAGAACCATTGATGTTGCGGTGGAGTGTAAAGAAGAACTCCTTCTAAAGTCTACAGCTGAACTGCCTTAATCATGTTAAGCACCACATGGTTGTGGATTCAGTAAAACATTGGTTGGTTAGGTTCGTGTCTGTGGCAGACTGTAAGGTATAAGGATCTCCAAAGATGGGTCTTAGTAGGTGCAGCCATTGGTATAAAGACTGAAGAGTAGAGGTAGCCCACACCACTATGAGGTGCTGTTGCACTGAGGAGCTTCATGTGCTGTCTCCTGATTGTCGGTAACACACCATGGTGCCAACAACTGGCAAATTGTGGACTTTAATAAAGCATTGTAAGAGGACTTACTGTACATTAATGAATCAACAATGTCTGCCACCAAATCCATTTTTCAATGGATTCAAAATATCTTTGAAGCAAAAATGACTTATACAAACAGAACCAAACAAAAAAAAGTTAATACATGTTAATACATAGGTTCAAGGTTCTTTATTAGTCACATACATTACATACATATGATGTATTAATGTAGTGAAATGTTTTTCCTTAGTGCCTCGTCCCACAGTGCAACTGTGATACATGAACAGAACATAATAAAACAGAATATATATAAATAATAAAAGCTGAATTTGATCAAATGAATATAATGAATAAAATAGAAAAATAAAATAGAATAGACTCTATTAGACAAAAGGAGGTAGTGTGCAAAAGATGCAAGAGCTTTTGTTTGTCAGTAATGCAACTGATTGTGTATGTGTGTTTGTGTGTGAGGTAGTTAATATGCAGACTTCTCAAGTGTCTTCATTTGTACGCAAACTTCTAATTGGATGAGTTTCTAAGTTTTTATTTTCTTCTCATACCTTGATTTATTTAATTTTTTTTTTTTAAGATCTGCACATCACCAGACTTTTGTGCCTTAATTAAGGTATAGTTCTCATGTAGATATAATTAACTTTGATATGAGGTAAATATAGAATATTATATTTTAATTTTATAGTGTTTCTTTGTTTTATTGAAAATTGTATTGTAAAATTCACCATATCAACAATATTTTTTTCTGAACAGCACATTAATTAGTTTATTGTTAGGATTAGAGGCATATAGAGCACTGTGAATACACTGTTACTGATAACGTATTAGAATGAGGGCATAAATATAAAACTGTGATTTTCAACTGCACTCCGTTCACGGCTGCTGTCATTGAAAAATAATCAACCCCTTCTGGGAAATCAGAATTAAGATTTCATCAGTGCTGTAGTACAACAACAACAACAATAATAATAATAATAAACAGAGGAAATTGTAGCTTCAATAAAGTACATTTGTGTGTATATATGGAAGAAAGAGATTTTATCTTTTCAAGGGTGTCAGAGCTGAGAGATCTGCTCAGTCCACTCGCGAAAATACAAATACACGACTATACTCAGAATACGTAAAAATGTTATCCACTGAATAATAACAACTACTGAAAAAACTGAAAGCCTTTTTTTTCTTTAAATTAAAATGACTTACCCTAATAGTGTCACATGTACTATTCCTACAATTTCTAGTCCAGGCCTGACAGGACACAAAACACAGGTGTTATAATAAATATCAGTAACAGCTTGTTTTCTGTGGTTCTAATTAGTCATCAAATAAAGTAACCACTTTCTAATATTCATATAAATTCACATGGGGCAACCAGTGCTGTCTTTTTCAAAGTTGGAAGCACAAAGTTGGAAGTATTACAATTTCACTTCACTGGAACTAAGAGGCCCAAACTTGTTCTAGCATAACGATGTCCCTGTGCAGCAAGTGATTTCCATAAATACATGTTTTTGCCAAGGTTGGAGTGGAAGAACTCGAGTGTCCTGCACAGAACCCTGACCTCGACCCAACTTAACACCTTTGGGATGACCTGGAACACCGACTGCACCTCAGACCTCCTCACCCAACATCAGCGCCTGACCTCACTAATGCTTTTGTGGTGATATCTGATATCTACCTTGATGACAGTCAACACTCCTTCACTGATAACTGGGTCTGTCTCAGTCCTGTAGTTGCCCTCTTCATTACCCTTCAGGATAGTGCTCTGGTTGGGAGTGTCCTGGTCTTGGTTTCCATCTCCATAACCTGAGCATTGAGCTGATAATATATGCTGATGATATGACACATAATAAAAGTGGCATAAAATTGTGATTAATTGAATAGACATTTGGGATCAATATGAATGAAAGTGGCTTTTCTTTTTTTCTTTTAGACTACATAGCCAATATCACACAGAAACTGCCTGTCCAGTCAGTTCACAGGATTTTCCTCCTCCAGTTCAAGAGTAGACAGCACCCATCTCCTCTTGGATCGAATGAGAACACGCTCTTAGAAAGAAAATATTATAGGTTTTAATAAGCTGTTGCAGTGATATTTTTGTTTTATTTCAAATTATTTTAATATTTGATTGTGAGTGAAAGCACACTGTGAGATAAAGCTATTAATATTAAATACATGCACTAATCTCTTCATTGTTCTTCTCCTGGCTCATCAATTCACCATGTAAACTCCCAACCCACTGCTGAGAAAACAACAAAATGAACACACAGATACAGAGCTGTGAAGAATTAGCAAAGTCTTCACTTCTAAAACTAAACCTGCTAATGCAATTAAAGCTTAAAACAAATGGAAAACTGATAAGATTATATTTTTGAAAAGAATTAGCATAAATTGATAGCACATAATATTTAAAATTAGCTTCAGGTTTTTTGTTTTTTTTTGCTAGTTTTAAAGACTGCACAAGAATTTGTACAAATGTTCTGAATTGCGAGATTATAGGTTACTAGATCGGTATAACTAAGCAGAAGAGATTGTACCAGGATGCCCTATGTGAAGAAATCAAGCCGACAGAGGCAGTGTGATGCTCTGTGCAATGTTCTGCTGGGAAACCTTGTGGCAGACGAAGTACAAAGTTCATAGCACTTCAGTGCGCCCTGGAATGCGACAAAGAGTTCAAGGTGTTGACTTGGCCTCAAAATTCCTCAGACCTGAATCCGATTGAGTATCTGTGGGATGTACTGAACAAACAAGTCTGATCCATGGAGGCCCCACCTCGCAATTTACAGGACTTAAAGGATCTGCTGCTAACGTCTTACCATGCCTCGATGGATTAGAGCTGTTGTGGCAGCACAAAGGGGACCTACACAATATTAGGCAGGTGGTTTTAATGTTGGAGGAATTGTCTAGTTGTCAGGTCAGCTGAGACTCAGCTTGATCTGCACTTACATTTGTACTATGAACTGGAGTGTGTCTGTCTATCTGCATGTTTTTGGACAGTGTGAGGAAATTAGAGAACCTGGAAGAAACCCACACAAACACGGGGAGAACATGCAAAAACCTGCAGCGAGTAAGCTGACCTCAGGATCAACCTGGGAACCCTGCAGCTGTGAGGCAGCAACCCTGCCTACTGGAACATTGCTTAGCCCACCACCACCAATAATAATAATAATAATAATAATAATAATAATAATAATAGTGGTAGTAGTAACAATGTTGTTATTGGAATGCACTACTACTACTACTACTAATAATAATAATAAAGGCAGTGGAAGCAGATACAATAACATCAACTCATTGCAGAAATACCTTAACAGGTCAAAGGGTCTTAAACCAAAGCAATTTTTAAGCTAATGTTACTTGTTATAAGAACAATTGTATGATATTTAACCTATTTCTAAACATTTTAATAATTTCAGGTTATTCATATTCTCATACCCTTGGCAGATATTTAAAATTTCATAAATATGTAAAATACATTTAAATAAATATCTTAAATATTTTAAATAATTTAAAATAAAAAAGTAACACTTCATTATTGAAAGACATCAATAAAATATATACAATTTATTAAAAGAAGCAAAATATTGTAACACAAAAGCCTATATTTACGTTATTACATTATTACTTGTAAAAGTATTATTTTTTTTGCAGATATAGTTACAGGATCATTACCAGTTGCTAGTGCACCTGTGCTACAGTTTACTGATGATAAGCTATACTCTCAAAACAGATGTTAAAAATAACAGTGTTTTTTTTTTTTTTAAAAAACATACCCGTACATTAACATATTTACCACAAGCGGTGTGTCCAGTTTCTGTTTTTTTTTTTTACATACACATACACATACGTGAAAAAATATATCCTACACCCTAAGACTATTGCATGACCCTATGTGAGAGATGTGAAGTTAAAAGCAGTCCAAATTGCGATTGAATGATAAATATGACATGCTGGACAAGCTTTATTTTTTCATAAGAATATGCACTCTGGGCAGATTTTAAATTCAAGAACAGATATATTTTTAAATTTTGCTGCTGCTGTAATAATAAAGGCTGTTCTGTGCTCATCCCAGGACACTCATTCACTCTCATCTGCTCATCATGAACATCCTTTCAACACACACACACATAGTACTGTTTGTCCCTACTCTTCTTCACCTGAGTACTGTAATGGCTCCCAATATATCACTATCTGGTGTCAACCAGAATTAGAAGACAGGTTCACTTTTGATTCTGGTCCCTTTCAAGGTTTCTTCCTTATGTCATCTGAGTTAGTTTTTCCTCAGCACTGGCTTGTTCATTAGGAATCTATATGGATTTCTGTAAAGCTGCTTTGTGACAATGTCTGTTGGTAAAAGTTCTATTTTTTTTTAAAAACTGACTTGATGTAACGTCAACACCGGCACCTGCCCACCAGAGGGAGCCCTCGCCCGATTACCCTCGAGAAACGGGACTTGTTTGGACATTTAAGCTGCGCGTTCACCACAGGTAGACGCGAAGTATTGTTCTCAGGACTTTACCAAGCCTTTTCCATTGCCTTGTGTTTTGTTAGCCTTTTCGTGTATGACCCTGTTTTTCCCCTTTTTGGATTACTGCCTTTTTGCCTGACGATTTGGATTATATTTCCTCGCTGATTGACTTCCTGGTTTTCTCGGACTTTGCTCTCATTACCGGTTCCATATTTTTGCCTTGCGTTTTGGATTTGTCTGTTCTTTTTACTCTGCTCATGGATCCTACTCTATCCGCCTCGGGCGAGGCGTTACAGAATACTTCGCCACTTTTGGATCCAGCAGAGCGCGCGAAATTCCAGGCAGTGGTAGCCCGCCAAGGTGCCGTCATTCGCGCATATCAAGAGCAACTCGCTACGCTACAGGCTGCTCACGAGCAGCTCCAGCAAGCAGCGGCTAATACTGCTCCTCGCACCACGCCGATGCACGGCGAATCTGCCCGGATGGCGCTCCCGGAAAAATTCGACGGCTCCGCGGAGCGCTGCCGAGGATTCTTGCGGCAATGCGCGATTGAGGAGAATACTAAGTGTGCATTCCTCATGTCTCTACTCACGGGGAGAGCCCTGGACTGGGCCTCGGCAGTCTGGGACACCGACCCCCAGGTAAAAACCTCCTTTGCTTACTTCTCTGGGCTAATCCGTGACGTTTTTGAATACCCAGCAGGGGGGCGTGACGTGTCAGTTCAACTTTTGGAGTTGCGTCAGGGCACCGAGCCGGCAGCTGACTATGCTGTAAAGATTCGTACCCTAGCGGCCCAAAGTGGGTGGAATGATCCGGCTCTGCTCGCTGTGTTTCGGGAGGGATTACGACCGGCTTTACAGGCCGAATTAGCCTGCCACAGCACAGACGTCACGTTATCTGAATATATCACCAAGGCGATTCGTCTGGACAACCTCCTCCGCCAACAACGGCGCGCCCCTCGCTCACACTATGACTCCCGGGCTCGGGAGGACCACGGCAGACCACGAGAGGAGGGACCAGAGCCTATGCAGCTGGGCGGCACCAGAATCTCGCAGGACGAGCGTCAACGTCGGGCACGTTGTAATCTCTGCTTCTACTGCGGGGGAGCCAGCCACCGAGTTAACAACTGCCTGGAGAAACCATCCACCTCCAAGGTGAGAAGTAATTTCGTATCCTCATGTATGACTCTGAAAGTGACTTTACACTACACTCAGGGTACTATTGTGATTCCAGCGCTAGTGGATTCGGGGGCGGCCGTCAACTTGATTGACCAGCAGCTCACAGAGAACTTTCACCTCCCCACACTGCCATGCGAACCCCCTCTGCGAGTGACAGCCGTCGATAATTGCCCCATCGGGGGAGGCCTCATCACCCAGCAAACCCATCCACTCACCCTACAGGTTGGCCTACTTCATTATGAAGAAACAGCATTTTACATCATCCCCACTCCTTCAAATCCCATCATCCTGGGTTTTCCCTGGCTGCAACTCCATAACCCCGTCATGTCTTGGAAGGAGGGGGAATTAATTAGCTGGTCACCCCACTGCCAAAAACATTGTCTTCGCAGGGTCCAGTCACTGCCATGTCTCGCGACCTCCATCGAAAGCCCTGATCCACCTACAAGCATCTCCATACCATGCGAATATCAGGACCTACGAGAGGTGTTCAGTGAAGAAAAAGCCAGACAGCTCCCCCCTCACCGCGCCTGGGATTGCGCGATTGAGCTGCTGCCCAACGCAATGCCGCCTAAGAGTAAGGTGTATCCCCTTTCTCTCCCCGAGACCAAAGCGATGGAGGAATATGTCCAAGAAGCCCTAGCCACGGGCTACATCCGACCCTCCACTTCTCCTGCAGCAGCAGGGTTCTTCTTCGTTGAAAAAAAAGATGGGGGTCTGCGACCATGTATCGATTACAGGGGTCTGAATGCGTTGACGGTCCAATACCCCTACCCTCTCCCACTGGTACCAGCCGCCTTGGAACAGCTTAGGGAGGCTCGGATATTTACAAAACTGGACCTGCGCAGTGCATACAATTTAATAAGGATCAGAGAGGGGGACGAGTGGAAGACGGCATTCCACACCACCAGGGGGTACTATGAATACCTGGTGATGCCATATGGACTAACTAACGCTCCAGCAGTATTTCAGTCGTTTATTAACGAGATCTTCAGGGATATACTCCATCACTTCGTCATCGCCTATATTGATGACATTCTTATCTACTCGTCCACCTATAAAGAGCACATTCACCATGTCAGAACCGTCCTCACCCGGCTGCTGAAGCATCGGTTATACGTCAAGGCCGCTAAATGCGAATTTCACCGGGACTCCGTCACCTTTCTGGGTTATGTCATCTCAAAGGAGGGGGTGGAGATGGACGCGGGCAAAGTCAAGGCAGTAGCGGACTGGCCTGAACCCATCTCGATCAAGGAATTACAGAGGTTTCTGGGGTTCGCAAACTTCTACCGACGATTTATAAGAAACTACAGCAGCATTGCTCATCCTCTGACGTCACTCCTGCGGGGTAAACCACGACGGCTACAGTGGAATGAACAGGCCCGATCCGCCTTCAACCAGCTAAAGTCAAGTTTCACTACAGCCCCGATCCTGAGACACCCAGACCCCAGCCTACCTTTCATTGTTGAGGTGGATGCCTCCAGCTGCGGGATTGGGGCCGTGCTATCCCAACGCCAGGGAAACCCCGGGAAAGTTCACCCTTGCGCCTACTTTTCACGTAAAACCCCAGCCGAAGTAAATTATGATGTCGGGAATCAGGAGCTCCTTTCCATTAAGGAGGCACTGGTAGAATGGCGGCATTGGCTGGAAGGAGCATGCCAGCCGTTCTTAGTACTGACGGATCACCGCAATCTGGAATATCTACGCAACGCCAAGCGACTGAACCCTAGACAGGCCCGATGGTCGCTATTCTTCACCCAGTTCCGTTTTTCGGTCACTTATTGACCAGGCACGAAGAACGGCAAGGCTGATGCGCTATCCCGGCATCACGATCCCGCAAACTCACCTAGCAGCCCAGAGCCGATACTTTCACCTGCCACAGTACTCGCACCGATCAGGTGGGACATCATGGAGGAGATCCAGCGGGCCCAGATCAACGAACCCCCACCATCAGCCTGTCCACCCACAAAACTCTTCTTACCCACTTCCCTACGTCCGAGAGTCATGCAATGGGTGCACGAGGCGCCCAGCTCCGGCCACCCAGGTATTCGGCGCACCACAGCTCTGACTCGCAACCGTTTTTGGTGGCCCACTCTGGCCCAAGATGTAGAGGAATATGTGGGAACCTGCAACACCTGTGCGCAGTCTCGAACCAGCCGCCAGCTCCCCATGGGAGTTGGAGCCTCGGGCGAGGCGTTACACTTGAACTTTAAGTTTGGAGTATGGTGTGTGATTAGAATTGTTTATACTATGTTTGGGATTGTTCAGTATAGAAGATAGGCTAGGCTTAAACCATGTAATGAATTTGATTTAAAACTGTCCAGTGCTAAAAGAGTTGTTGGTGTGTTGTTGTTGTTGTTGAAAAGCAAACTGTGATATATTGTCTAAACTTTATTTGAAAAATTTGATGGCGGTGGTGTAATTGGTTACATGGCCAAAGTCATGTACACCCTATTGGCAAAGCAGTAAGATTTCTACAAACATAAGTATTTAAAACCTGCTCTTTGGATTAAAAGCCTCACCGTTTTTCATCCATACACAGTGCTAATAATTATGGCCAAACAGTTCAACTTTCATTTCATCTTTTTCTTTTCTTGTAGTTGGTGCCACCATTTCCTCCCAAGAGTTTAATAACATTAATTTGATAACATTTGTACTCAAACAAGGAACTTAAGTTATCAGGAACTTTAGTTTGCAAGAGCCATAACTAGCAGGAAATCCAGTTCATTGTATTGAGATACAAATATAATTCTCTGTAGATTCCAGGGAACATTAGTTGAGTCATGAATGTTTTAGTAGGCAGGTGTGGTACACTATCACATTCAGTCTTTTCCATTCACAAGCACTGAAAAGAATAATTAAACACATATTTATAATGCAATCTATACTGAAAATTGTGTGCAATGGATAAAACTGTAAATACACTAAACATTGAAATTTGTTTCTAAACAGAGGGGAAGTGTATTAGTATGATGAAGAATGATAAGGCAATTATGATGAGTGAATCTGAAATATAATAATAAATAAATATATATTTATGGAAATGTGAGTGGATGTGTCTTGAAGGTCAATAAAGGAACAGGTAGCTGAATGATGTTATTATAATTCATATACCCTGCCAATCAGAAGATAATGAACACCTGGAGTTTCTTATGCTTTATTGTAGTCATTTATACCACAGTATTGTTCAGTACTAATTGATGAGAAGATGTTGGTTTTCTTGATTTGATGTTGATGACATGTCATTCATTATGAAATAAAAAAAATGCAACAAAATTGTTGTGGGATAAGAGGAGTAAAGTACCTTGTGACATGATTTTATAGGAAAATAATGCACTTTGGGGTGGCAACAGCCTCACACCAACCTGTTGTAAATTATGTTTATAGATTATTAACTGTTTACTCTCAGATCTTAATGTGACTTTAAATAAGTACTGTATTAAAGTCAGGTGCACGTGGAGGGTAAATCTGTTAAGCCTATAGATAATATACTCATAAACAGGGCTTGTATTACATGTTTTGGGTCTAAAATTGTGTGCATTGGATAACTAGCATGATAAACATTTTGGCCTTTTTTCTGATTAGATAAGCTCTAGACTGTTCCTATAAAATAAAGCTATTTCTAACATTTCCTAATTTACTAAACAATTCTTGAAATCGTAGAAATACAGTATAAGGAGTAAATAGCTTGCTGTTTACGTGACCACATGATAGTATTTGTTAGTATGTATCAATTCTCAAGACTCCACCTAGTTCCACTGAACTGTTTTGTGAAGGTAATTTAATTTAACTGATGTGTATCGGAGCAGTCCGATAAAAAGAAAGTACACAGTACACATCAAACGTACCTTACAAAACACACCATGCAAAATATCTCTTGACCACAAACAGTATTTGGTGCATGCACACCTTGCAAATGAATTTCAGAGGAAATTTCAGCCTGTTCTAGGAATGCTAAAATCTCTTTAATCTCATACATATTTGACTTGTTTTGACATTCAGAGTCTGAAGCTACCCTGAAATTTGATTACAAATTTATTACAAATATAAGGTTAAAAATGTTCAACTAATGGGTGTTGTATGCTGTTTGTACAACTAGTTATACAACTATGTTATGCATCTATCTATATTTGTTGCAAAGTACTTGGAAAAAAAATCCACCTCAGTAAAGTCCTCCCTTCAAATGTCTTTTTTTTTATGTGTGTATGTTTTCTATTATTTGACATTATGACAATTAGCTAATTGTCCAGGTGTTCAACAATGTTAAAAGGCCCTGTTTGGCTTACTGTTAAATGTAAAAGCAAACTTGCATGAAGAAAAAAGGAATGGTTTGGAATATGCTGGTTGGTTATGGCCAGAATGCTTACCTGCTGTATTCCAAGTCCCCTTCAGTAAAGTCATAACTTACCTAGTGAATGCCGCTCTCTTCGTCCCTACCCATGAAATATGAAATTAGTGAGTTTTTTGTGGTCCCTTCAGCATTTGGGTCAGACCAGACAGAGAGTGAGATGGTCTTGTAGCTTCTTTTGAGTGTTTATCTATGTGACATACTGTATTAGGTTGCATCCTTGCAGTCACTGTAAGACTAGTGATGAAAGGGCTACCTCCTGTCTGTGGATGCATGATATCTACACTGCTATATTTTCAAAGAGTGATGTTAGCTGATGGGGTAGAGACAGAGTGAAGTTAGTTTTCAGATGTTGTGTTAAATTCAATGTCAGAAGTGAATATGACATCTTTACCAATTTTAAAAATTCTTGCTATAATCTTACTATACTTGTTATTTTCTGTTATATTTTGACATAGTTGCTGGATGACAAAAAGATTTTAACATTTCTTGCAGTTTAAAATTTGCCATTGGGACTAATCTTGAGGCAGTAGTTGGGCTGGCCAAGACATATCAGCCAATGTTTGCATATTTATAGTGTCATAACTTGGCTTTCAAACAGCTGAATGGCCTATATTTTAGCCAGCAGTGCCAACAATGTCAATTCTAAACCTGGGGTTTATAGCACATAAGAGCTTATTACAAAGGAAAACAGGACAGCGAAGGCATTCTTGACCATCCTCATAAATCAGCATGAGCTGACTTTCTGGATTTGTGATTTTCGTTTGTTCACTTACATTTAAATTTATGGCATTTGGCAGATTAGGCAAGTCTTTAGTCATCGTTGAAAGACAGCCAGTGCCTGTTAACCTGATTTTAAAACATGCACTTTTACCTATTTTGCTTTTTGGGCTTTTCAAATGCATTTTCATGCTCTTCATGACAGCTTGGCAAAAATATTTAAGTAACTAGTAAATGGGAGAGGGTGAGTCTATGTGTGTATGGCTTTCAGCAGAGGATTCTGGTAGCTCACCAGCTATTCATGTACGCATAACTGATGGCTGAATGCTAGAGTTGCCAACAGATTGAAATATCCTGCCAGTTGGCCATACATAATTTAATTTACTGTTTTACGTCTAAAACTACAAGCTGAATGATTTTAAAGAACTAAGGCTGATTTAAGTATATTTACTGTTGTTAAGTGCTGACCATTTTAGGAACTGTTAGTTCTCACATTTGTTAGGTGGTTGTAGTTTGTAACATTCTTACCAATTATGTTAAATACCCAGATAAAGACATGCTTAAAGATCAGAATGGGGAAAAAAAACGTGCTTTTTGTGACCTTAACCATGGCATGGTATTTGGTGCCAGATGGGCTGGCAGAATGGTGTGAATAACAAAAAAAACTAATGAAAAACCTGAATCGCGGTTTAACCTGGACCAAAGACGAGGTAAAATGCCTTATTGAAATTTGGTCTGACGAACATATTTCTGAACAACTTTCAGAAGTGCATAAAAATACAGAGGTTTACAAGGTGTTTTTAAAGATGGGCTTTAATCACTCAGTGAAACATTGATTCCCGCACAAACTGCTCAATTATAATAACTACAGCTAAAAAGAAAGCCACAATAAGATCATGGAGCTGCTGTCTATACATCTTGATGGATATCCGCTGTGAGCGGAACCCAGGAACACAAACAGGCACACTCTGACCAATGAGAGGACAGTTTACTCACGTGACTTGCATAAACACATTTTAGTACCACACATCACAGGTCGTAACCCAGTGCCCATTGTTAAGAGCGCTATATGAATAAAATTGAACTGAATTGAATTTATGTCCACAATTTACCTTATAATGACTACTTCCAGAATGATAATATACCAGTGCCAGATAAATGGTGCCATGAACATGACAAAGAGTTCAGTGTATATCAATAGCCTCCCCATTCAGCAGATCCAAATCCAATAGAGCAGCTTTTGGGTGTAGTAGAATGGGAAATTCACTGCATGAATGTGCAGCTAACAAATCAGCAGTAATTCTGTGACACAGTCATGTCAACATGGCCCAGATTCTCCAAGGAATGTTTCCAATGCCTTGTGGAATCCATGCCACAAAGAACTGAGGCTGTTCCGAGAGAAAAATGGGTTCTGTCCAAGTTTACTATGGTGTTTCTAAGGAAGTAATGTATAGGAAATGTTGTTGTTGCCCAATTGCTTAAGCTTAATATCATGATTGCTAGTGCCACAATACTTCTATAGTATGTGAAGTGTAAAGGTGGTCTCAGTATGGTTCACTCGTGTGCTGTTTTAGAGAGGTCTGAATTCATTTGTGTCCACATATGCACAAAAAGTCTGACTCACTGATCTACCTACAATGCTACAAATTACAGACCAAATTAGGTACCAGATTAGCGTTCCATCTGAAATAGGTTCAGCTAATAAACTGAAAAGTTTAGGATTGAAGATATGAAAGTAGACACCAAAAAAATTTACAACTGTATCAAGTCTTAGGGATTGAAAGGGACAGAATCAACATGAACTTGAGCTTTTATAACTTGCCAGAAAAGATTATGACAGTCTATTATAAAAATTGTTATTTACTGCACGCTACTGGAATCTTGATGCCTTTTTGTAAGCTTTTGCATTCAGAAGAGAAACCATTGCAGCTGTTGCACTGACTGATACTTAGCCATGAGGTGTGATGATATTCATAAAAACACAGAGATGGGAAGGAGGACTACTAAAAAAGGTGTAAGATCCATTAGCAAAGTAAATAATAGTTTTTTTGTTTTGTTTTTTTTAATTACAATTTCCTGTTCTTCTCATTTATTCCTTGCTGGACTATATCATGCAGAGTGCAAAACTTTGGCCCCAAATTCTGCAGAAAGTCGACATCATCTCCTGTGCTGCCGAAAGAGAGCTTATCCAGTGACATGGAGTTGGTGTTGGTTCCTTCAGAGCTGTAATCATGTGGGTGATATTCGACGTCCTGTTGCTCCATACAAAGTTTATAGAGCTTCTGCAGTGATGAATCATAACAAAAAGACCATAAATATAGATTTCTCAGTATTGATTTTTTCACAGCTAATAATTAGGGCGAAATGAGCCTACATAAGCTCAAAATGGATGGTGATTTGTTTTACTAACAGGGTCTACAGTGCTCACTTAAGCTGAACTTGTTAACAGAATGCACACTTGTCTTTAGTTTGTGTTCAGACAATATTTTGAATATTTAATCATTTATCAGTTATATTTGACTTAGTACATGCAAAAAACCTCTGAACATACAGTTTACTGTACATATTGTTTTCTTCACCTCCATTCCTTTCTTTCTTTCTTTCTTTCTTTGCTGCTGTTCCTATAGTGTTAATCTTTACTGTCATGCACTCCAGGAAAATAGCTCTTCAGCAGGTGAGGTCACAGGTTTACCTTTTTATAGCATATAGTGTACATCAGATTACATTACTTTCCAACACAAACGTACTCATCTGATTGGATGTTGACTTTCAAATCAAATCGTTTGGCCAGTTATCACATGCTCCCTGTAATTCCCTGTGTTAAAGAACATGACTGTCTTAATATTTTTAGTGAATTTTACTAGAAGATCTGCAAGTCACCATAATTTGGCAGTCTTGGCACCTTAATTAGGGTCTAATTCTCTTGTAGGTTTAATTAACTTTGATACGAGGCAAGTACAGAATATCTTATTTTTATTTATATTATGTATTTTCATTTTTTTTTCATTTTATGTTATTTTTAGATTCATACTATGTTTTATTGTTATGGAATAGTGTTTTCTGATCACACAGAAGTGCAATTATTATTATTAAACTGCAAGCTCCTGAAAACTTACTGACTGTTACAATGTGCTGATGCTGGAGACACCTCTCATAAATGTTAAATAAACGTCTCCTTACAGAACACGTCACTGTATCAATGATTATAAGTTTTCTTGGTTAAAAACAGCATGTTTTTAATTATGTTATTATTAGGCTCATCTGCCATACAAGTCTTCGTGAGTTCACTGTTACTTTATATACGATAATGTGTATATAACCCGCAATTTGCAGATTTACTCTCGGAGCTGTTATAAGAATTTCTGACCACTGTCAGCTTCTGAACAATCAGAGACCACTGTAGCTTCAATAGAGAGCGGGTGTGCATGTATACATGAAAGAGTGAGATTTTACCCTTTCAAGGTGCTCTTCCATGTTCCAGGTTGACAGTAAGCTAAACGATGTGGTGAATCCGCTCTGGAAATTGCAAAAACATGAGAATCAGAATATGATTCTGAATGCCATTTTGAAATTATATGTGAAAGCTTGTTTTGTACATAAATCAATTTACCCTAGTGGTGCTATATATACTGTTCCTGTTTCTAGTCAGGGTCTGATGGGACACAAAACATGGATGATATAATGAACACAGTTTCTTTCTCGAAAAATTTTGGCACAGAAGACCAAATATGCATTTAAGAGACAGACAATCTGGAATTTCAAATTATTCAAAACACTGCAAACAGATAGCGTATATAATATGCAAGTTATATTTGCCAGTAACCAGTTGTGTTTAACAGATGATATATAATCTTTAGTATTTGTGAAACTTACTTTTGACCTTGCATAGATGTTCCTTGAGTCAGTTGTATCACTAACATCATAAGGGACATATGAATGCTGTACAGAGGAGAGCATGAAACCATTTAGAGAGACTGTAACTGTCTTCTGTTTAAATATATACAGGTAGGTGACAAAGTAAAGGAAAAACTGAATAAATGAATAGAAAAAACTGTTAGCCCAGTTGACCTTGGTTTTGGATCAGAATGGAACAGGGAAAGATCTACGTGACGTTTAAAGAGGGCTTATTATTGGGTCCAAGATGCTGGACCTTCAGTCACAAAGAATGCTTAACTGGGGTTTCAGTATGAACAGTGAAAGTGTCATCTGAATTTAGGTCTATGGAAAAGGCATCAGTAAAATAGGGCTGGAAATAGTGGTCAAAAGTGCTTTTTTAATACCGTGATGAGCAGAAAAGCAGCTGCTTCTCATGTGTCCTGTAATATGTCACCCACCTGTATGTCTGTCTATACAGAAAGTAGATATTTAGTACACACCTGAATAGATCCTGTCCTCAGGTTGCCAAAATGATTGGTGGTGCTGTGTTGAAACTGTGGTTCAGACTAATAGAAGAAGGAAGAAAGAAGGATACAGTACATTAAAGAGTGGTAGAAACGGTTGGGTAGGGTGAAGTAGGATAAAGAAGGATAGGGTACAGGAGGGAATAGGGTAAGCTACGGTTTGATGGTACAGTAGGGTAGCGAGGACAGTGGTCAGTAGTGGCAGGCTAATCTGTAGAATAAGACCAAATAGAGTAAGGCTTGGTAGGATACAGTAGAGAAGGTAGTGTAGGGAAGGTAGGTTAAAGTGTAGAAAAAGACAGAATATGATATGGTAAAGGAAGCTCTAGTACAGAAGAGAATAGGGTAAGGTTTGGTAAGATACAGTAGAGTAGTATAGGGACGATGAAGGTGGGGTAATGTGTGGAATTGGACAGAATAGGGTAAAGAAGGATACGGTACAGGAAGAGTAAGATTTGGTAGGATAAAGTAGGGTAGGGAAGGTAAAGGTTGACTACTGTGTAAAATAATGACAAAAAGGGTAAAGAAGTATATGGTACAGGAGGGAATCAGATAAGGTTTGGTAACACAATAGAGTAGGTTAGGGGAAGGAAGGTAAAAGTAGGATAATGTGTGGAATAAGACATAATAGGGTAGGGTAAAATGGGGTAAAGTAGAATATGGTACAGGAAGGAAATAGGTAAGCTTTGATAGGATACAGCAGAGTAGGGTAGAGTGAATAAAGGTGGGGTAATGTGTGGAATTGGACAGAGCAGGGTAGGATAAAATAGGGTAAAGAAGGATATGGTACAAGTAAGAGTAGGGAAGGGAAGGTAAAGGTAGGCTAACGTGTATAAAAAATAAAAAAAAAAGACAGAATATGGTAGCCTAAAGAAGTATATGGTACAGGGTAAGGTTTGGTAGGATATAGTAGAGGAGGGGAAATAAGGTAAAGGTAGTGTAATGTGTGGAATAAGACAGACTAGGGTAGGGTAAAGTAGGGGGGAAAGGAATATGGTACAGGAGGAAATGGGGTAAGATAAAGTTTGGTAGCATGCAGTAGACAGGTATGGTAGGGAAGGTATATGTAGGGTAATGTGTGGAATACACTCTCTGTAGGGTAGGGTAAAACAGGGTAATGAAGGGTATGGTACAGGATAGGGTGAAGTTTTGTAAGATACATTAGAGGGGATAGGGAAGGTGGATAGAGTAATGTGTGGAATTGGACGATAAGATATTTTAAAGAAGAGAAGGAGTGATACAGTGAAATTGGTGGGCGGGGTGGGGTTTAACTGGTAGGATATTGAAAAGTAGGCAAAGATGTTGGACAATAGAATAGCATAACATAAATGTGATCCAGTAGAATGGATCAGAGCAGGTTAGAGAAGGATACCGTAGGGTGGGGTAAGATAAACTCCCCGTTCCTTCTTACCCCATCCTTCGGGTAATGAGTAACATCCAGCAAAAGCAGTGCTTTATTTCACAATGTCAATAAATTGCACAACTGCATGAATGTATCTTAGCAGAAAAACTGATAGTAGGGTTGCTGCGCTTCTGTGGGAATTCAAGGTTCCCTTTTGTACTTAATTTCCAAACAAATTGACAACATCCTACATTCCATGATGACAACTGTAGGGTACATAGAGCCAAATCTATGTATGAGTTGTTTGATGAGTGTGATGGAACACTGGGTCTCTTTGACTGGCCAGCAAAATCACTTGACCTCAATGCCATAGAAAACCTGTGGGATCAGGTGAAAAACTAAAATACGCAACACTAACTGTAGCTGAATTACACACCCAGCCAATGGAAGAGTGTGATAAATTGATAGGAAGTATCGCAATCCTTATCTAACAGGATTTGAAAAGGATTGGTGCTGTTAATAATGCATTAAAATGTGTCAAAAATGACACATGGTACACTTATTGTCCAGGGAGGTATGGAAGATATAGATTGTAATAGGTTAGGATTAAAGTAGGTTGGGGCTGGATAGAATATTGTGCATTATGGAAGGGTATGTTAAAATACGATGGGTTTTATTATTATTTCAGCTATAATGTTTGAATATGTAACATGCACATGCATTTAAAAACTGCAAAATATGCAGTACACACCTGCATCCATTCAGTCTTCAAGCCATGATAATTGCCAGTTGGGCTCTGGATGAATTGAAGAGCAGACTAAAAGAAGAATGTTAAGTTAAAGTGGTGTAATTATTCATTCATCTTGAGTTATCACTTTAACCCCGTACGCTATGTTGGGAACACTGGGTGCAAGGCTTCAAGTTACCCTGGATCGGACACCAGTCCATTACTGGGCATCATGAACAAACACATTCACACATACAGTACCTTGTGCCCAAAAACACCCTTATCCATGAAATATTATTGTAACTCATGCCTTCTTGTGGTTTATTGCTTTTGTGTAGTATTGTAGAGGGAGAAAGTAGTAGTTATTGCATCAGCCAATCTAAAATAAACTGCCTGTCCTTATGTTGATGTACATACCACAGCAGTGAACCCATTTGAGTAGTTTGGATGCTGGAGCTAGACGGTCTAGTTGTAAGTTCTGAGCAAATCCCTCACTAAAGAGGCTACATGAAATGCACTCGTCATGTAAACTCTACCCATGCCATCCCTCATATTTCCCATTTAATGGCAGCTTAAATGTGTTGGAGCAGCAAAAAAAGCAAGGTGAATGGGTCACTAGCTTGACAGGTAACTGAAGGGGAAGGCATTAGCAAGAATACAACAGCTGGGGTGAGGAGTGGGATTTTGTTTAATTAATCCTTCACTGTTCCATTCAATAGCTAAAAAGAATCCAGATGATAAAAGCAAAGACTACTGCTAACAGGCTAGTTAAGCTAATACATCATATTGCTCCGCAGCATTGAGAGTTACATGCAGCTTGAGAATCTGTGAAAGAAAAATATGTGGAAAATATAAAGTGGAAAATATAAAGAAAAAATGGAACTTAATAGCAAAAGAAAGGAAGAATAAGTAAATAAAATTAAGGACAAATTCTAAAAAAACAAAAAAGAAAATTAAATAACAAAAGATAGGCAAGCAAGGAGAAGCAAATAAAAATAAGGACAAAAAGAAATAAAGAAAAAATGAAATCAAAGAAGCCACCAACATGGCTACAAATTCTACTAGATGGTGTTGTACCCAGCACTGGCTCAAAGAGAGGAGTTAGTCATGGAAAGACACATGTTGTATACACAACAGACTGAAAGTCCAGAAGATTAACATACTGTCCAGCGTGTACTTGGTTTTAGCGTACTTGGTTTAGATTTTTTCTTGACTTCTCTCCAGAGCTAGATGTAATCTGTCCATGCTTCCTCCCCTCGGCAGACAGTGGAACCTGTAAGATTCCCCTACAGAGCCATGTTATAGCAGCAAAGGAGGGTCCAAGTGCATATTAATGCCCATGATTTTGGAATAGGATTTTCTAAGACGGACTGAGGTGTGATGGTCAGGTGCCTACAAACTTTTGGCCATATAGTGTACCCAGCAGCAAGACTTTGTGCTTCCACTGTGGTGAAACAGACTCTTCCAAAAGGCAGTGCTCTGATTCCCCAAGCCACAGTGTGCAGGTTAACTACTGTAGAATCTCAGGGCTGCGCAGTAGTCAGGTTTGGGGAATACTTGGATAAAAAAAATTACAGCAGCACACAAGCTTGCTAGACAACATCTGTGGATTGCGCAAGTAAGGCAAAAGAAATCACATGATCTGTGCATCAGGGAACGAACCTAAGAAAAGCGGCTTGAGTCTGAAACTTCAAGCAGCATGGAAAGGTCCCTGTTTTGTTACTATGAGCTAAGAGCTTTGGCCCAGTCCTGTATCAGGTCAGAGAGCAACGGAGCACTACAGTCTTACACCACGATTGTCTGCTTCCCTACATTTCCGATGCGGTACCTGGATGGATCAAAAGGCTAAGGCACCTGTTACTGGAGATCAACAAGCATGACGAAGGTCTGTCTGCACTATGTAGTGCTTGCCACAAGGACTTTAAGCCCCACTAATTATCCCCATAGTGATGGAGAGGAACGGGATGCTGTACCTGAGACACATACACAACCCACAGCATGTCATAGCCACCAGAGGACAAGAGCTGAATCACAGCCTCCATAAAGCTATACATCCAAGCCAGAGCAAATGGAAGGCATCACGTAAAGTGCAAACCACCCAGGGAGGACGGGTGGTGAAGAAGCCCCTATGCTACAGAAAAGACCTCTAGCCCAAGGCTGTTAATGGCTAAGTTTAGCAGTACTTCAGCCATTCTTTGGACTTTTCAATTTTACTGAAATAAGTTATTTGTTACCTTATGTTCTCAGCTGTTTAATATTTCCATCTACATTTAGTTACATTTAATTTTGTTATTACAGTTTTGGTACCACAGACCACAGCAGTTAGTTGAGTAAACTTGTTGGCGGCCCCAGCATTTAACCCTGTAGAGTAGTTCAGGGGCTAGAGTAGCTCAGTAAAGAGACTAAACCAACCATCATGCTATTCCACACATTCTCTGTTTCAGCTTAAATGCATTGGAGCACCACAGTATATAACAGTATATGACAGTATAAAACAATGAACCACATGGATTAATGTTTTACTGAGTGTGAAAATACCTCGCAGATTGAACCTCCTCCTTCCTCGTTGTATGCGATCAAGGTTTGGTTTCCATCAACTTGCAAGAATTGCTTGAAATCCTTTTTCTCTTTACACTTACAGACGAGACAAAAGCAGAGTATCACTGGGAAAAAAAAACAATTGTAGAGTCCTTAATTACCTCTTAATTTATGTGAGTTATTAGGCAATTAAACATGTTAAGATTTGAACAGAGTGGAATGTAGAAATACCAGTCTCTGTTTCCCTTTTTTACTTTCCTGAGGCCAGTCCAAAATATTACTTCTCGAAATCTGCCTGATTGCCAGTATGCCACAAAGTAGGGACTACTATTTAAAAACAAAAAGTTTGAAAATGAAACTATACACAGTTTTACCTTAACCGGTCCATGGGAACTTGTAAAATATAGTAGTGAATGGCCCGCAGTAGGCCTACACTACTGCTCAGCATTTTCACACTGTCCAGAATTCACAGCAGGGCTACTTTAGAAGTGTTTCAGATTATGATACAGTTCTAATTTGCTAGGTATATGCTTTTTTTATAACACAGACTTGGTATATTTTCAGAATTGCCATTTATTTCCCTAACAGCCAGCCTATGTTTTACATGTAAGCCTTTGGGAAGCTGCAGCAAGGTGGGTGCAGTGCAACTGGTAACAGTGTGCGCAATATGTAAGCCCCTTTATTCATATCAACACACAAAAACGCTCTGGCCAACAATTTTTCTTGAAAAGATCTGACTAGTATGAAAGCAGACTTAAAGTGAATCTTTAACAGTCTATGGAAAATTCATTTCTTAATGAATCTGTTAATGAACTTGCAAGCCTATTACCATAATTGCAGGTGTAGCATGACTACCCAAAATACTCTAATAAGTGGGCATATTACAATCTTCCATTGTTATGTTTACTTTGTGTGCATTGCATAAGACATCATTTTTTACTATCAGCATAAAATGTGCTCCAGCCATCACCAAGTGTGAATGCAGCCTAGTTCTACTATTTTATAAAATCAATAGTGTTAATGGGTCAGACTATATCTTCTCAAGTGAGTGGGCATTGATTTAGACATACAGTTTGCTTAATGGGAAGGCTTTAGATATAAGCCTTCCCGACTTGTTAGCTACATTTGTCTCTGAGCTCCAGTTAAGACAATTAGGACGTTCAGACACAAACTTTAGTCTATTTTTGTGATAAAGGTGAGCACTGTGTACTTTTCATTCTTGGCCAATCTGTTCTTTAAGAAAGAAAGTACTCTGAATTAGAAATCAAATGATTTGAGCTACAATTTGATCCCAGTTGATATAAAGAATATCAAACAATTTATAGAAGCACTGCAGGGTTTTTTTTTTCCTAGCATATGAATCAGATGTTATTCATTAAGAAAGAACAACAGTGCCTTTGTATAAAATGGATTTATTCCAAGTTTTTTCTTTATTCTTGAATTTTGATTATGCTTTTTTATTATAACTGATTTTAGCAGTATGACTATAATTGTATCATCACATGGAAAGACTCACAAGCCATCATGAGCAGCGCTCCCAGTAGAATTCCTATAGCTGATCCTTGGAGCCTGGAGGATCGAGGTAGCAGGTCCTGACACACATCTCCTTTCCCACAGTCACATACTACCACTTGCAAGACATCATGTGCTAGCATCCCCTGTTGGTCGGCAATCTTCAGGGGAACTGAGTAATTCCCATATGGCAGACTCATCAGACTAATCAATAAGGGTTCATATCCTGAGGCAGAAACACGGCAGATGTGGATTGTTACAAACAAGACATAGAGGTGATTAAAATGAAATGTCTAGTACAGCTAAATAAAGATATATTAGAACAAGTGCATTAATCGAAACCTGTGATTTGAAACTGCACTATTGAGCTGCTGTTATAGAAAGATAATAAACACCATCTGAATAATCAGAATCAAGCATTCAACAGTACTGTTTTAATGCATCTACAAGTTCACATGACAAATTTATTGTTTTATATGTCAACAATGAAACATGCGCCAGCAGGTGCAGTAGTTTTAGTTTAGTGCAAATAAACTGATATGAATAAAAGCATTATCCAGTTGTTCTACCTACTCACCTGTGCTCTGCTCAAGCTTCCACTGGCTCTTCAGCTCCTGATCATCTTTGCCAAGCGTGAAGGTGAAGGGTCCACTATACGGAAAAGCATCAGCATCCTCTGCTTTGATTCTCACTCTGTCGGCTTTGTTCCCACACATCACAGAAGTGTTTGAGGTTAGATGAGGTGTATTATCATTCTTATCTACCAGACGGACCACCAGAGTCCCTGTACCTGTGCCAGGAGGTTGGCCTGTGTTGCAAAATAATGAGATAAACACTGAGCGAATGAAGAGTGGACATAATTAGTGTGGATATTGAGATTAATTGTGTTTGTTTCAGTTTATTCATTTTCTAATAATTTCCCATAGTCATTATTATATGCATAGAATATGAGCATTAGAGAGGAGGTTGCTGACAGTGATCATCACCTATGAATGCTATCTATTAAACACTTCATACTTAGCACTACGTACTTTGTAACATTTGAATTGTCAAGACAATAGCAGCACACGTTATGTTTCAACAGTGCTGTGGTATCTACATCAGAATGGGTTCTTTCAGTTACATTAGAACTGTGCAAAAAGTGAAGGAAGTCGGTGCTAAGAAATCGTACCATCATCTATCGCTCGCATCACAACAGTGTAGGTGTTGTTGTGGACATATGGAGACTCACGGTCCATCTTCTTTGCCAGGGTAATCTTGCCTGTCCGTGGGTCTATTGACATCCACTTAGCTGGATCTTCTACTAGCTCATACCTTGAAACACACATGTTGTTATCACTTTTTCTGTCATTGGACAGCTGTATGAAAATCATGAAATTTCTGCTCTTGAAATACCTAAAGCCTCTGGAAGTTCTTAAGGTTTTATCACAGTTTGTAAAATTTTCCAGGTCTAGAAAATTGCAGTAACTATCTGAGGCTAAAAACAACCCAACTTCATGGCATCACACACAGTATAACCTGCTACTTTTCATACATACCTCAGTTTAGCTGGGTCTGAATCCTCGTCTCTGACTATGGGAGTGTACAACACATCTCCTGGCTCTTCTTCCTCAACCCTGTAAACCATCTGAGTTTTATTCTGAAACACGGGTGGGTCATTCACATCAATGACTTTGACAGCTACTTTTACCATGCTGTTTCTTTTTGAAATCTCTGGTACAGGACTAACTGGTTTTCCATCAACGCATAAAAATAAAGGCTCTTCATTCTCCACGCCTATTTCCAGCTCAGTTAGAGTAGTTATCTCATAATCCTTTGCCTGTGGAACAAGGACATAAATATCCACATATTAAACCTCTTTCTCACAACATGTATAGTTAATATCCCTATATTAAGCCTCTTCTCACAATGTGTAGAGTTAAATATAAAAAGTGCTGAATCATACACAGAGTTGCCATTGAATTGATTTTTATACCTAATAAACTGACATTTTTGTACATTAGAGTACATAAAAAGTGTATAACTATTGTTTATAAAAATATCATACTTATATTTCTCAAGCAAGCTTACCTATAAAATTCTATTCTATTGTGAATTTCTATCTACCTTGACGACAGTCAGCACCCCTTCGTTGGTAACTGGGTCCGTCTCAATCTTGTAGTTGCCCTCCTCATTACCCTTCAGGATAGTGAAAACTGCTCTGGATGCTGGAGTTTTGGGAGTGTCCTGGTCTTGCACAGGAATTCTTAAAATCTCCTTATTGGTTTCCGTTTCCATAACCTGAGCATTGAACTGGGACAATAGAAATAAAACAAGTTAAATCGGTTAATACTGCATGTTTAAATTTAAGGGTCTAGTAAAACGAGACATGGTGAACCATCAAAAATGCATGTGGCAGGATCATAATGTACAATAGAGGTGCCTCTGTGTTCAGTTTTAGGACCTTATTTACTTCATGTATGAAATGACTTGTAGGAAATGCAGTGAGAATATTGATTAATTAAAGTTAAGGTCCAGTAAATGGTGGAGCTTCATAAGTGCATTTGACAGAGTCCTGTTTTAGGAGTGCCTCAGGGGTCAGTTGTAGGACCATTGTTATTTACTTCACACATACGTTTATTAGTTATACCTACCACCTGTTGCTAATTTAGTATATTAAAGGTTAAACAGTGCTCTCCACCACCATCATCAAAACACCAACTGAGAGAAAATATTATGGAAGAATGGTGTTCATCACTCCAGTACAGTTTCAGAGACTTGTTTTATTTCATTTAATTTGTCATCCATCTTTTTTCATTCAATAATCAAATACATGGATATGTATTTGTATCACATGGATATAATCTGGCACTGATGAAGTAAGCAGGACTTGGTAGAAGTAGAGAAAGAGGCAAATCCTCACCGTTGGAGCAGCGAACACAGGTGCATGAGTGTTGGAGTCAGTGATAGCGATATTTACAGTCGTAGTGGATGAGAGCGATGGTGTTCCATGATCCCGTGCTTCGACAAGCATTTTATATTTCTTTACTTTCTAAAGCACATGAGAGGAAAGCAAGTGTTAGGATGTGTATCTGTATGTGAGCATGCTAATGGCAACAATAACTTTAATATTAATATTTATTTATATACACCATCTTTCATGCATTTAAAATGTAATTCCGTAATATACAGAAAATAGGATAAATAATCTCAAGAGTAATATAAGTAAAATGATTTTAGTAAGAGCTGAAAGCAAATCTGAATTAAATGTTAGAGTATAACAGGACAGTGTTGACATGTTCAGTATGGCATTATGTGGTGATGTTGAAGTAAGTTTTCTGTGAGGACATTTTTATTTAATATCCATGAAACGAGTCTCCAGCATAACGGTCGGTAAGTTTTCCACCACAGGAGGAAATGAATGTTTATAGCTGCTTTAACATAAGTGATAACAGGAACTAACTTGTTTTGCGGACGTTCCACAACATCAACTGTTACTATAAATGTATAAAAATGACATTCTTTAATTCTTCTTCAGTTTGTTAATTAATATGATTGTCATATTCCTTGGTATAAGAGGAATAAAACACTTTGGTACGTGCTGTTATAGGAAAATAATCCTCTATGGGGTGGTAACAGTAACTCCGCTTCATCACACCACCCCATTATTGGTTATTTTCCTATAAGAGCATGACACAGTGTTTTCTTCCTTACTTAACAAAAAGTTAAAGGTTTCTGAAATCATTTCACAATGTAGTGAAATTAAAACATACTGTTTGTATTTTTACAGTGTAGCATTTTAAGCAATTTGGAGTCTGCCTATTTTGGCTCCATTAACCAAAACGTGACAATAATCTAGGCAAAAAAAGTATGAACTGCATGAATAATGAAGGTGTGATAACTTGGTACTGTGTGCATGTTCGTACTTACATCATAATCAAAGCAACCAGTGAAGACAAGATTTGTGATCATGCTTTCTTTTACGCCTGAGATGGATTCTAGAGAGATTTTTGGCAGTGCTGGCTCCTGAGACACTATCCTCAAGGAGATTCGAGAATTATCAGTGTCTTTCTCATCATTATCTCTTGCTTGTAGTGAAACAGGAAGCCGACCTAATGCAACAAGAACGGACAGCGAAACTAGCAAAGAGTGTAATAAAATGATGCAAAATGTTTTGAATCTACATTTTAACACAGTGTAACTCCTTTGGGTTTTTTGGGCCAAGAAATAAAACGTAATAATTACTCCAGGAGTTTTTCAAAGGGTTCTTCAAAACGTTCTTTGTATAATTAAGGGTTCTTAACTTCCTAAAGAAGAATCCTTTCTGATAAGGAAATCCATTTTTTTTCCTTTTTAACAAAGAATAGAATTTTTTACAAACAGCAGTGTGTGCGACACCTTCTCACCTTCTTTTATGTTCTCTGGAACGTCTACGTATAAAACCTCAGGTATGAATACAGGTGGATTATCGTTCTTATCCCTTATGGCCACATTGAAAGACAACGTTTTGTCAAGAACTGCACCAGTTTTTTCATCCAACACATCAAAGTTCACCTAATTATAAACAATGTAATAAAGACAACTATTGATATTTCATTTTAACTTCATTTTCCTGAAATAAACATTAGAAGACTCATTTTGATGAACTTTAAAGTTAATACACATTGAATAAATGCCTTGGAAATACAATTAAATAAGTACAAATTCTGACAAATAAATACTCTCAAAAGATCTTATTCAAATACATAATTGATTACTCACATGGAAAATGGGGTAGGTTTCTCGGTCTATGGGTTTGTGTATGAATATTTCGCCAGTCTTTTCATTAATAGTGAGCACACCCTTTGGCTCTTCGGTCACACCCTGGCCACTGATCCTGAATTTGATGGAGTGATTCAGGTCATTATCATTGTACACCTGGGGTCAAAAGAGTAAAAGGAAAGATTACATTCAATTAAGATTAATCCCATTCATCTTAAAATTTGCAGAAAGCGTGAAAAGCAAGAACAATTTCATTGGGTGTCATATACTGTACAGTATGTGTTACAGCCTGGTATCTGAGAGTTGATATCTGGTTACAGCTTGTACTGAGTAGACTTATATCCATTTCACTATGGCACATAGCTTGAGCAAATCAAAAAGAAACCATACTTAGCTAGCAAGATTTTAGAAATCTTTAAGCAGACTGAACATTTTTATCACCTCTTTTGTTAAACCCAATTTTTGCCAAAAAGTGGTATTAATAGAATAGAAGTTGTGATTAATATGAATAGATTTTTTTTCTTTAAGACCACATAGCCAATATCAAGGCACCTTGATATATTTTTTTTTATTTGAAGCAGATACATATGAGGCAGAAGAGTCCAAAGAGAGGTCCAAAGATAAAGCATGCTGTAAGTTTCTTTATGTCTGGTTGTCTGGGAAAACCCATCGGATGTTGCTGTGGCAGAATTCTGGCAAACAGTCAAAAATGCTGATTTTTTTTCTGCTTCTGACATTCCAGAATTTCCAGACCACCACACATTTATTATTCAGAACTTAATAGATGACCACAACAGGCCTCATGTTGTCCTCAAACCGGACAAAAAAAATTTCCTCCAGATTTACAAGTTTCAGATACTCTGATTTTCTTCAAACACACGTGTGCTGACGAATGCCAGTCACCCATACATTGCGAAACATGTTCCTTACACAGCTCATTTACCCTTAGTGATGCCTGCAAAACTCCATAAATGGTAAAGCATGCAGAGTGCTGGAAACACAAAATGACTACTGAACTGTGAAAGAAAAAAAATTCTCAGAAGCAGAAGTGGAAGTTTTGACTGACTTTTCCAGTAAAAAAAACTGTTAGCAGAGAGAACAAATTACAAATTTGTTCATTAGAGACAAATTACAGAAAAGGTGCATTAGGTGTGAATTAACTGGGTTGAAAAGAGAAATTGTTTGAAAAACGAAGGGGAAAAAGACCTACACTGTTAATAATAATAATAATAATAATAATAATAATAATAATAATGTGGGTCCCCTAAATATCCATTACCTCATAAGCATGGCATGCAGTAAAATGTAAATCAGCTGAGCCACGCCTTATGGCTGTGCACAGACCAGCCCATCCTCCTTTATGGTGACATTTCTTTTGTTTCAATTGAATGACTAGCCTTATTTGTCTTAATTTATGGATTTGTGTTGACTTGCTTTCTATTATTTTTTTTTTTAACATATTAAATGTATGTATTAATGCCATTATTATGAAACGACTGTTTTCACAAAATGTTCATTAAATTTGTAACTGAAATACAAGGTTTTAGCTCGATGGTATTCTTAGTCCCTGACCTGGTGAACTAGCATGTTTCTGACAGAGACTACAAAGCAACTTCTGGATAAAGGGCATCTGCTAAATGCTGTAAATAAATAACCAATTTAAACTAGATGGTATAATCCTTACATAAAAGTGGAGTAATTTATGACATTGTATGATTTTCAGTCGGTCAGTCGAGGTTTACATTAGTTGATCATCTTGTATATAAATTCACACACACACACACACACACACACACACACACACACACACACACACACACACACACACACACACACACACACACTCATGAGCACAAGTAGGATTAAAACTCTTCTTCTGAAATTACAAGATTTTCAGGAATACCAAGTTTCTTGTGTAAATGATTAATGAATAATTCATATATAGGTTGATAAATGAGGCCCGATGTCTGAAAAGTGATACCTCTGTAATTTTACTAGGAAAAGGTCCAGGAGATTCCTCTTCCAGGTCAATAGTAGACAGCACCCATCTCCTCTTGGATCGAATGAGCACTCGCTCCTTAGAAAGAAAGACACAATATAATGGGCTTTGTAACACTCAGTCAAAGCATAATGAATTATTATTATTTTTTGTTATTGTAATCACTTTCATTACTGAGTGTAAGCACATTGTATGATAAAGTTATTAATAAATACATACGCTTGTCTCTTTATTGGTCTCCTCCTTGCGTGTCAGTTTGTGTGAACTCTCGGCCGACAGCTGAAAACACACAACACAAGGAACAGAAGAATTAGCAAAGTGCTCTCTTATGAAACTAAACCTGTTAATGCAATAAAAGCTTAAAACAAATGTAAAACAGATAAAACTTTAAAAAAAAAAAAAAAAAAAAAGGTAGCACAGAATGATCATATTTAAAATCAGCATCATGGATTTTTTCCCCCTAGTTTTACAGAATGCCCAGGAATTTGTACAAAAACGCTTTATTGCCAAATTATTAGTGAGTAGATAAGTAATAATCGAGCAGCTCAGTTCATACAGTGGCTTTCATTAGTGTTTCATTAGTGGAGCTGTTAATACATTCCACAAAGATTTAGTCTTCCTTATTTAATTGCTGTTCATTATCCCTTAATCATAGTGACAGTTATTAAACTGTAATAAAACATAAGAAAATCTAGGTGTTCAAAAAGGTTTGACAAGCAGTATATATTTACAAACTGGTTTTAGTTTAGCCCTCAAGGCTTCCTGTTTCGATGCTCTCTCTGCTTCATCGTAAGTATTTACACTGCGGTAACAGTGTTAGGAAAAAAAAACAGTGGCATGAACCCGCAGGCCAAGGAGTTCACATGACAAAACATCTCCTGTATAAGTGAACTATTTAATAAATCTTGCCAGACAGCATTATAAAAATTAAGCCTAAGACATTGCTGATCATGCAGCCTTTGTAAACACGGCAATTATAACAATTAGGAGAGATTTGTTGTTGCCTGTTTTTGTTCATTCTGACCCAGAAAATGCTGAACATTTTTGTATTATATTTAAAGGTTAAACTTTTTTTTCAGAGGCTGCAGTGTCATGCACTTATTATTATTATTATTATTATTATTATTATTTAAAAAAAAAAAAAATTCACATAAGTCATTAGGTAGTAGGTATGTAAGCAAGTATTTAATTAGGTAGGTAAGCAAGTAAGTAAACAAACAAACAAATAATAAATAAACATACATAAAAGATCACTGCACTAATTAACTGCAATTGCTTTAAAGCAACACGTACCCAATAATTCAGTTGTAATAGCATATATAAACATCACAGCAGAAATCCTCTTTCTTGTGTTTATATCATGTTAAGCCCTAGTGAGCCCCTATTATTATTAATATTAATTTATTCTTTTTTTTTTTTTTTTTACACATGCTCAATGTTCTAAATTGTCTGCATGTTTTTGTGTCATGGGGCCAAGAGACACTGAATCACTTTTTCATGCTCTCAATTAATTATTTTGTGTTTTTGAAGATAATAATAATAATAATAATAATAATAATGCATTTTATTTAATGGCACCTTTCAAAACACCCAAGGTCACCTCACAAGCGGGCAAAAATAAGAGATAAAAATACAATTCACTACAAGACAAAAGCACACAACAAACACTCAGCATATACAAATAAAATACAGTAAAGACTTAATAAAACATATTATAAAAAAGCCTGAATAAAAAGATGTGTCTTAAGACGCTTTTTAAAAGTCTGCAGGCAATCGCTGTTACGAATATCAAGGGGAGGGGAGTTCTTGAATTCAACTCGATACCTTACTGGAAGCCAATGCAACTGCTGAAGAACTGGAGAAATGTGCTCAGTAGAAGGTGTTCTAGAAAGAGCATGAGCTGCAAAATTCTGAACCAACTGGAACTTATATAGCAGTTTAGATGGAACAGCAGTGAGAAGGGCATTACAATAGTCTATATGTGATATGACTAGTGCATCAACAAGAACTGCTGTATTATTGATTGAGAGAAAAGAACGGAGACGGTTAATATTACGTAGATGGAAGTATGCAGTCCGCGTGATATTACTAATTTGAGTTTCAGAGGATAGTTTACTATCCAAGATAACACCCAAACTTTTAACCTGTGAGGAAGGACAGATTGCATTATTGTCAATGTACAAGGAAAAACAATTAGATTTAGACAAAACAGATCTAGTGCCAATAAGTAAGGCCTCAGTTTTTTGCCATTTAGCTTCAGGAAGTTAGCTGAAAGCCAGTCTTTAATTTCAGCTAAACAACTGGACAGAGATGGTGGTGAAAAAGAACCAGTGGGTTTGGCAGACAGGTAAAGTTGGGTGTCATCTGCATAACAATGAAAATGAATACCATGCTTCCTCAAAATGTAATATATAAAAAATGTAGTATATAAATAATGAGCAGAAGTGGGCCCAAAACAGAACCCTGGGGAACACCAGTGGTGACTGTGGATGTTCTTGATCTGAAACTTTTTAATTGAATACGCTGTGTGTGGCCAGAAAGATACGACCTAAACCAAGACAGAGGAGTGCCAGTAATCCCAACAGAAGCTAACCTGTCAAGGAGTATCTTATGTGAGATAGTACCAAAGGCCACGCTCAAATCAAGAAGAACAAGTATGGTTAATGATTTGTCATTATCCACCACACACAAATACTCTGGTTCATTAATCAATTGCATTCACCCCTAAAAAAAATAATGAAGCTTTTAAAAGTAAAAGTAAGTATAAATTTCCTAGCACAGCAGTCAGGCCCAGTGCGTGCAGACCTGTTGAGAAGAGAAAACGCCTCAAAGCAAAGAAGTTTAGAGAAAAATCAGTCAAGCCATAATCAGTGTGTTGAAAAGAAACCAGCAGTATGCATTGCTCTATCACACCCTCTCTAATCTTATAGAAAAGTGTGTGCTTTTTACATGTGTGCAAATTGTAAATGTAATAAAATATAAAACACAATTAAATTCGTCATGGCCTCTGGCTTATGCAAAGCAAACTACACTACATTCAGTCTTATACAGAAATATTTATACTCACAGCAAGAAGAAGCAAAATGATGGTTTTCCTCATTCTGAAGCTTGTACAAGAAGCTGTCCTAGTGTTCCACATGCCATCTATACACTTTCCCTCTCTCCTTCTGTGTGTGTGTATGTATTGTGTAGATGCCTTATCTCAAAGCCACTGATATGGGAGTGGCCATGCTGACGTGGGTGAGGGATGAAAGAGACTGGCTTGTTTTCTCTTTTGTGCATCTTGGACTTGATTGCATCCTCATAACTGAAAAACCGGATTGTCTAGTTTCCGTGTCAGTTGAAGAGCCACTGCTTCCTTATCTATTTTTACTATACACGGATATGGAAAAAAAAAGGGCAAATGTCAAGAGACTGAGAGGTTCACACATGCATGTTGGAAGACATAGAAGGCCAAGATCAAGAACCATAGTTCCAGATGAAATAAGGGCTACAGTGACTGATCCTGTGGTAAATCATGGCCTATCCATGAGAGAGGCTGGCCTGAGTGTGCAGCCAACCTGCCATGCTCTACGGTTGCCTCTATGGTAAGAATTTTTCATCAAACCTACAGGCAAGAAGCACATCCTGTGAGGGTATCTGACTGAACAGTATTTTCCTATACTCTTGTACTCTTGTAAAATACTGTAAGCAAACCTGAGTTGTGTTTTTGTCTTACTGTAGGATCAGAGATTGGGAAGAGAAGTGTTAGCAGATAATGGCATGTTTGCAAATGTGCAACAAATGAGTATTATATTATATATATACATATACATATATACATATACATATATACATATACACATATACACATATACATATATACACACACACACACACACACACACACACACACATATATATATATATATATATATATATATATATATATTTCTTAGTTACGGCTAGATGTCAGTGCCACTTCTGTTTTATTTAATTAACGTGATCTTGATATTAAAGGATTATCTGTCTGATTTGGCCATGGTGTGTATATTATATTCTGCGAATATAATACGCCTGTCTTCATCATTTTCCATTTTCATTAAGCTTGGTGTAAAGTTTCATTTTGGTTCAAGTTGTGTGTGTGTGTGTGTGTGTGTGTGTGTGTGTGTGTGTGTGTGTGTGTGTTTTTTGTTTTGTTTTTTTTTGTGTGTGTTCGTGTTCCTCACACACTGTACCTCCATGACCCTTCAGGCTGAATGTTTAAAAATTGCTCACCCTGAACCAGTGGCTCTAACTGTACATTAAATGTTACAGCCTCCCTCAACAGCTAGGTCTTATAAGTATAATCCGACTACTTGAATATTAGGCTCCTTTTCTGTTACTCAGTATTATTTATTGGACTTATGGAGCATTTTTTAAATTGCTGTAAAACCTTTCCACCTTTAGAACACTTCAGGTCCAGCTGGACTATGTATAAGACTTGTTTTATGAGTTCTTGAGGTTCCCATTCACTTCCTGTGACCAGGCAACCGGACAAGAGCTATAAGAATTCAATCATAAATATAATTACTTTGATAATGGCGGGTTGTGATTTCCAACAGCAAAATGACAGACCCCTTATCTGTTTCTACAGACTCCAGTATGAGAACCACTAGCTTAAACCACACTTGTGTAACTATTTTCTGCATGTTCTCCGAGGTATAAAAGCTCATATTTGAGTTTTAAGCAAGGCGAATAAAGACAGAGCGTAGAATGCTTGTCTCCTGCATTTGTTGCAGCTTAAATCTGAATCTTAAATCAGTATCTGGATTTTTCAAACGACTGAGACACAGTGAAGCAGAAAAAAAACAAAGCACTACGTTCTGTACTGCTGTGGATTCAGATCTAGGTGATAAATAGGGCAAAAACATAACGACTTTTACATTTGATAATAAAATGGCAGAATAATTGGTCTTGGTTCTTGTATTTTTATTTAACATTCCCAAAAATAATTTGTATATCAGCTATGTGTTACTGCGAGTATCCGTGAAGTGGGTCAGTGTTGCCAATACCGATCATGCTTTCAGAAAAGCGTATAGTGATGTAAATTACCCCCATTTCAATAATATATCGTTATAACAAAGCTATTTGCTAAGTGGCTTGTTGGATTTGCCTCATACTGGCCTGATCAAGTCCATTCTTAATGGCTGTTATGTGTACATGTTGCCCAACACCCTTTGTCAACATGCACGGCTGGGCGATAAAGAAATAATTGAACACAATAGTGCTGGACACAATCTTATCACAATATGTATAATTTCATATCTTGGAACCGATATACATCACGATATATTACGTTTTCTTTAAAACTGATGAAAGAATGATCTGTACAGAATATCTACATGCATTCATGAGTGCTTTTGATCATTCTGTGAACTAAACACCAGCGAAAGGCACTTTTTCTTTTCTCCTTTTATTTGGAAGTGACATTGAACAGATGAGAACAAGATGGGAGTCAAAATGGGAACAATATGAATATAAAAATAAAAAAAGTAAATGTTAAAACACTATTCCGCTTCAAGTCTCAGGAGTCTTCGAGACAGAAGAGGTTTGCCGGGTTCGATTCCGAAGCAGGGACTGATCTGCGGCATACCTTACAAACGACCGTTTTCTGGCCAGTGCCCGATTTGTTATACCCAAACCACTTTGAAACGACAGAAGTAATTTCCTTTTAGATTCAAGTTCCTCATCTTTTGGTTGGGCTGCTGCCTGTTCTCTGTCGGAGTGTTGCGGGGAGTTTCACTCTGTGTCACACTCCTCCATACTCGTTTTTGTTTTTGTTACATCGCATCGCTAGTAGCTCCTAGCTACAGCCTTAGTGATGGAAATCGGCTGCCGGAAAGTGGCATTAGCGCATTGGCGATATAAACGATGTAGGACCTGTCAATCTATCAGCAGACATTCTTCTATCGTCTTACGATTTATATCTCCATATCGCACAGCCATAGATCACAATACGCTTTTTTGAGATACCACACACATCAGCAGTTCAGGCATGCAGTGACCGTACTAATCAACGCCACTGCTTGTGACAAGTGCCTGATTAAACGCTTAAATATTTTTTTGTGCCTAATGTTTTGTGTGGTGTTTTTTTTTTGTATTAGATATCATTAACCTCATTTTTTTAATGAAGCACTACTATTTAGGTGGTGCTTTGTTAGTCCAAATATCGTTATAGCTATTGTGCATAATGGAAAATGCCTTCAAGTATTGCAACGTGATATTTTTGGCCTTATCACCCGCCCATTCACATATCACTTGACAATAGGTAGAGTAAGTGACGTGTGGCAG